>JBAIZL010000003.1:23383872-23788872 GCA_036971475.1 Prosapia bicincta
CACACACACACACACACACACACACACACACACACACACACACACACACACACACACACACACACACACACACACACACACACACACACACACACACACACACACACACACACACACACACACACACACACACACACACACACACACACACACACACACACACACACACACACACACACACACACACACACACACACACACACACACACACACACACACACACACACACACACACACACACACACACACACACACACACACACACACACACACACACACACACACACACACACACACACACACACACACACACACACACACACACACACACACACACACACACACACACACACACACACACACACACACACACACACACACACACACACACACACACACACACACACACACACACACACACACACACACACACACACATATTAAATATGGTGATATGTTTTCTTGTAATATAGTTAATAAATTAAAAATATTTCAAAAACAAGAATACTTTTAATGAATATATTTATGCAAAGCTTTTCGCCGATAAAATAGTACCAGCATCTTCAGGAAAATAATTATCAAATCTTAGATAATATATATCCGATTTGTATATATATATATATATATATATATATATATATATATATATATATATATATATATATATATATAGTGAGGTTTAATAAGTTCTAATATTTCATAACTACCATTGCTTACAATAGGCTTTAAACTTGTTTATATGTTATGTGGTGCTTGTAAAATCACTCGCAGTTCCAAAAACTTCTATGAGTACCAATTGCTTGCGTTTATTTTTACAAGCTCCTTAATACTGATACAATAAACGTTTTACAATAACAGTATTGGAAATAGGTGTTTTATAAATTATTGTTTGTATTAATTAAACTATGCAAACAATGCATAATAAGTTCATAATTTATACTTGAGTATGTCTTTATAATATGCAAATCATTATGGTACTTATGCAAATATATTTGCTGGCCGATGGTTTTCATAAAATAAACTTAATTTAAAACAATAATTTAACTAAGTAAATAACAGCTATATCTATTTATCTCTGTGAAGGATCTCAGTATTTATGTGTTATTCGCCTACTCGAGCTATGATTTTTACCTTTAACACCAAGGGAGGTTTATCTATACGTATTTAAAGGGGATATCTTTCTCTATCCTAATATTACACGGGCGAGTACTGTCCGAGAACGTGGGGATGAGAATCAGCCTACCTGCTACTGTCCTTGCTACAAACATCTGTTCCTCGTACTGTGATGAGATGCACACGTAGTTTGTATTATACGTTTTATTGTAGACATTAGCCAGTTAGTTTTATGGAAATAGCTACTCTATGACTAAACTAAGAAAGTGAAAGAAAACTAGTTTATGCAAGAATATGTTTTGAGTAAAGAGTTTATATATAAGAAGAAATTCCATGTGAATTTTATAATTAATAATCATGTTGCTCAAACAATCTCATTTATATATTTTTGTAAACATTTTATGAGTAAGATTAGCATATAAACTATAATTATTTCTTTTACATATGCCAACAGTACGTTCATGTTGTAACAACTGGGAGCAATTGTGTTGTAATTTTTCAATTTCAGTACATAAAACAGTTTAATCACAAATACATTTTACTTACTTCCGTATGTAAACCCTACGGATTGACAAGCAAACTTTAGAGAAAATTACATAAGAATTAAAATATAACATTTTTGTGGTAGAAAGGTTTTGTTTATTTAATTTTTTTTTTTAAATATACTTTAGATTGATACAAATAAAAAAAGGTTTAAAGAAAATTTAATTTTATTCGTACTTTATACTTGACAGCTTAATGCGTTTCTATTTAAACAATTAAATTTTAAAATCAGGAGCCATTGTTGCCTATGATTATACGTAGCATAAAGCTAACACAATAGAATGGAAACATAAATTTTTACATATTATTCGTAGACTATTTTTTTATGGAGGAAGCCCTCAAAGATTTTATAATTTTTTTTTTTAATTTCAAAAAACAAAATAAGATCAAATCTGGCTTGTTAATGTCTAATTTAAAACCTTGATAATCTGAAAAAAATTACACCAATTTGATCTTTCTAGAGCAAATAAAGTATGAGATAACACCTTTTCAAGCTACAAGAGGAAAAACGATTTCAAGAGTAACATTTTTTTCACGTCATGAATTCAAAATATCTAAAAATAACGCTGTAAAAATTTAAAATTTTCAACATTCTTGGTGGGTACTACTAGTAAACAAAAAACTTTATAACTTAAGAACACATGTTCCAGGCAACATGGAGATCATTTTACAAGGTATAACAACTCCGAATGATTTTCAGAATGGGAAAACTGTTTGAATATCCAATGAAAATACAAAATAGACATCATTTCAAAAATGTATTTGATTTTTTTAATAGCTCCATAAATTGAGTAGCCCTAATAAAAAATTAAAGTAGGCATATAATTGGGTACTTTTTAATTCGACAGTTAATTCCAGCTGTTATTCAATCCCTTATATCAGTTCAGTTTATATATATATATATATATAATAATAAATTAAAAATATTTCAAAAACAAGAATACTTTTAATGAATATATTTATTCAAAGCTTTTCGCCGATAAAATAGTATCAGCATCTTCAGGAGAATAATTATCTAATAAAATACTTTTACAAAATTAAATCATATGTACTACAAAGAATCATATGTTTGTAAGTATTGCACTTTATGTAAATTTTTCTATAACATCAATGACTTTATAAATAGTTTGGTGCCTTGATCTCACTTGAATTTGTTCATCAGTTAATTTGTCTTTAACTTTATGCTTATAAATTTCCAATGTTTCAAATATATTCATTTTTAATCCTTTATTTAATTCTTTTATTAATTTCATATTTTCTATTTCCGGAAACTCATGTCCATTATTAATACAATGCGTAGCTAAATTGGATTTGTATATGTTTGGTTTGATATAAGCGTTTAAATGTTCTTTGTATCTTTCTTTTAATTTCTTTTTTGTTTGTCCTACATATAATTTATTACAAGTTTGACATTTTATATTATATACTCCATTTCTTTCGTGCATATTATTTTGATTTTTGTTATTGTTTATTAAATTTTTAATTTTATTATCGGTTTTATATGTAATTTGTAAATTTGTTTCTTTAAATAATCTTGTAATTTTATTTATTTCGTTACCAGTGAATGTAAAAGTTGTCCAAATATTTTCTCTCTTATTAGGTACAAAATTATTTTCGAGTTTCTGTTTTCTCATTATATTATTATTTAATTTATCTATAGTTTTTCTTTTATATCCATTTTCTAAACCAATTTGATATATTACATTTTTCTCTTTTATTTGATCATTTAAGTTCATTGGTATTTTGTGCATTCTATGTAGTAAATTATAAAGCGCTGCCATTTTTTGGTTGTATGGATGGTTTGAATAATTAGGTATTATTTGATTTGTCTGCGTTGGTTTTCTATATATATTATATTCAAATGATTCTTTATTTCTAGTAATTGTGATATCTAAATAATTTAGTTTATTTTTTAATTCACATTCATGAGTAAATTTTATATTTTCGTGTATATTATTTATACATTTTAATATTTTGTCAATATTTGAACCATTATTATTTGATATGTATAATCCATCATCTACATATCTAAACCAGTGTCCATTTTGATCATATGTTTTAATAATCTTATCTATATCAATGTCTATATTTTGTAAAAATATTTCCGATAATATGCTGGACATTGGAGAGCCCATTGTTAATCCATCCTTTTGTTTATAAATTTTATTATTATATAAAAAATAATTTTGATTTAATATGATTTTTAATGTATTTATTATTTCTTGTGTTAATGTGTTATCTTTTTCAAATGTATCTATATTATTTTTTATTATTTCAAGTGTTTTCATTATAGGTATGTTATTATACATGTTAGTAACATCAAATGATATTAATTTGGTATTATTATCAATTTTAATATCTTTTAATTTTTCAATAAGTTCAATCGAGTTTTTTATATTATGAGTATTATTTAATTTTACCTTATCTTTAAGTAATAAAGCCAAATATTTTGAAATTTTATAAGAAGGAGCAGTTGTAAAATTAACTAATGGCCTAATTGGTTTATCTTCTTTGTGCAACTTAATTAGTCCATTTAATCTTGGAATTTTAAGATTCTCATTTATGTAATTATTAGTATATTTTTGATTAAATAATTTAGATGATGTTTTTATTATATTTTTTATTTCATTTTGATATTTGTCTGTGGGATCTTTATTTATTTCTGTATATTGGTTTTTAGATAGATAATTTTCAGTTTTATTTATATGTTCTTGTTTATCAATAATAACTACAGCATTACCTTTATCAGCTTTTGTCAAAATAAGATCATTAGTTTGTAATTTTTGTTTAATTTGATGAATTTGCGACTATTGTTTTATGTGTGTATGATTAGTTTTGTTATTTTTAATTAACTTTATATTTCAACGAAATATTTTTACAAAATATAGACATTGATATAGATAAGATTATTAAAACATATGATCAAAATGGACACTGGTTTAGATATGTAGATGATGGATTATACATATCAAATAATAATGGTTCAAATATTGACAAAATATTAAAATGTATAAATAATATACACGAAAATATAAAATTTACTCATGAATTTGAATTAAAAAATAAATTAAATTATTTAGATATCACAATTACTAGAAATAAAGAATCATTTGAATATAATATATATAGAAAACCAACGCAGACAAATCAAATAATACCTAATTATTCAAACCATCCATACAACCAAAAAATGGCAGCGCTTTATAATTTACTACATAGAATGCACAAAATACCAATGAACTTAAATGATCAAATAAAAGAGAAAAATATAATATATCAAATTGGTTTAGAAAATGGATATAAAAGAAAAACTATAGATAAATTAAATAATAATATAATGAGAAAACAGAAACTCGAAAATAGTTTTGTACCTAATAAGAGAGAAAATATTTGGACAACTTTTACATTCACTGGTAACGAAATAAATAAAATTACAAGATTATTTAAAGAAACAAATTTACAAATTACATATAAAACCGATAATAAAATTAAAAATTTAATAAACAATAACAAAAATCAAAATAATATGCACGAAAGAAATGGAGTATATAATATAAAATGTCAAACTTGTAATAAATTATATGTAGGACAAACAAAAAAGAAATTAAAAGAAAGATACAAAGAACATTTAAACGCTTATATCAAACCAAACATATACAAATCTAATTTAGCTACGCATTGTATTAATAATGGACATGAGTTTCCGGAAATAGAAAATATGAAATTAATAAAAGAATTAAATAAAGGATTAAAAATGAATATATTTGAAACATTGGAAATTTATAAGCATAAAGTTAAAGACAAATTAATTGATGAACAAATTCAAGTGAGATCAAGGCACCAAACTATTTATAAAGTCATTAATGTTATAGAAAAATTTACATAAAGTGCAATACTTACAAACATATGATTCTTTGTAGTACATATGATTTAATTTTGTAAAAGTATTTTATTAGATCATTATTTTCCTGAAGATGCTGGTACTATTTTATCGGCGAAAAGCTTTGAATAAATATATTCATTAAAAGTATTCTTGTTTTTGAAATATTTTAAATTTATTAACTATATACAAGAAAACATATCATCATATTTAATATATTTAATATATATATATATATATATATATATATATATATATATATTACTGTACAAATTTTTATTCGTTAATGAAATATTTTTTATTTATCCACTCAAGTTCATATAATTTTTTTAAACTTGTAGGGGTTGACACTTGATGTTATTACAGTTTTTTCAAATATTAAATTTAAAATGAATTAATTTAAGTTTTATATTTGAGAGAAACTTTTCCTAAAAGGGGTAAGCTATGAAATATAGTTATGTCGTCCCATTTGGTTTAAAATAAGTGATAACATATCATTGCATTAAACATCTGTTTTTATGTTGTATTACGTTTTTATTGTATGGGGACATGTAGTAGAACATATGTTTTAAATTATAGGTTATGATACTTTATTTATATTCATTGTAATTATTTAATAATAAGTAATTAAAATAAAACTTTTCCTTATTGACCTAAGTAGAAATTGACTATAAAATGTTTTTGTTTGTATTTCTTGTTTTTAGTAAACAAACACAGAACATTAGCGTAATTTTTAGTAATATAGCGTAAAATAGCATTTCCATCTCATGTTTAAAAAATTTTCGGTGGAGACTCCTCGGAACCGGGCTGGCATACCATACGCTCGAACCTTTACCGGTAAGCCCCTTCAGGATAACATTCCGGATCAGCCGCTGCTCGACTTCTACAACAATACTTTTCGAAAGGGCGTACCGTAAGAAATCAATTGTATTTACAGTTATATCAAGACCAAAATTGTTGTCTGTTTAGGTTCCGTTTTGTTCATGCGTTTACGTTAACGAGTATTTGAAAGGCACAGTGGGGGGTAAGTGGCAATTTAGCAGTAAAATATTTCGACAAGAGCCGCAACTAACGTGGCATTGCATCACCCACTTACTGGAAACGTCACGTCAGGGACTGAGCTGCAAGTAATGACTACGGCGAGGAATTATATCAAGTCATTCATTACCGAAGGCCCCGTCAAGGCCTTCCTGGTCGCTTCTACCACGCCCAGCCACAGCCTAATGCATCTTCCTTATGGTGCTTCTCATATCCAATCCGGTGCATGAAACTTGCTTTTAAAGCATTTAGCGAATTTATCAAACGCAACAAAAGTTTCATAAAACGCACACAACTAGAGCAAACCATTACAAAGCGTTTTTGATAGATACCCATTTGTTTTTTTCCCAATTTGACAGATTCTATTATTAAAAATTCGTAATATAGTTCATTCTTTTCGAATTGGAAGCAAAAAGATTTAAAAGTAATGTGGGTTACTTACTGGAAAATGCATTCCGAAGTCTATAAAACTGAAGTAATAGTGCATTTATTCTCCGTATAAACGTTTAATAGCAATAATTCTGTTTAAGATTTTACGAGACAGAAAGACATAAAATGCGAATAGGATTTATTCTCCAATCGATAAAACCTGTATCTAAGTCATCTACATTTTACTTTACTATACACAAATGTTTCCCATTTTTAAAAATATCTTTATATTTTATCTTTATATAACTTTCATAGCGACGCCTACAAACACTTATTGGTTGGACATAAACATAAAATTTCGCGACAGTGTAATTTCCGTCAGGTTATACTCTATAAATCACCTCAAAGTGAATTAAATCATAACACACGATTTCAAGCAACAGCTGACTTTGTATTAAAAGTGATGTAGAACAGCTGTTTTAATACGTTTATGTGCAATTGCTAGATTTAGTTTTATGTGCCTAAGGAATCTATGATTACAAGACAAATTTAAATAAACCAAACTTGTCCATACGACTTTTCTTATCTGCCTGTTAACTGTAGGGTTGCAATATCAAATTAAACTAAAACCCAATAGGCTATACAGTAACTCTCCAATTATTTGAATCAACTGGGACCTTGCCCCATTCTGACAAAGGAAGATTCCTAACAATGTCGCAAAAACCACTTGTAAATTGATCTTCCAATTATTTGTTTTTGCTGCCTTTATTGATGCGGATGGTATTTGGACAACCCTGTGTGATTGAAGTTTAATTAATAGCCCGATAAATGGCTGAAAGAGTTTAGGGGCGTCTCGGACCACAATGGCGTAGGACGCTACGGAGGGCCCAAGACTTGGTAAAGGCGGAATAAAATCGATTGTGTAATCAAAGAAATAGAATAATACAACCAAATTTAAAGCATTTTTACTAAGGATTGTAACAATGCAGGTAAAACAAAAGTAAGCAGACTGACTAAGGTAATCGACTTCAGTGCTTGTAATGAGCACAGTTTTTAAAACAATAGAGTACATGCATAGTTAGTCTTTGTTTGTATTTCTATCAAGTAGGCCTATAATACTAGTGGCTAGAGCTCTAATACCAACCCACAGATCCTGGGTTCGATTCCAATTGCGCTACCGAAGTTAAGTGATCTTTATTTTTTCTAAGCTTCTGAGTCGTCTTAACTTTTTCACAAAGTCGGACCTAAAATTAAGTTTCCCATCGAAATTTGTTGAAAAAAACACTAGAAAATGGCATCTTCTAATTCTTTGTGTTTTGCTGCCTTCGTTGATTTTATTTAAGAACTTTCATCTTCATTTTTCAAGCACTGACACGAAGTTTAAAAGTGTAGGTTTGCTCCTTTTAATGTCTGATATCGATGATTATCCAACACCGAACATCTCAGCCAACTGTTTACACGTAACGCCTTTATCTGATTAGTCCATAATTAGTTTATCCACTAACAATATAAGACAGATCATTTTTTTTAGAAGCCGTGGTGAACGACGAAAAACGCCCAGAAAACAAAACAACGGATCGATGCGAAAGAGTACCTCAAAGTAGCAGGTCAGACATACTGACTGACTAATCAAAACGGATAATGACAGCCCTGACGACGGACGACACTCGACTATAAAGAACTGCACTTAGACGGTGACTCAGCATCCAAATGTTTGCCATGTGCTTAAACTAGCTTCGCTGAGAAAATGCATCTATACCACAAGTAGGCGGAATCATTATTTTGGAAATCGTAATACAACTTTATTCTGAAAATCTGAACGCGATCCGGATAGTCGGCGTTCGGATAATTGGAGTTCCACTGTATTTTATCAAGATATAATATGTAAATTAAATGATACAAAAAGCGATTTTAATTATTTGGTGGTTAAAAAATAATAAATCATATTCAAAAAGCTCTAAGCCTAAAAATGTGTATAGTTAGATTTTTCAGTATTATTATTTAATAATAATAATATTTACGTTTTCCTGGAAAATAATACCAAAACCAACCCTGTTAAGTCAATTCAATAAACTCATATTCAATTTTTAAGCCATTAAGCCCTTTTTTATATACTTTTTATTCGCATTTTGACAACAATGCTGCTTCAAAACTAAATATTACACCAGTAATGCTATTTATGACAATATCCGTATGTGACAATCTCTGATAAAGCCAGAGATAAAGCCGAACGGAAACGACTATGATTCAAAGCTTTGTGTGAGACTGTGTAGGGTGGATACTGATTTACATACTACAATGTGTCAACAATTTCTAAAGAAAATATTCTTCACGGTTTCCGTTATACAAAGTAACGTCTAAGAATATTCTCAATGTAATCATTATTTTGGAAATCGCAGTACAACTTTATTCTGATAATCTGAACGCGATCCGGATAGTCGGCGTTCGGATAATTGGAGTTTCACTGTATTTTCTCAAGATATAATATGTAAATTATATTCGCCCTGGTATAATTCTATACTAACGTACGGCATCAGTCAAACCTAGTTATATGATTTAAAAAAACGTGATCATTAATTATTTGGAATAATTTAATGTGGTTAAAAAATAATAAATCATATTCAAAAAGCTCTAAGCACAAAAATGTCTATAGTTAGATTATTCAATATTATTATTTAATATTTGTAGCTTTGCAACACTGTTTTCTTGTATTCACTTATCACTTTCACTATATGTACTTAAACAAGAATCTTACTTGGTATTTATGCGAGTTAACTTTCAAAGGTTGGTATTATATCTCCATCATCAAGCATCACTGACCGGGAGTTGTAGTAGACTCTACTCTATTATTTAATAATAATATTTACGTTTTCCTGAAAAATAATACCTAAACCAACCCTGTTAAATCAATTCAATAAAATTATATTAAATATCAAAGCCATTAAGCCCTTTTTGATATACTTTTTATTCGCATTTTGACAACAATGTTGGTTCAAAACTAAATATTACACCAGTAATGCTATTTATGACAATGTCAGTGATAAAGCCATCATTGTTGCCGAACGCAAACGACTATGATTCAAAGCTTTGTGTGAGACTGTGTAGGGTGGATTCTCATTTACATACTACAATGTGTCAACAATTTCTAAAGAAAATATTCTTCATGGTTTCCTTTATACAAAGTAACGTCTAAGTACTATTCTCAATGTAATTACTATCAAAACACTCCTTTTTTTCCGAGAAGAAGATAAAAAGCCGCAATCTTTAACGACGTGTTGTTTATTCTTACTTTGCGTGGCGGTTAATTATCGACAAAGACGTCCAGGTAAAGGTCGCCGCTAATACTTTGCACTTTTTTTATTTATATATTTCTGTAATGACGGAATCTCAACGTTACCAAGGCAACGGACGCCGAGACTAATTGGCGTGGGTGACATTTCCATCGCCAAGGACAACGGCCCGACCCTCTGGAATAAACGCAACGAAAACAATCAAGTTCCAACAGTGCAAACAGTGGCTCATAAACAAGTGATGTAAACAAAAACGTTTTATAGTCAACTCCTACTTAAATCAACAACTACAATTTTATTTTAGTTACTTTTTATTAAATAATTACAATTAGTATAAATAATCTAACACAGACCGTGCGTTAAAACAGCTGATCTACCATATAAACTATAATATAAAATTGGCTCTTTAATGAAATCATATGTTTAATGACTTATTTTCAGCCAAATTGGACGAAATAACTATATTGCATACGTCACCCCGTTTGTAAAACGTTTTTCTCCTATATAAAACTGAAATAAATTCAGTTTTAATTTAATTAATAATTTAATATTTGAAGAAAACTGTAAAACATCAAGTGTCATTCACTCGAGTTTTAAAAACAAGTATTTGAACTTGAGCGGACGAATAAAAACTGTTTTATTAACGATATATATATATATATATATATATATATATATATATATATATATATATATATATATATATTACGAAACTAGACAAATTTAAGTAATTTTAAAATTACTTTGAATGTTTGTTTAAAACGTCAAGAGTCCTAAAAAATTTTAAAAAAATTTATAACTTTTCTATGTATGTAACCCCCAAAATAACTTTCCTACATTATTAGAATTGCAATAAAAGAAAGTGTGTTTTAATTTTAAATTACATTAAATGGAATTTTACTTTCTAGCATGATAGCAAAATTTATCTATGTATTCCATTTTTTGAAACAATAGTTTTATATTAAACAGATACACACACAGTTTGTGTGTCTCTCTCTTTGCGCACGCGCGTGCGTGTGTGAGATTGTGTGTGCGTGTGTGTGTGTGTGTGTGTAAGAGAGAGAGAGATAGATAGATAGAGAGAGAGAGAGAGAGAGAGAGAGAGAGAGATTGTGTGTGTTTGTTTATTTATGTTTTAAAACTCCTCCATTACAAATGCTCTTCACTTTACTAACTACACGATTACAGTTCAGTTTCGAGAGAACCTCGATTGGTTGCAAAACTCGGAGCTCGATGATTCTACGAACGCAACGTTAATAAGCAGGTCTGGATGTCCTAATGACTGTTCTTGCAGGTTCATTGACGGCTTCTGAATGTTGCTAACCTTAATATAATAATTAATTTGTCTATTTACTTCGACCTCGTTAAGACCGCAGACATGACATTTACAACCGAGTCACGTTTTATCCCAAACAAATCCTAACTTCTACTTCAACTCCCATTATTATAATAACTCTTTTAAATGTTTATATTGTTTGTGTTTTAGGATAATGTGAACATTATTAAATAATACTTATAGTTGTTTAGGATATTTCGAATAGGTTAGTGCAGAATAGGTGTGCCCTGAGCCCTGCACCTTGAGGTGCTATCTGATCTTGGAAAACTCATTTTGTTATTTATCATGTGATGTACTGAGGTAGTAGAATCAGTGTTTTACAGTGGACAACTTTTGGATTTTTCGTGGAATATAAGCAAAATCTTTTTCTTTTGTAGCCGAATTGAGTTTTTATTCAGGCTTACGCTTACTTTACTTACGGCTTAGGCTCAGGTCATAGTGTTTATACAAAATAGGAATTTTGAGATAACATTATTGATAATTTAATTATTGCCACATTCGTTAATTTTTAATTGCATAATTTTGAAAATTATATTACTGCCGTGATTTGCTCAATATTTTTCTCCTTATTTATAGAAAATCGACAATAATGATTTGTAGATTCAAAGAAACTGGGTATTGGTGACGTTTAAGTGACGTCAACCTTTATAAAACGTATTTAATTTTCTTTGTCTTGCAACAGATTTTATAGCTCACAGTTGTTTTATGTTCAATTCGAAGAGCACTGAGAACCATCTCATTCATCTTCAAAACGTTTATTCAGTGGCCTTGGTTCACCAAAATCGTTTAGACCAATATATAAGGAATACCTTAGCAACAATTTGTACTTTACAATCAGGTTTGTGAAGTAAATATTGTCTAACGCCATGTTTGGAAATTGTTAATTGCCCCTTAAGCTAATAAATAATAAAAGATTTTATTACCCAGACGCATTTTAAATTTTACAGCCATTGCGCGACGCATTTATAGGTTTTATTGTGCTACGAGATTTGGGTACAGTAAACATAAAATGAGGTTTTGGACGAGTTTAATTACTAGTCGTGATTCATTCTCCCGTTAATGTGCATGTATAACGAATATTAAAGCAAACAAAGATCTACAGTTTCTCAACGCTCATAAACATTTTAAATATAAAGTCTAACCCAACGATCATATTATTCACACAAGTATTCAAATCAACAAATATGTAAATAACTTCTGTAAAATGAGAAAATGTTATGTTTTTAGTTAATAAAAATTGAATTTTGATAAAATGCAATGAAAATATGCAGTTTCATGGTCATATTTAAATGCTGGCTCACAAAAGATTCTAGTTTTATCTACAACATAATTTTATGAAAGTGGTTTTATTTTTAATATAAATTTGGCAATTTTGTAAATGTGTTTTTGTCGCGCCAATTTATACATTTGATTTAAGCCCGAAGTGACAGGCTTTTATTATTATTATGATTATAACTAAAACATAATTCTATTTTTGTATAACATAGGTATTTAGTAGGTAGACATTAGGTGAATTGTTGGCATGATGCATATCCCACAGTACCAGGGACCTGGAATAGAATCCGACGAGCTAGCCTTATTCTTGCAACATAAATTGTATACGGGAAGAGGTTACGTATAATACGGCTGGTGCTAGTTAGCAAATGGTTTCATCCCTAATTAAACTATCTTTATGCTCTAAACTCACAGTACTTTCTGACAGTATGCAGTTTGTCAGCTAGTTAGACCAGAACGTATATTTATACATTACGTGTATTTCACCTTAAAATAAACGCTATTTAAATAAATAAATATATATATATATATATATATATATATATATATATATATATATATAATAAATGTTTTAATAAAGTTTAAGAAAAAATATCAAAGCTGTAGAGATATCGTCTGTCAATACCAGAAAATCTTAACACGAGTAGTCTCTGCCTCTACAAGAAAATGTGAAACACAAGTAACCTCTGTTGCTACAAGAAAATCCGAAACACGAGTAAGATCTGCCCCTACAAGAAAATGTGAAACACAAGTAACCTCTGTTGCTACAAGAAAATCCGAAACACGAGTAAAATCTGCCCTTACAAGAAAATGTGAAACACAAGTAACCTCTGTTGCTACAAGAAAATCCGAAACACGAGTAAGATCTGCCCCTACAAGAAAATGTGAACACTAGTAAGCTTGCCCCTAGAAGCGAAAGTGAACACTTGTAAGCTCTGTTCTGACAAGAAAATGTGAACACAAGAAAGCTCTGCCCCTAGAAGCGAAAGTGAACACTTGTAAGCTCTGTTCTGACAAGAAAATGTGAACACAAGTAAGCTCTGCCCCTAGAAGCGAAAGTGAACACTTGTAAGCTCTGTTTTGACAAGAAAATGTGAACACAAGCAAGCTATGCCTCTACAAGAAAATGTAAAACAGAAGTAACATTTGGCCTTCTAAGAATATGTGAAGTAGAAGAGAAATTAATATATTTAAACTATCACTGGTTATAATTAAAGAATAAAAATATGGTACAACTTACAAATATACAGTTTTTTATTTCATACGCGTTTCAACGACTAATTTGTCGTCATCCTCAGTGAAAATACACAAATCAAATTAACTAAAAAAAATATATATATTAAACATAACCTATAAAGTTTTAACAAAAGTAAAAACAAAAGTGAAAATCAGATCTGGGCATTGTCAAATTTATAGCCACAGCTACTAATATAATTTTTATTCTTTAATTATATTATATTAGTAGCTGTGGCTATAAATTTGACAATGCTCAGATCTGATTTTCACTTTTGTTAAAACTTTATAGGTTATGTTTAATATATATATATTTTTTAGTTAATTTGATTTGTGTATTTTCACTGAGGATGACGACAAATTAGTCGTTGAAACGCGTATGAAATAAAAAATTGTATATTTGTGAGTAGTACCATATTTTTATTCTTTAATTATAACTTTCACTCACAAGCCAGCTCGAATATTATTTATCACTGGTTAGTTCATGAAAAAATAAATATTTTATTGATAAATTTTAATTTAACGTTTAAATGAACATTTGTAATTCAATGTTAATTACTCAAGTCGACAAATGTCAAGGAATTTATAAAAATTAGTAGCCACGGCTCACTACCTGGTTCAAAACAATGGAATTAAATAGTAAGGAAATTACTGTTTACGAATATTAATGCATTGTGGAAATAAATTATATGGAAAGCATTTATGTTCGCTTTGCGGTAACAATGCGGCAATTACAGGCAAATAGCAGATTTATTAACAGACGTGTGTTTAATCATAAAGATATTCATCTCACATACACGTAGTTCTGGGTAATCGTCGATCCCAAGGCACGGCAAATAACTACGTTTTGCTGCAGAAATCCTGCATTTATTTTATGCAGTATTTATGTATTCATATGATATATCGTTCCATTGGAAATACGGTATGCAATGGCTTCCATGAAATGTTCATATAAAGATCTATAAACGTATTTAGTTCTTTTTTAATTATAGTATTAGGGGTTCTTTAAAACTAGATTTTTTCTAATGCACAAGAACGTATTTCCGTGTAATCCGAGTTTTCAATAATTCGAGGTGTTCTCGGTCCCATCTACCTCGAATTATCGAGACTCTACTGTGTGTGTATATATATATATATATATATATATATATATATATATATAAATATAAATATAAAATACGTTTTCTTGTTTAATAATTTAAAACAACATAGGTTATTCAAATACAAGAATATTTATTAATTTATATTCAAAGCTTTTCGTTGGTAAACACTACCAACATCATCAGGAATGAAAATTACATCAGGAATATAAATTAATAAATATTCTTGTATTTGAATAACCTATGTTGTTTTAATATATATATAAATATCGCAATATGTATTTTTTTATTTGATCTAATTTGCACATATGTTAATTTTAATTATTCAATACTTCTGATGATGTTGGTACTGTTAGCCAACGAAAAGCTTTGAATTGTAAATTCAATTATAATTCTTGTATTTGTATTTTGACTTTTGCTCTTTATATATATACAGTATATATAATATTAAACTTAGCAACACTATTTTCTTGTATTCACTTATCTCTTACACCTGAGGCCTAATGTCCATAAACAAGAATCTTACTACAGTGAGCCTTCTAAAGCTCGGAAAATGAGAGCACTGTAATTAATAAACTCTCGAAAGTCGACTCGCAAATATACCAAATAAGATTCGGGTTTGAATATCAATATGTAGCAATATATACACACACGCGCGCGCGCGCGCGCAACATAGCTAACCCAAGGATGTAAGTTGAGTACTGCCTAAACACAAGCGACAGCAAATCAATTTTAGAATGAAGTACATGTTTATATATTATCTATAATTTTCAATATTTGAATTAGTTGACCAATTTTTCAGCGTAATTGGTCAATTATGTTTTAAAAATTTCTTTCTGTAATAATAATATATATATATCTTAATACATGAAATTATTCAAATAATAAATTTATGTCATTGATTATAGTTAATAAATATGTGTCGACACTAAGAAGCAAAATATTAGGAACTATCACAACCGAAATATGTTGTACATTCGTGTATCATAACCAAACCTTTACCCGTTCCTGTTGTCAACAGCTTTTTGGTACGGCAATGAATAAATGACGAATGATAAATTACCAATACAATCATTGTAAATATAACACCAAGGTTTGAAAGAGAAAATGAAAGCGCCTATGTTAGGGTATATTGTAGTCACAATTTTGAGGTTGGATTGAGGTCGTGGAGAGGTGTTGGCTTCAATCAGCTAGCGAGAACACCCAAACTCAGTTTTCCACTATTATGGAGAAGCATCTATACATAGTTCGTAGGTGTCGCAGACAGGTATCTGCGGCAGTGGCAGGCCGATGACCAGTCTAGGACTTGCATCAAGCTCTACATATGCTTACTGTTATTGCATGCTCGTGACGCTAACATCCAGTGGTAGTGGCTGACACGAGTCCACTTTTAGGTCATTAGTTTTATATGAGGAGAGGTAATGATATCATTATCACATGCTCGAGCTTTATACTCTCTACATTGTTGTTCTTTTGTGGTCGATATTCGAAGAGATAAGAGGATTCAGTATATCTACACTTCGTCAGTTTTCTCATTTCCCCCCCTTTTCATCTTCTACTGCTTCTTCTATTGCACATTGATATCACGTCCATTGACTTTATTGATAGTTTGTTTTTAATATTTTCCTTTCTAAAACAGATCTTGTAGATACTCATGAGTCACGCCAATGAGAAACAGTGAGTCACGCGGCCAAAGCAATACGCTGTACACGATGAAGGTTATGCAAAAATAGCATTAGTATTATCGAGGGTAATATATTCACTTTATAACCAAACCTTCCACCTACGTACTAGAGTAGTGGACTGGTTTCCCCCACAGTTCAACAACCCAGTCGTGTTACTCCGTTATTATGAAATCACATTGTTTACTGACTAGTGAAAACAAGAATCCAAGTTGCTATTCTAGATGCACTAGCTTCTGGATAAATCCCTTTCATTCCGTGTAAAACTTGACCAATAAAATATGTTTAAAATTTAATGTGAAAAATTTTATAAGCTGAAAATTTTAAAAAAAATATGTCTCATTCAAAAGATTTTACAATTTAAGGACATTATCAGTAAATATTCTTTCTTTAAAATTATTCTAATAACAGATAGATAAATGATTTTCTAATAGAATGGAAAAGAAAGAAAAGTGTTCTTTCTTTCATCATTTTAAAGCATTAAATTACGTAACAAAATAATGAATTTAGTTAATAGGTTTTGTATGTTGGTGGAACAAACTAATGTCTCACTACAACAGGATGCTTCCATCTATGGGTAATAGCAATTAAGTTGTCTAGCAAAAAATCCTTATGATTACGTCAGTGGTAATATTGCAAACATTGCATCAGTTTAACTTATTCTGTTTTCAAAAATGTCACTTGAAAATATTTTTAAACAAGATAAAAGTGAATTTGTCCCAAACCATAAATTGCGGTTCAATCTTATATTACCAGAAACACAGACCTTCACAAGAAATATTATTTTTGAAGTGTTTGCTCAGCAATCACTGTTCTAAATTATACGTTACTACATAGTTATATAGGGTGGAGCACATAAAAGTAGCCCCGTAAAAAAATGCAACACAACTGAAATGAAATCTGTTTATTTACGACATATTTTGGAGTATCGTAACAATTTACAAATACAATAAATAAAGAGCGTGTACAACTCTTTGGACTCTCTCAAGAACTGCGTGACTTTGTTCTATACGAGCTGCGATGATAGAAAGAACTACAAGCGTTTGGACTAAATTAGGCTTGTTTCTGGATGTATTCCCCGTACAATAGTGCCCGTACTTGAACCATCCTCAAGCTAGGAATAGTATCTCTGAGTATTTCACATGAAACTTCTCACGCATTTCATTAATTGATACAGCACTATAGCGTGTAGTACGGTATAGCGTGTAGTACGGTACAGCGTGTAGTATGATACAGCGTGTAGTACGGTATAGCGTATAGTACGATATAGCGTGTAGTACGGTATAGCGTGTAGTACGGTACAGCGTGTAGTATGATACAGCGTGTAATACGGTATAGCGTGTAGTACGATATAGCGTGTAGTACGGTATAGCGTGTAGTACGGTACAGCGTGTAGTATGATACAGCGTGTAATACGGTATAGCGTGTAGTACGATATAGCGTGTAGTACGGTACAACGTGTAGTATGATACAGCGTGTAATACGGTATAGCGTGTAGTACGGTATAGCGTGTAGTACGGTACAGCGTGTAGTATGATACAGCGTGTAATACGGTATAGGTGTAGTACGGTATAGCGTGTAGTACGGTACAGCGTGTAGTATGATACAGCGTGTAATACGATATAGCGTGTAGTACAATATAGCGTGTAGTACGGTATAGCGTGTAGTATGATACAGCGTGTAATACGGTATAGCGTGTAGTATGATACAGCGTGTAATACGGTATAGCGTGTAGTACGATATAGCGTGTAGTACGGTATAGCGTGTAGTACGGTACAGCGTGTAGTATGATACAGCGTGTAATACGGTATAGCGTGTAGTACGGTATAGCGTGTATTACGGTATAGCGTGTAGTACGATATAGCGTGTAGTACGGTATAGCGTGTAGTACGGTACAGCGTGTAGTATGATACAGCGTGTAATACGATATAGCGTGTAGTACGATATAGCGTGTAGTACGGTATAGCGTGTAGTACGGTACAGCGTGTAGTATGATACAGCGTGTAATACGGTATAGCGTGTAGTATGATACAGCGTGTAATACGGTATAGCGTGTAGTACGGTACAGCGTGTAGTATGATACAGCGTGTAATACGGTATAGCGTGTAGTACGGTATAGCGTGTATTACGGTATAGCGTGTAGTACGATATAGCGTGTAGTACGGTATAGCGTGTAGTACGGTACGGCGTGTAGTATGATACAGCGTGTAATACGGTATAGCGTGTAGTACGATATAGCGTGTAGTACGGTATAGCGTGTAGTACGGTACAGCGTGTAGTATGATACAGCGTGTAATACGGTATAGCGTGTAGTATGATACAGCGTGTAATACGGTATAGCGTGTAGTACGATATAGCGTGTAGTAAGATATAGCGAATAGTACGGTATAGCGTGTAGTACGGTACAGCGTGTAGTATGATACAGCGTATAATACGGTATAGCGTGTAGTACGATATAGCGTGTAGTATGATACAGCGTGTAATACGGTATAGCGTGTAGCACGATATAGCGTGTAGTACGATATAGCGAATAGTACGGTATAGCGTGTAGTACGATATAGCGTGTAGTACGATATAGCGAATAGTACGGTATAGCCTGTAGTACGGTATAGCGTGTAGTACGATATAGCGTGTAGTACGGTATAGCGTGTAGTACGATATAGCGTGTAGTACGGTATAGCGTGTAGTACGATATAGCGTGTAGTACGGTATAGCGTGTAGTACGATATAGCGTGTAATACGATATAGCGTGTAGTACGATATAGCGTGTAGTACGGTATAGCGAGTAGTACGGTACAGCGTGTAATACGGTATAGCGTGTAGTATGATACAGCGTGTAATACGGTATAGCGTGTAGTACGATATAGCGTGTAGTACGATATAGCGTGTAGTACGGTATAGCGTGTAGTACGGTACAACGTGTAGTATGATACAGCGTGTAATACGGTATAGCGTGTAGTACGGTATAGCGTGTAGTACGGTACAGCGTGTAGTATGATACAGCGTGTAATACGGTATAGGTGTAGTACGGTATAGCGTGTAGTACGGTACAGCGTGTAGTATGATACAGCGTGTAATACGATATAGCGTGTAGTACGATATAGCGTGTAGTACGGTACAGCGTGTAGTATGATACAGCGTGTAATACGATATAGCGTGTAGTACGATATAGCGTGTAGTACGGTATAGCGTGTAGTACGGTACAGCGTGTAATACGGTATAGCGTGTAGTATGATACAGCGTGTAATACGGTATAGCGTGTAGTACGGTATAGCGTGTAGTACGGTACAGCGTGTAGTATGATACAGCGTGTAATACGGTATAGCGTGTAGTACGGTATAGCGTGTATTACGGTATAGCGTGTAGTACGATATAGCGTGTAGTACGGTATAGCGTGTAGTACGGTACGGCGTGTAGTATGATACAGCGTGTAATACGGTATAGCGTGTAGTACGATATAGCGTGTAGTACGGTATAGCGTGTAGTACGGTACAGCGTGTAGTATGATACAGCGTGTAATACGGTATAGCGTGTAGTACGATATAGCGTGTAATACGATATAGCGTGTAGTACGATATAGCGTGTAGTACGGTATAGCGAGTAGTACGGTACAGCGTGTAGTATGATACAGCGTGTAATACGGTATAGCGTGTAGTATGATACAGCGTGTAATATGGTATAGCGTGTAGTACGATATAGCGTGTAGTAGGATATAGCGAATAGTACGGTATAGCGTGTAGTACGGTACGGCGTGTAGTATGATACAGCGTATAATACGGTATAGCGTGTAGTACGATATAGCGTGTAGTATGATACAGCGTGTAATACGGTATAGCGTGTAGCACGATATAGCGTGTAGTACGATATAGCGTGTAGTACGATATAGCGTGTAGTACGATATAGCGAATAGTACGGTATAGCGTGTAGTACGGTATAGCGTGTAGTACGATATAGCGTGTAGTACGGTATAGCGTGTAGTACGATATAGCGTGTAGTACGGTATAGCGTGTAGTACGATATAGCGTGTAGTACGGTATAGCGTGTAGTACGGTATAGCTTGTAGTACGGAATAGTTCTCTTGAATTTTATTCACAGTCAATTTTCAGTACAGTGAATTTTTTTTTTTAATTATCTACTATTTTAATAATATTCGAGCTGGCTTGTGAGTGAAAGTTATAATTAAAGAATAAAAATATGGTACAACTCACAAATATACAATTTTTTATTTCATACGCGTTTCAACGACTAATTTTTCGTCATCCTCAGTGAAGATATACAAATCAAATTAACTAAAAAAAATATTAAACATAACCTATAAAGATTTAACAAAAGTAAAAATCAGATCTGATTTTTACTATTGTTAAATATTTATAGGTTATGTTTAATATTTTTTTTTTTAGTTAATTTGATTTGTGTATTTTTACTGACGATGACGACAAATTAGTCGTTGAAACGCGCGTGTAATAAAAAATTGTATATTTGTGAGTTGTACCATATTTTTATTCTTTAATTATATCTATTAGTTCACACTTTCCCTATACATCGTGTTCAAATTTTCAATCGTTAATACAATACTTTTTATTTATTCACTCAAGCTTAAATGCATTTTTTAAAACTTGTAGTGGATGACAATTGATGTTAATAGAATTTTTCGAATATTAATTCATTATTTACATCTAATTAATTTTACATACATTTAATTTTAATAATAGATTTCGCTTTCTGTTTAGGTACTTAATATTGTGATTCTGACGTATGTATATACAATTTATATTAATTGTAATGATTTGATAAAAAGAAACTAAAATAAAAATTTTTCTTTGTCGAACTAAGTTGGAATTGACTTTAAAATGTTTGTTTTCCATGTTCCTTGTTATATCGCAGCCAGATACGTTGTTGCTATATTGTAATACAGTTGCAGTAATGTTATCGGTATAGTGTAGGCCTATATTGTTCTTGAAGTTTTACCGCTTCTAATCCAATTATAAATGAACCTCATACTAGTATTTTTATTTCCCATTCCTATAAAGACAGATTTCAATTCCGATGAAACAACAGCTCTGTAACATCTATAAATTTGACATAGATCTCAAAAGATTTCCAGTAAAATTGCAGCAGCCACATGGATATCCCACACGAAGTGTCAGTAAAGAATTACAATACAGACAAACAGGACATTTCAACGGATTAGATAGTCTACTGTTTGGGAGATTATATCCCAGACGAGGCCAAACGAAGCTGGAGATTTTTTTCTACACAACATTAAGAGACCAATGACAGCAGCAAAGTAATTACATTAGTTTATTTAATGAGTTCTGTAGATTATAGAAAGGAAAAATACAAGTGCAGAGCTATCTTTTGATTGGTCCATATCGGTATCATCAAAGCTCTGAGTGGAAACGTTTCAACCTAATGAGAGTAACTTTTGTATAAGCGCAAACAAAGTAGACACTATTATATTATATAAGTAGATAAGGTGTTTATCTACTTATATAATAATATCTGGTGTTTACGACCTGAAATTGGAAGAAGTGAAAATCCACCATTTACTGCCTGGTCATGTTTTATTTGACCCCACACACTATGTAGGCCTAATTTTCTATACACACAATACGTGTTCAGATACGTGTCTGTTGTCGACTCCCACGAAATCCCAAGCAGAATTGTGAAGATTTAAGAAAACGATGAATTTAAAAATATTAACATAGTGAATATAATTGTGTATTTGTAACCAATATTATTTATGCACGTTATGGAGGTATATTCGTAGATACCCCCTTAGCTTACAAACAGTAGGCCTACGAGATGCTTCAGCATGGACTTTCAACGATCTACAGTAAACAACTACCAAGGACTTGGCCTAGCAACCATAAACAGCTCTTTACTGCTTCCATAAAAGTAAATAACGAGCAATAGGCCTGTAGCCGACTGATCTTAGACAATTCTGTTGTATCCGGGACTCGCCGTGTTCCGCCTACAATGTCTTAACATCCGGTTATGTCCTTAAAAGGTAGGCGGTAGGACAATAGGGTGTTATGTCCTGAGGTCGTCGCAAGGGAATTACTAATTTGGTGTACACACGGATACTAACCGGAATGTCGTCATCAGCCAACCACTGCCCATTAACACTTTAATGGTTTTAACTAAACTGTAAAGTTTTAATTACAGAGCCATTAATGTGTGTGCTTAACTGTTTGTTATACGATTTTGTATAAAATTAATTTTAAAAAATTGGGTTCAACACAACCTGGTTATATCTAGGTTTTATATGAGAGGTTAGAGCCAGACTTGACTTTAGCTAAAAATTGGAAAAATACATGAGATTAATAATGATTTTTGTTTTTATTCACTCCGGGTCAGGGCCCCCAGAAACCGCTCAGCCCTCCTCTAGCGAGCTGCCGCCGTCTCACATGCATGAAGATCAGATTGTTATGTACCAAGCTCATAATCTCTTTCCTAGGAAAATCAGGAGAGAGTGAAATGAAACAGTACGGTAAGTGTCGCGCTAAGAGCAGGATGTAAAAACCTGGCAACAAAGAAACCCTGACAGGAAAATGGAGGGTTAAATCGAGTTAAATTTATTGTGTGCCCCCAATAAATAATCCAGAAATCCTGGAGGCTAAGATGTACCTATGCTAAGGAATAAGGAGGGGCATTACTTTACAAATACCCTGTAAGTGAAGCTACGGTAGGAATGACAGATCCAATAAGTTTCAGTACGGCTATCTACCAAAAGGTAGCGTGATTGTAATAAGAGCCCTCTGGTAGTAAAAAGTACATGCTGCCACACCTATTTCTGCTCCTTTTAGTTTCTTAAAAAAGAGGGTTGGCCACACTGTGCTCTAACCTTTTCAATTTGTCTTAAAAACACATTTTTCAATTCAGACATAAACTAACACAGAGGTCTTTGGAACGTGTATTCTGAAAGATATGTTTGCTTCTGTTTTTGTGTTTAGGTGTTACCGTGAGTATATTTATTTATTGTAAAGTTTCATAGCTCCTATCCTAAACGGATTACATTTTTCCGTATGTAATACAGACCATAAAGCTGAACTTGATGTTTTTAAAATACGGAAATTCTGAGCCTAAGTTTTCCTGACGAATACTGCAATACTAATCATGTATGCGGTGGCGGACCGGTGACTAACCTTGACCATACAGTAAGGCTTCCAGGTTCTAGAACACTGATATTACGGGATGTTCTCAAGGTCCCAAGGCCCGAGTCTGAGGGTCTAGAGTGGATAAAGGTCCGATTGCACTACTTGGACCGTTCTAATCACAGTGTATCGAGGTACATAAACCTGGCCGTTGGAAGGATCTACTGGTCCTGAGTAGTCCTGAACAGCGTCCCAGGGACGGACCGGTCACCAGTGCAGGTCGTGGCACCAAGCCCTCACCCTCGGGTTTGACGCTAGTCACGATTTTGAGGTTGTTTAGCTGAGTATGCTCCTGATACATACTTTTGTGTTCTTTGACAAGAAAATGGAGTCGCAAAACAGTTACTCCATGTCACAATTTTTTTTTACCATTTTCCTTTCTTCTTACACGTTCCACACAACACACTGCCGAATAGTACCACTGGATCGTAAACAGTCATTCAACTGGTGAAACTGAAGCTTCAGGGTTGACCTTTCACATGTTGGGTTTTAGATAATCCACAATTTTACATATCTTTGTTCTCTAATGGCAAAAGATACCATGGGCCGCTTTTCAGATGTTTTCACAATTTTTGCTTTTTCAATATCTTTTATAAGCAATCTGCCAAACCTTAAAGGAACAATATGTTAAATTCATTAACAAAACAATATTCTTTCTAAAATTGGAGTGTACATGCTTTTTTTAACAACATCTCCATGTCTTTTGACCTGTCCCCACAGTTTTCCTTCCTAAAAACAACTTACCTCTAAATGGAACCCAGTCAACCGTCAAATCAACATTTCCTTCTTAACATTACGCCATACTTCGATCAACATTCCAACTTGTCTCCTGACTACCAGTCAATCACTGTCAGTTATACAAAGGCCAAATGAACTCCGTCCCTTTCTTGGTAGCTCATTTACAACTTCCAAACGTGTACAAGTCTTACTACACACTCATTTACTGCTTAAATATAGGGTTTCTTTAAGAATTACAAACGTGGGTGGATAAAATAATTATATAAATAAACACCTTAACAAAATGAAGAATGCTTTGTCATATTCTGGTTTACACATTATTTGCCAGTACCTGTCAGACAATGTTTGCAGTTTCTGCCACTACTAGGCATTGTTGTTAGTATGTATGTTAGTAGTAGACATTGTTGCCATCTACTAACATTGTTTGCTTGTCATTTGCTCTAGGAATCATTGTTTCATTGTTTATATTTTTAATAATTACGCACTAAAAATATTTCTTTTACATATAAGAATTACTTTAGATAATAATACTTCTATTGCAACGTTGGGCTGTTTTACTGAGCTTTGTTTTAGGACCTTTAATATTTAAAACTAATGCGAGATAAAACAATGTAAGGCCTATCTTTAGGGCAATAACACCTACAAGGTAAGTTTACTTATTATTAAATCTATGCCTAGATATGTGTTATTTATTAAAAGTAATAATATTTATTTGAAAACATTTTACTTAAGTTTTGAAAACCACACTGCCCCAAGGTTCAAACTAACTTGGTGTCACTCTTGCTAGTAGGAGTGAGCACGAGACTAACACACGACTCGTGGTAGTGCAACGGAGGAGGGTGAACAGCGCTGCCTGACCTTGAAGTGTTGTAGCGCGATGCTATTTACAGGTTTATTTCTGACGGGACTTCTCATCGTGCACTGGGCAGTATCATTATTATTCTAGCGGCTAAGTTCAAATTTGTGAGATGATTACGTGTTGTTACAACTTGGATTTAAATCATTTAGAGGATACAAAAATGGTCTTGAAACACATTTTTTTTGTCAGTAAAATTAGCTTTAGCGGTAGAGTTTGGTAAGCGCCTATGTGGAAAGGGACTTAACGCACGCCACGTATTATCTAAAGATAAAATTGGCCTCCGTTATTAAGAAGGTTGGCCGCTCTGGAATAAATTATTTCTAAAAACTGTATCTAGAGACAGCTCATCACACGTGTGGGTAATCATAACGTGTGGGTAATGCCTAGAGATTCACAGTCTAGGCCTTTAAGCAAGGTTACATACTGGTACCATGGGTCGTGGCACCAAGCTCTCCGTCTAGGGCCTGACGCTAGTCACCAGGACTGGAACCAAGAGTTTGACGTTGGATTCGTGTGGGTTGTTTTCACATGCTAGACTGAAGATAATCTCCACATGAAGGATCTAAAATTGTGTTATTTGCCAAAGGGCGTTGAGCCGAAAGACAGAAATACCTTTGCTACATTCTTCTTGTTTCACTACAGTTTTATTTCTTCAAATTTCACAAACACATCCATACATATATGTATATAGAGACAAACAATTTCTCTCCCTCTATTGGGAGGCAAGAGATATTTTCAATCTGTATAGTAGCGTAGGAAACCTCTATAACCCAGGTACTGCTAACTAGAGTGTGAACGGAATGAGAGATTATAAGATCTATTCTTTCCGGGGAAAAGGTTTTTGGAATGTATGACGAAAGCTCAGTTCAGGTTTATACGTCTGGGAACAGTACTTTGGGCAGTAACTGCGGCTGCAGACACATAAACGTTTCTTAGACGAGGTGCGGCGTTGCATGCAACAAAGTACTAACCGCACCTGAAACAGTTCAATTAAAACTTGTCTCAAGATGGATACGATTGTTTAACTATATTACATTTTTTTGTTTGTTTTAATAATATTTTTTTTTATTAAAGGTCTAATTTTTTATAAATAAAACCTTGTACATACAATGTAAAATATGTACACACATATACATTAAAGTGTTTTTGAGCCCTTTTATATGAATGTCTAGGGAAAACAACATATACAAACAGAAACAAAATAAACGAATAATGTATGAACAGATACAAACACTAAACACAGATCCTACTCAAGATAGCAACAGAATAAGCTACTACTGAACCACTTCCTAACTATTACAAGTTAGTTATTATTGTAATAATTTCCTAAGAAGATGACTGTTTTGCAATCGAAATGTGCATTAGGATTCAAATTAAAAGTTTTTGTGCTTAACAATTTATTTAATTAAAAATATAAATTATTTGGCTTAGAAACAGATCAAGACGATTCTGGTTCTCTATCTTTCAGGCTCTGCGCCCCCTTTATAATCATGGCATGAGATCGCGCCCCTCCCATTTATATTTAGTCAAGAATTACATACTGAGTGTGAGGCCGGCTATGTTAACTAAACATCACGTAATTTTATTAAACTTTTAATACTACCGATATTAAATATATTTATTAATCCTACCGATAATGCTGTAGTTATAGGCTTGGCTTGGCTATTGTGCATTGCACAATACTTACATATCTATAAAAATATAGATTTCACAATAAAATAAAGAAAAGGACTATATAATAAATTAAAACTCATACCTATGCTTAAGAGTTGTTATGCTTGAGTACAGAAAACATAACATATTAACAAGGGTTAAACAAAGGGACTAAACATTCTACAAAACACAATTTTTGAGAGTGTAAAGGGCTCTAGCAGTATGCCAATTAATGACGTACGCCGGACTTGGAATAGACATAGGTTTATACAATTAATTTAAGTAAAGAGTATCAGCGATGTTTACAGCAAGACTATTTGTTACGTATTTTAGGGTATATTTATTTGTGGTGTATTCTAGGGTAATTATTCTATTTGTGATGTCTTCTAAACTAATTACTCTATTTGTAATGTATTGTAAGGTAATTACTCTATTTGTTATGTATTGTAAGGTAATTACTCTATTAGTGGTGTATTCTAGGGTAATGACTCTATTTGTTACGTATTCTAGAGAATATTACTCTATTTGTGATGTATTCTAGGGTAATTACTCTATTTGTGATGTATTCTAGGGTAATTACTCTATTTGTGATATATTCTAGGGTAATTACTCTATTAGTGATATATTCTAGGGTAATTGGTTTATTTGTAATGTATTGTAGGGTAATTACTCTATTTGTGATATATTCTAGGGTAATTACTCTATTTGTGATATATTCTAGGGTAATTACTCTATTAGTGATATATTCTAGGGTAATTGGTTTATTTGTAATGTATTGTAGGGTAATTACTCTATTTGTGATATATTCTAGGGCAATTACTCTATTTGTGATATATTCTAGGGTAATTACTCTATTTTTAATGTATTGTAGGGTAATTGGTTTATTTGTGATGTATTTTTGGGTAATTACGCATTTGTGATGTATTCTAGGGTAGTTACTCTATTTGTGATGTATTGTAGAATAATTGGTTTACTTGTGATGTATTCTAGGGTAATTACTCTATTTGTAATGTATTGTAGGGTAATTGGTTTATTTGTGATGTATATTTGAGGAATTACTCTATTTGTGATATATTCTAAGGGTAATTACTCTATTTGTAATGTATTGTAGGGTAATTACTCTACGTGTGATGTATTCTAGGGGAATTACTCTATTTGTAATGTATTGTAGGATAATTGGTAAATTTGTAATGTATTGTAGGTTAATTGGTTTATTTGTGATGTATTTTTGGGCAATTACTCTATTTGTGTTATATTCTAAGGGCAATTACTCTATTTGTAATGCATTGTAGGGTGATGACTCTATTTGTATTGCATTGTAGGGTAATTACTCTATTTGTGATATATTCTAGGGTAATTACTCTATTTGTAATGTATTGTAAGGTAATTACTCTATTTGTGATGTATTCTAATGGTAATTCTCCTATTTGTAATGTATTATAAGGTAATTACTCTATTTGTAATGTATTGTAGAATAATTGGTCTATTCGTGATGTATTCTAGGGTAATTACTCTATTTGTGATATATTCTAGGGTAATTACTCTATTTGTAATGTATTGTAAAGTAATTACTCTATTTGTGATGTATTCCAGAGTAATTGGGCCATTTGTGATGTGTTCTAGGGTAATTACTCTATTTGTAATGTATTGTAGAATATTTGGTCTATTTGTGATGTATTCTAGGGCAATTACTCAATTTGTAATGTATTGTAGAATAATTGGTCTATTTGTGATGTATTCTAGGGTAATTACTCTATTTGTGATATATTCTAGGGTAGTTACTCTATTTGTAATGTATTGTAAAGTAATTACTCTATTTGTGATGTATTCCAGAGTAATTGGGCCATTTGTGATGTGTTCTAGGGTAATTACTCTATTTGTAATGTATTGAAGAATATTTGGTCTATTTGTGATGTATTCTGGGGTAATTACTCTATTTGTGATGTATTGTAGGGTAATTACTCTATGTGTGATGTATTCTAGGGCAATTACTCTATTTGTAATTTATTCTAGGGTAATTACTCTAATTGTGATATATTCTAGGGTAATTACTCTATTTGTGATATATTCCAGGGTAATTACTCTATTAGTGATATATTCTAGGGTAATTGGTTTATTTGTAATGTATTGTAGGGTAATTACTCTATTTGTGATATATTCTAGGGTAATTACTCTATTTGTGATATTTTCTAGGGTAATTACTCTATTTGTAATGTATTGTAGGGTAATTGGTTTATTTGTAATGTATTGTAGGGTAATTACTCTATTTGTGATATATTCTAGGGTAATTACTCTATTTGTGATATATTCAAGGGTAATTACTCTATTTGTGATATATTCTAGGGTAATTACTCTATTGGTGATATATTCTAGAGTAATTGGTTTATTTGTAATGTATTGTAGGCTAATTACTCTATTTGTGATATATTCTAGGGTAATTACTCTATTTGTGATATATTCTAGGGTAATTACTCTATTTGTGATATATTCTAGGGTAATTACTCTATATGTAATGTATTGTAGGGTAATTGGTTAATTTGTGATGTATTTTTGGGTAATTACGCTATTTGTGATGTATTCTAGGGTAGTTACTCTATTTAGGATGTATTGCAGAATAATTGGTCTACTTGTGATGTATTCTAGGGTAATTACTCTATTTGTAATGTAATGTAGGGTAATTGGTTTATTTGTGATGTATATTTGAGTAATTACTCTATTTGTGATATATTCTAAGGGTAATTACTCTATTTGTAATGTATTGTAGGGTAATTACTCTACGTGTGATGTATTCAAGGGTAATTACTCTATTTGTGATATATTCTAGGGTAATTACTCCATTTGTAATGTATTGTAAAGTAATTACTCTATTTGTGATGTATTCCAGAGTAATTGGGCCATTTGTGATGTGTTCTAGGGTAATTATTCTATTTGTAATGTATTGTAGAATATTTGGTCTATTTGTGATGTATTCTAGGGCAATTACTCAATTTGTAATGTATTGTAGAATAATTGGTCTATTTGTGATGTATTCTAGGGTAATTACTCTATTTGTGATATATTCTAGGGTAGTTACTCTATTTGTAATGTATTGTAAAGTAATTACTCTATTTGTGATGTATTCCAGAGTAATTGGGCCATTTGTGATGTGTTCTAGGGTAATAACTCTATTTGTAATGTATTGTAGAATATTTGGTCTATTTGTGATGTATTCTGGGGTAATTACTCTATTTGTGATGTATTGTAGGGTAATTACTCTATGTGTGATGTATTCTAGGGCAATTACTCTATTTGTAATTTATTCAAGGGTAATTACTCTAATTGTGATATATTCTAGGGTAATTACTCTATTTGTGATATATTCCAGGGTAATTACTCTATTAGTGATATATTCTAGGGTAATTGGTTTATTTGTAATGTATTGTAGGGTAATTACTCTATTTGTGATATATTCTAGGGTAATTAATCTATTTGTGATATATTCTAGGGTAATTACTCTATTTGTAATGTATTGTAGGGTAATTGGTTTATTTGTAATGTATTGTAGGGTAATTACTCTATTTGTGATATATTCTAGGGTAATTACTCTATTTGTGATATATTCAAGGGTAATTACTCTATTTGTGATATATTCTAGGGTAATTACTCTATTAGTGATATATTCTAGGGTAATTGGTTTATTTGTAATGTATTGTAGGCTAATTACTCTATTTGTGATATATTCTAGGGTAATTACTCTATTTGTGATATATTCTAGGGTAATTACTCTATTTGTGATATATTCTAGGGTAATTACTCTATTAGTGATATATTCTAGGGTAATTGGTTTATTTGTAATGTATTGTAGGGTAATTACTCTATTTGTGATATATTCTAGGGTAATTAGTCTATTTGTGATATATTCAAGGGTAATTACTCTATTTGTGATATATTCTAGGGTAATTACTCTATTAGTGATATATTCTAGGGTAATTGGTTTATTTGTAATGTATTGTAGGCTAATTACTCTATTTGTGATATATTCTAGGGTAATTACTCTATTTGTGATATATTCAAGGGTAATTACTCTATTTGTGATATATTCTAGGGTAATTACTCTATTAGTGATATATTCTAGGGTAATTGGTTTATTTGTAATGTATTGTAGGCTAATTACTCTATTTGTGATATATTCTAGGGTAATTACTCTATTTGTGATATATTCTAGGGTAATTACTCTATTTGTGATATATTCTAGGGTAATTACTCTATTTGTGATATATTCTAGGGTAATTACTCTATTAGTGATATATTCTAGGGTAATTGGTTTATTTGTAATGTATTGTAGGCTAATTACTCTATTTGTGATATATTCTAGGGTAATTACTCTATTTGTGATATATTCAAGGGTAATTACTCTATTTGTGATATATTCTAGGGTAATTACTCTATTAGTGATATATTCTAGGGTAATTACTCTATTAGTGATATATTCTAGGGTAATTGGTTTATTTGTAATGTATTGTAGGCTAATTACTCTATTTGTGATATATTCTAGGGTAATTACTCTATTTGTGATATATTCAAGGGTAATTACTCTATTTGTGATATATTCTAGGGTAATTACTCTATTAGTGATATATTCTAGGGTAATTGGTTTATTTGTAATGTATTGTAGGCTAATTACTCTATTAGTGATATATTCTAGGGTAATTACTCTATTTGTGATATATTCTAGGGTAATTACTCTATTTGTGATATATTCTAGGGTAATTACTCTATTTGTAATGTATTGTAGGCTAATTACTCTATTAGTGATATATTCTAGGGTAATTGGTTTATTTGTAATGTATTGTAGGCTAATTACTCTATTTGTGATATATTCTAGGGTAATTACTCTATTTGTGATATATTCTAGGGTAATTACTCTATTTGTGATATATTCTAGGGTAATTACTCTATTAGTGATATATTCTAGGGTAATTGGTTTATTTGTAATGTATTGTAGGCTAATTACTCTATTTGTGATATATTCTAGGGTAATTACTCTATTTGTGATATATTCAAGGGTAATTACTCTATTTGTGATATATTCTAGGGTAATTACTCTATTAGTGATATATTCTAGGGTAATTGGTTTATTTGTAATGTATTGTAGGCTAATTACTCTATTTGTGATATATTCTAGGGTAATTACTCTATTTGTGATATATTCTAGGGTAATTACTCTATTTGTGATATATTCTAGGGTAATTACTCTATTAATTATATATATTCTAGGGTAATTGGTTTATTTGTAATGTATTGTAGGGTAATTACTCTATTTGTGATATATTCTAGGGTAATTACTCTATTTGTGATATATTCTAGGGTAATTACTCTATTTGTAATGTATTGTAGGGTAATTGGTTTATTTGTAATGTATTTTTGGGTAATTACGCTATTTGTGATGTATTCTAGGGTAGTTACTCTATTTGTGATGTATTGTAGAATAATTGGTCTACTTGTGATGTATTCTAGGGTAATTACTCTATTTGTAATGTAATGTAGGGTAATTGGTTTATTTGTGATGTATATTTGAGTAATTACTCTATTTGTGATATATTCTATGGGTAATTACTCTATTTGTAATGTATTGTAGGGTAATTACTCTATGTGTGATGTATTCTAGGGGAATTACTCTATTTGTAATGTATTGTAGGATAATTGGTAAATTTGTAATGTATTGTAGGGTAATTGGTTTATTTGTGATGTATTTTTGGGCAATTACTCCATTTGTGTTATATTCTAAGGGTAATTACTCTATTTGTGATATATTCTAGGGTAATTACTCTATTTGTAATGTATTATAAGGTAATTACTCTATTTGTAATGTATTGTAGAATAATTGGTCTATTTGTGATGTATTCTAGGGTAATTACTCTATTTGTGATATATTCTAGGGTAATTACTCTATTTGTAATGTATTGTAAAGTAATTACTCTATTTGTGATGTATTCCAGAGTAATTGGGCCATTTGTGATGTGTTCTAGGGTAATTACTCTATTTGTAATGTATTGTAGAATATTTGGTCTATTTGTGATGTATTATAGGGTAATTACTCTATTTGTGATATATTCTAGGGTAGTTACTCTATTTGTAATGTATTGTAAAGTAATTACTCTATGTGTGATGTATTCTAGGGCAATTACTCTATTTGTAATGTATTGTAGGGTAATTGGTTTATTTGTGATGTATTTTTGGGTTATTACTCTATTTGTGATATATTCTAAGGGCAATTACTCTATTTGTAATGTATTGTAAGGTAATTACTCTATTTGTGGTGTATTCCAGAGTAATTGTTCTATTTTGTATGTATTCTGGGGTAATTACTCTATTTGTGATATATTCTAAGGGTAATTACTCTATTTGTAATGTATTGTAGGGTAATTACTCTATTTGTGATGTATTCCAGAGTAATTGGGCCATTTGTGATGTGTTCTAGGGTAATTACTCTATTTCTGATGTATTCCAGAGTAATTGTGCCATGTGTGATGTGTTCTAGGGTAATTACTCTATTTGTGTTGTATTCTAGATTAATTGGGCCATTTGTGATGTGTTCTAGGGTAACTACTCTATTTGTAATGTATTGTAGGGTAATTGGTCCTTTTGTGATGTATTCCAGGGAAATTACTCTATTTGTAATGTATTGTAGGGTAATTGGTTTATTTTTGTTGTATTCTAGGGCAATTACTCTATTTGTGATGTATTCTAGGGTAATTGGTCTATTTGTGATGCATTCTGGGGTAATTAATCTAATCGTGATGTATTCTAGAGTAATTACTGTATTTGTGATGCATTCTGGGGTAATTAATCTAATCGTGATGTATTCTAGAGTAATTACTATATTTGTGATGTATTCTGGGGTAATAAATACATATTATAAAGTGAACATCGAGAAGAATATTTAAGTACCGTTAAGTTAATTAAAGAAAACAACTGTAAGCCTTAGATATCATTACGCCGTGTAGCCCCCTATTTACAAGGATTATGTTCCAATACATTTAATTACCAAAATGTTACATTTAAAAAAAAGTTAGTTTACTAGACCAATGTCTAGTAGGTATCACAGAAGAACCGGGGTTGTGTGTGTGTTTGTGTAACCTAATACTGTGGTGTGCTTCCGAGTCTGGTTGAAGAATAGATAACAGCACAAAGCCCCCAAATAGAGCTTACACAGTTAATGTGCCCCCCGTGATAAGGGTCACGCGCTAAAGATCTTGAATCAGATTCGCTTTCTATCCCGAGCCATAGAAGCCCTCTCCTAACAAGAAAAGGATAACGGTGAGTAGATTGAATTAAGATGGACTAAGGAAAGGACGTAGTATTCTCCTGGCACTGTGAGAAGGGGAAAATTCATTGAGTTAGAAGGGTCGGCACCTCCTCTCACGTTCTCTCTTACTTAATTCAACAATTCATACTGTAGCAAGCTATGTACAATTTTAAAGGTGCAATCATTCTGAGTGCAGATAAGTATAAATTCGAAGAATATTCTTACAATATATTCTTAATAAGAAGAATGTGGACCATTCCTTTTATGTAACACAATAGGGCTTAATAAGTAGCTAGTGTCCAAAGAGGACTGGTCACTCGAAGACACAGACAATTAGAAATCCCTTACAAAACACTACAGCAATAAAACCACTATTGTCGCATGACTATAACCATAACGCAGAGTCTGCAAATCGCCTGCAACCGGCGAGTACTTACAGTGACACTGTGCACGAAGCTGTACAGAGAAAGGTGCCCGTAAGGAACAACACAGCGTGTTTACAATTAAACGTCCTGCATGACGTATAGCAAATACACTTGTCACGAGGCACGGGACTCGCTTGACCCGGCGGGAGTGGTAGCTCTGAGGTTAGAGATATCTTAATTTATTTTATAAACGTTTCAGCGCCCGTGACTTTCTGACAGCATGTCAGCGCCAGCAAGGCGCCAATTGGAACGACCGTACATTTATGTTTTTCGAACTCCAATCAAATGTTTTACTTTAAAGAAATATATAAGTAAAGTCCATTGGTACTATGGTAAAATACACGAAAGATGCGTACAGGATAGGTTCCCTGACGTCAGAACATTGTGACAGACGAAAAATGTGTACAACCTTTAGGCATACACAGGTATTTTAAAATCATTTACATAAATGAGTTTACCTCTGAGCTAAACATAGATGTTGCTCATTTTCTTGGGGCTGGAGATCCTTTAAAATGTTATCTTTTAAACCTGATTTCATCACACGTTTTCTGGGCTTTGGACTGGCAAAATGATACAGATATGTTAGACTTTAATAGACGGCACAATGCCCTTTGCGTTTTCTCTATGCTTTCGATAAGGACAGCACGATGGAGATAATGCACCATCGGTTTCTCCTTAGTAGTAGAAGTTACCTCCGTATTCACTAAACACAAAACCCACTGAAGTGAAGATTATATCGAACTTATCACCACGACTGACAAGAAACATCCAAAACCTTGAACGTTATTAGCAAATAATTTAAGGGTGGATGACTTGGGTGACAACTGGGGTCTGGTTTATACGCTTTTTCGTTTATAAAATTTACCTCTTACCCTCGTCAAATGCTATTATTGTCATCTCATGTACGCATATTTCGCTGTACGCATTTTTCGTACCACCCTATAGTAAAATATGATTTAGGCCTACTCTAAAACCCTAAAACACAATAACTATGTTTTAATATTATAACCAAATACTGAATAATTAAATTTTTTAAGAAATTCCAAGTCTAATATAATGAAATTTGAAGTAGGACCACATTTCGATGGTATGAGTTTGTAGAAGTACAATACTGATGACTCGAAACGCACACAAAGGCAGTGCACAGACACGCTCACTCTATCCTTCAGGCAAGGCAAAAGAGTTGCTAATTACATCACGAATAAACCTGAGCGAACCCGTTTGCAACGTTACCGAGGTGACACGAACTTCAAAAATTATTTATCTTTAAAGAAATACATTATGTGTAGCAAATTTTTGAAAATACGTTTTTCACAGTAGTAGTCTACTTATTGAAAAAATTAAATATTTTATACTTTCCTTTAAATATAGGCTATACGGGTTGGCATTTGTATCTCTTACAAAAAATATGAATAATAATTAAGGTAGAATTGTCTTTATTTCTTGAGACCAATAGACACAGAAAACATTAAATATATAATCCTAATTTTTTAAAATATTTAATAGACCGAAACTGTTGTCATGCATATGGTATAATATACTATTCTTGGGCAAAATTTAAATTTTAAAACAATTTTCTCTGGTAAAAAACAATGTAGATGAATACTAATAATGAGTAGGTCTCACGATAAAACTGAATCAAAATAGTTTAAAAAAATTCAAAATAAAATTAAAACTAAGAAGCAAATAAAAAATAAAGAATATGCTAATAGTAAAATTACGAAAGAATTTAAAAGGAATTAATTAAATTAAGAAAAGATAAGTAATGAATTTTATACAATACTTATGTTTAGATAACATAAAAAGCAATGACATTGTTAATGGCCTTGGTATCATCTTCTAAAGCCATCTTTGAGCTCCCAAGAAGACAAAATCTAAAGAGCTTGATTGCAATGGCAACTCCACACAACTTTAATAAAGTTTTACAACTTAGTTGGTTTCCCATTTGCAGCTTCGTTTAATATATAATTGTCTACCGTTAGAACCTACCTCTGAGATGTGATCACTAGCCACCCAGTAAGAATAAGCACATCGTTGCCATAGTAACGCTCGGAATTATTCCCCATCTTACATAATAGTAGAATGTTACCTTAGCAACACTATTTTAATGGTTAGTGACGTACTTATGTTTTTCGTCCGTCTGTATCCACTATCAGAGGCAATGTTTCAGCGGTAGAGAACTATGTTATATTTCATAGGCGTGACTCTTCCAACGAGAGCCACGTTTCTCTTGGGATTAATATTCCTCTTCTCACCTTACCTAACAACCTTCTTTTTTATTTTTGAAGAACCAAATAGAAAGGTAAATGATTTTTTTTCAAGTAGCGTGTGAAAAAAATTTATCGCCCAGAAAACTCGAACAATTAACTAACAAAGGTTTATAGTATATGACAAGTGATCACTTAAAAACATGTTCAATTATTTTAAGTTCAAATAGTCCTGATATATTTGTGTGGTATATCATTGACAAGGGAAGTAGGCCACTAGTGAAAATTAAATATTTGATATTGATTTGAAATGTAAAAATATATATTTCATTCACCTATAGATTTTAAGATTTATCAAGTAAAACAGTAATTATCTTACGAAATAAAAATTTACACGTACGCTTAGTATAAAAAGAAAGACAACAGAAAATTCATCTGATAAAGCGAATCGAAATAGAACATTTGGATCGTTCAATTAGCAATCGATCATTATATCGTTCAATAATTTAATCGTTTAAATTATTATTATCAATATTATGTACTTTTATGCTCGGCATTACTATTATCGCCAATGGAGGATGGAAAAGCATTCTGAATACAGGCAGCCTCAGAGCTCCCTGGTGGGCTATAGAATATAGGGAGGAGGTCATGGAAACGTGCAGGAACACGTGCTTAAAGTAAGATCTACTCTCTATTGGGGACCACAAGACTTTTTCTGCCAGTTACACCCCTTTGTAAGGAAGGGAATAAGGAATGAAGAATAAATATGGTAGGATCAAATGAAGATGTTAATGGTCTCCTGGTACTGGATATAGAGGGAAATTATAACATAGTGTGGGCAGGGCTGGTTACCAAAATTATATTTGCTCCTAATCAGGACAATGAGACATTTCTACCAGGATAATTATAAAACCAGTAATATAAATAAAACTATTTTAAAGTCAATTCTTACTTGAGTCATTAAAAATTTTATTTTAGTTATTTTGTATTAAATAATTACAATTATATAAATAAAGTAACAAAACCTATGCGTAAAAACAGCTGTTCTACCATATAACCTTCAACATAAAATCAGCTGTTTTATGAAATCATATGTTATCACTTATTTTAAGGTAAAGGAGAAGAACTAACTATACTGCATACCTTGTCTCCTTTTGTAAAGTTGTCCCCCCACATAAAATAAAAATTAATTCAATATTTAATTTAATTATTATTTGAAAAAAACTGTATTAGCGTCAAGTGTCATCCACTAAAAGTTTTAAAAATGTATTTGAACTTGACTGGACGAAGAAAAAGTATTCATTAACGATTGAAAATTTGAACAAGGTATATATAACTAGAGTGTGAACTAATAGAAGGAATTGAATACAGAATATTTTTAAAACCCAAGCATTTTCAAACAAAATACAGCTACGCAAAGATAGCCTACAATACAAAAAATTACACCACTGATTAAAGGAGAGCAAAGCACAGAGCGTCCAATAAGTCTCTCCGCAGAACTGGATACAGAAGCGTCCTCGCGTATATCACTCTCTTCTATGTGGACTCGTCCGTGACTGCGGTCTATGTAACGGACTCGTATCGTCAATTCCTATTTCAGTTTGACTAATTTAGAGCGAAACTGCTATTAATCGAAATCGCGATTCAACGATGTTGCGGATATAGTAATGCATATACGATACATAAAAAATTGTTCGAAAGTTATTCTATGGATTTAAATATTGAATGTTTAATAAAATGTCGATACAATTTATAGAAATATTACGTCAATAGAAAATAACAATAAAAAACCAATAAATACATAATCTTACAATCTCAAGTACCTATTGGTTACAGTTTAGTAGAATCAATACAGGATGTCTTTGTTTAGGTAATATAATCCCGGTGGATTAGACAGATATTGTCATTTCATGACATAGAATAATATTTTCGTGATAATTCTTTCAGGAAAACATACTTAAAATAGCCTTAAAACAGGCAGTATGATAGTACTGATAAGGATAACTATGCGAGAATAATCTGCAGCTGATATACCACAAGTGAATGTAGCTGAAGATTATGGATTAATAGTCTTCAACCTTGGACTAGTCCATGGCGTTAAGGAATCCAGCTACATTTTATCATGCTATATTTAATACAGAATAATAAAAACTTCAAGATGAAATGTAATATTTTATTTTTGTGATAAAATATTATTGTAATATAGCAAAGTGAACGTTTATTATAAATGCATTCTTCATCTTGTATAAAGTAAGTACATGGAGGCTTAAGTGTAACCGTAACGGTTATGCTGTACTAAAGATAAAACTTGATTTAGAAACGGGTAGACTCTATGGCGAAAGCAGCTCTTATACTCGAGCTACTTCCCACATACTTGCCAACAAGTGTGTCATTGTTGTCGAGGTATTTACACCCCTCTTTTAATTCCATATTTGAAAACCCTCCTTCTGTAATATCAGACAATCTATACCTCTGTTTAACGGCGGTTTTCCGATAAAAACCCTAACAATATTCCAGCTACAAATCCTAAGAGTATGATTTTAGCTTTCCTTCCTTAAGCATGTCCAACAAAGAGGTTTGACGGTCAGATAACTTTCTATGATACTGCCTACCTCAGATATGCAAACACGCAAACTTGAACCGTTTATGAATATTCCTTGTAATGAAATCAAGTAGTGACGTAAACTTGAACCGTTTATGAATATTCCTTATAATGAAATCAAGTAGTGACGCAATTTTGTACCGTTTATAAATATTCCTTAAAATGAAATCAAGTAGTGACGTAAACTTCAACAGTTTATGAATATTCCTTATAATGAAATCAAGTAGTGACGTAGACTTGAACAGTTTATGAATATTCCTTAAAATGAAATCAAGTAGTGACGTAGACTTGAACAGTTTATGAATATTCCTTAAAATGAAATCAAGTAGTGACGTAGACTTGAACAGTTTATGAATATTCCTTAAAATGAAATCAAGTAGTGACGTAGACTTGAACAGTTTATGAATATTCCTTAAAATGAAATCAAGTAGTGACGTAAACTTGAACAGTTTATGAATATTCCTTATAATGAAATCAAGTAGTGACGCAATTTTGTATAGTTTATAAATATTCCTTATAATGAAATCAAGTAGTGAGGTACACTTGACCAGTTTATGAATATTCCTTAAAATGAAATCAAGTAGTGACGTAGACTTGAACAGTTTATGAATATTCCTTAAAATGAAATCAAGTAGTGACGTAGACTTGAACAGTTTATGAATATTCCTTAAAATGAAATCAAGTAGTGACGTAGACTTGAACAGTTTATGAATATTCCTTAAAATGAAATCAAGTAGTGACGTAAACTTGAACAGTTTATGAATATACCTTATAATAAAATCAAGTAGTGAAATAAACTTGAACAGTTTATGAATATTCCTTATAATGAAATCAAGTAGTGACGTAAACTTGAACAGATTATGAACATTCCTTATAATGAAATCAAGTAGTGACATAAACTTGAACAGTTTATGAATATTCCTTATAATGAAATCAAGTAGTGACGTAAACTTGAACAGTTTATGAAAAATCCTTGTAATGAAATCAAGTATTGACGTACAGCCCCTGGGTTCACGTATGGGTAGGGGTTATGGCTTTACCTGTGCGCTAGTGAAGTACAAAAAAAGTACATCTCTCTCAATGACGATCATAAAGAGGCCATTAAAGATACTTGTAAGAAAATAAAACAGGGTATATATATAATACGTAGTGCTAGAGAAATAATATTATGGCGCTTTATTAAAGATCTTTAATAGAAGAATAAGACAGGGTATATATAAGGTAGGATTAGAGAATCTACATGATCTCCTCGCACTTTATTAAGGATCTTTGCTAGAAGAATAGGCAAGGATAATGTAACACAAGATTAGGTAAGACTACAGAAATAACACTATGATTTTCCGGCACGTTATTAAAAATAGGGGAAAATTATTAATATACTCATCTTCAATTCTATTAGGAATATTTCTATATGTTTGAGTACAGTTTTCTGCCATTCCGAAGTCAGATTTAAGTTTTGAAAATGGAGTTACTCCGAAACGCGCCAATAGAGGAGAATATTGAATCGTTAAGGACGACAGAAAACTGTACTCAAGCATGTAGGGGAAAATCATGACATTGCTTTGGCATGCCTGAGTACAGAGAGATGTCTACCCGTTAACCGGAGTATTACTTCAAACTCGTAAATAAATAAAAACTGAACAATTAATCAAAACGGTGTTATAAAGTCGATAAATCATTAGCAAGTTTTAATTTGTTGATGAATTTAATTAAATCTTTCTACCTGTTACACCAAGTGTAAGTATATTTACTTTCAAACGAGATTTTGAATAATTAATTTTAACCCTCCTTTCGTAAATCTATAATTATCTAAAATATATTAAAATAGAGCTAAGAATTTTGTCTTTAATGTATCATGTATGATGAAGTCGAAGGAAAAGAAATGTATTTTAACGGGAAACTGTAAATTTATAATTTTAATATGAAAGGCAAAGCCACGAAAATCGATTAAACACTTTTATCTGAACAACACATTTAGTAGAGGAGATTATAAAGTTAGTAATTCCAAATAGAGTGATCATGCAGTCGTAAAACATATTTATGTCTAAAAATAGGAAGTGTATCAAAAACATGTCTCCTGGAGTGGAGAATAAAAGACAGAAAAACCTTATAAAGTTAGAATAGGTTTTGCTCGGTGTCGGTCAGTAGGGTATTCTTGTGTACATACGAAAGGAACAAAAATAGTGGGAGCCTAGAATCTAAAGCAAACTTTAGTAACGCTAAAGTTCTTTTTACTAATTATGATTACACAAAATAATCAACTATGTAACCAATAATAAAATACGGTACAATATAACGAATAAAAAAAGTGCTCCCGTATAAAAAATATAATATTGTATTTTGTGCTTTATAAATGAGAATATTTATGTAGCGAAATACAACTCAACTGACGCGAGGAATTAATTCGTACATGATAGTGTCCGCTGCGAGCATATAATTAGATCGGCAATAGGTTGAATTCACCTTCAAACCTCCACATAGCTTATATCTGTCTCAACAAATTACCATGAACACAGACTATACTTGCTTAGTAGCCTAAAACTGCATACGCATAGAATTTAATGTCTCACATGAGTATCTATACTAAAAACGTAATGGATTTTACCCTTGTTGACGCTGTCAATTCAACAAAAGTATATTTAACAATGAAATAAATTCAAGTAGATTTTTTTTCAAATGTAACTAATTGTAATTTACTAATATACAGACCAAATATTTGGAGGCTCGTATGACCATTAAATAATGGCTACTTTTAAACTAGTTATTTTAATGTCACTTATATCTACGTATAAGAAGAGCAAGATTTTATAATTATTAGTATTACACTACAAACGTCTAAATATGAGCGGTAAGTTGTTATGCTTATAAAGTAGTGAATGAGCAAGTTGGTAATAATTTTTACAAAAAAAACTATCAATACATTAAACCGCAAATATAGCAAAAAATGTGCGTGTGTTTATGTTTAGACGTTACGATTTTTAATTGCATAAGTTATGTAAAAAGGTGACAGAAATACTGAATTTTCATTAATAAAAAACTTCAGCCTAACTGAAATATTTCCCCATACATTCTACTCCCGCTTGCACAATTTTCCGGGATTAAGGCCAAGTGCTAGAGTAATCAATATAATTCAGTTGGCAGCTACTGTTCAGTGTTTATGCAACCTATTAATGAACATTGAAGAATTCCCCAGCTGAAAAGATTTATTTGCCGCTCATTTTAATATATAATTTACCATTAAAACAAAATAATACTATAGTATTACGCAATACATCCGTTCTTTATTGCTTTCAAGTTAATTAAAATTGCCACGGGAAATAACATTTACAATAACTGACGTAATATTAGTTATTTGTTTAAACAATTAATTGTAGAAAATTCTTTTATCCAAAGGAGAGACGTAAAGTGATACATCCGTGATCTTTCAGTGTCAGTGAAAATAACGTAACAGCGCATCCGTATTCTCACAGTGAAAATGTTCGCCAAGGGCATCAGAATTCTTCCAACGATGAAGTCGGCGTAAGCGTGTTTTCAGAAAAAGATGTAGTAATACTAACACTAATTCTTGACAAAGAGGAAAAAATGCCTCGTATAAAAATGGGTTTAGGAAAAATGAAAAGAAAGAGCCAATGCAGAGAATTTGCTATACTAAATTATATATGTGAGTAATGCCGGAATTTTTATCTTTGAATATCAGAAAATGTATTTAGATTTTTGCTCAGTAAAATTGCATTTCATCTCATAAAACCTAAAACTACCGAAGAAAAGTCCTAGGTCTAACACCAAGAGTAGAGTATAGGCTTGCAGTTGGAATTTCAACTGGTAAAATCTACACCTACCGGAGAAAGGTCACAGGGTTGCCAATAAGTGTAAGTATAGGCTTGCAGTTGGAATTTCAACTGGTAAAATCTACACCTACCGGAGAAAGGTCACAGGGCTGCCAATAAGTGTAGAGTATAGGCTTGCAGTTGGAATTTAATCTAATAAAACTTACACCTACCGGAGAGAGGTCATAGGGTTACCAATAAGTGTAGAGTATAGGCTTGCAGTTGGAATTTAATCTAATAAAACTTACACCTACCGGAGAAAGGTCATAGAACTACCAATAAGTGTAGAGTATAGGCTTGCAGTTGGAATTTCATCTGATAAAACTTACACCTACCGGAGAAAAGTCATAGACCTTCTACTAGGAGTGGAAATGTAGGTCTACAGTTAGGATTCCAATTCATAAACCCTACACCCCCGGAGAATTCATAGGCGTACCACCAATGATAGAGCATGGACTCGAGATATAGAAAGAATAAATATTTTCCGTCAGTGAAAACTAAAAACTATCATAAACAGTCAGATTCATATCACTACACAGGCACTAAAGCACCGCTGAGACTGCCGGCATGTCCAAGGCGTACATCACAGAGTGCTGGCACGTGCCAGGCGTTCGGGACCTCCTCCTCTTCTTCTTAAAATCATATATTTTTTCACTAACTCAATCGTTGTCACAACCCGGCAGTGAATATGTTACTATGCGGGTAACTACACCTTTGAAGGAAAAAGATGCCTCCTGATCTGTGGTCCAATCAGGCAATCGCTCACTTAGAGATGTACAAAGAGTTATAGTTTGATTTAAAACAGAATTCTGCGTAGGTGAAATCGACCAGAGGGAGTGGGGATTACAGCCGTCTAAGCTAATAGGAAATTACATCTTGCTGCGTGGGTGAGCCTTGTTGCCAATTCGACGTTCATCTTCCGTTCGTCGCTCAGTGACATGATAACTGTGGTGGAGTGATTTACTAGTGGTGTAGGTTGCTTTGTTCTGCAATTTCAGTCGCTGGCAGTGGCAGGTTGACTGTCCATGCGTTCGAACTGACAACACAGCATCCCCACCCTGCCACAGACCCATTCCTATTCTACTTTAAATCAAAGTATAGTTCTGCGATTTTCTTGTGGGAAAGACTCCATCACAGAACACACACTTTTATGAGCTTCATATGTACAATAGAACCTGAATGAACTTTTATTACTTCTTTATAACAAAAACATTTTAGGTGTAAATTTTACTCCTTTATCATGCTATTTGGACAAACACTTTTTTGTATTATATAAATTTCTTTTGTACTTGTAACTGAAAAAGTTATTATTCATTTAAACAATAGTTTATGACTATCCGAACTTTATATTTAGTAAATTTGTTAAAACTTAATGAGATAGAACGTTTTCGATCGCTATATGCCGATCTTCATCAGTGCCTTCTGCTTGGAGATGTCGGGTTAAGCGGTGACGGTTTTAAAAGTAGGTTTTCGATAGTATCAAAGAGTATGTGTGATTTGTATTGTGTTTGTTCGTTTAATATGATTGTTTGAAAAAATTACTTTGATACAAAGAGAGAATTTGGATTCAAAGTCCGTTCAGAAAATGCGCTTATATTCTGAACGTTACTAATAAAGCATCGCTATCACCGTCTAAAATATTGTATGTAGCTTCTCTTAAAATAAAATTACTCAAGTATTTTTTTTTTTTTTAATTAACAGTACGCTTACGTTTCGGCTCTTTATAGATGTACTTTTTCCTTATTCTTTAACCCGTATATTGTTATCAATTCATCATGCTATTCACCACAACGGGAAGAACTGAGTTACTTCGTATATTTCTATGATCCAGTCAGGAGGCACATCTTCCAGGATCTCCTTCGTATGTCTCTATGATCCCGCCAGGAGCCACCCCTTCCAGGATCTCCCTCGTATGTCTCTATGATCCAGCTAGGAGGCACCCCTTCCAGGATCTCCTTCGTATGTCTCTATGATCCAGCTAGGAGGCACCCCTTCCAGGATCTCCTTCGTATGTCTCTATGATCCAGCTAGGAGGCACCCCTTCTAGAATCTCCTTCAAATGTCTCTATGATCCAGCCAGGAGGCACCACTTCTAGGATCTCAGATTTAAGTAATGAAAATCAACCAGGAACAACTAACGATACTGCACGATACTACCGCATTAGAAAAGAACAACATATAATCTCACCCTCGAATACCTAAGCAGTATTCTTGTATTCTTGATGACATATAAACTTAATCGAAGATAAAATAAACTCTTTTTATAATACTTCCTACAAACAGAATCAGGAATTGGTGAATTTATAAATACCAATTGATTGTATAAAGCTGTTCTTTGGTAAGAATTAAAAATTTTTCACTATAAATTAATTTGTTAATAAAATATTGTTTATTAAAAAAGTTCTAATTATCAAAAGTAAAATAAAATAAAAGGAAGGGTGATTGCTTATGAAAATTGTGATGAAAATTCTAACGATTTGTACACGCATTTAAAGCTGTTGCAACATTTCACGTTTCTGTTGCTACAGCCAAACGCAGTTTTTCTACGAGACTGAAAACGCGGATGAGGTCGAGTATGACGTAATATCAATTGACAGGTCTGGCTGTCATTTATCTTCATCGCGATGCTAAAGTTAAAACTGATGATGGCATTGGATTGTTTCGAAATCAAAACAAAAATCTCTCGTTTGCATAGTTATTGAGTGATATTCATATAATTTAAAGCCTATATTTATCAAAATTATAAATAACTCAAATACTGGAATTAATCTGTTACACTTACTTAGAGTATCACTTACTTGTTTTTAAATATTATTGAGGACTGTCGTTTCGGGGGATGTATCTTGTCAACTCAGACCATAACCGACCTCTCGATTGTTTCAAGTGGAGGGATATTAGGCGAAATTTTATTTGGGTAGTAGCTCAAGTGAAGGTAATATTATTGACTCAAATAATATGTATTAGAAATAACTATTGCTAATTAAATTTCTGCTAAACATAATAAATATCTGCTTAGGTTTGTTTACGTTTTATCACGTAAAATAAAAACCAATAGGTTTCTTTTTAATTGGGAAAATTTTCACTTTGCCTCTCTGTTACGAAAATCCTAGATACGCAGTGTTTCTTAGTTCCTTATGGCTTGGATTGTTAGACGGAGCTCTCTTTTTCTTGCTCCTGTGGTGTGCTGTCTCTGAAAACTCATTTACAGCAGTATAATGATTTGAGTTTTAGCTTTACAGTGACAGTGGCTTGTCGTTGACTGATAGCTTTAGATACTTTTGTGAAGGTCTTGTACATTTAAATTTTGCACTTGGTTGTTTGATGCTGAGCTATTATATAACTAATACTGTTAATTGGACCGATTTGGTTCACCTCGAATTTTTGTAAGGTGTGGCTTTTAGGTTTTCGATCTTTATGGGGACTCATAGATTAGGCACAAGGGCCGACTCCTGCGCATCGGAGGCGGTACCGGATATGTAACTATTGTCAAACAAATTGTAAAATTTTGTAAGATGGCCAACATGGAACCGATACTGAATTACTAATTATTTACATACATTGTAAATAGTTATGACGTATCATAAGGAAAACACAAAGATGCGTACATTTTATGCATCTGCATGATCCAACAATTGCCCTCTTCTTATGAAACGTTAGGCAATAGGTAATAGCAGGAAACATTATTACTTCATTCCCCTCTGATATTTGCATAGCCATCTTTACTCCGTCTTTATAATTTGTTCAAATTGGAATTATTCCTCGCTTTGTAAGATAGTTTAGAATTCTCCTATATAGTTACCATAATTACACACACACACACACACACACACACACACACACACACACACACACACACACACACACACACACACACGCACATGCACACGCACACACACACACACACACACAATATATATATATATATATATATATATATATATATATATTTATTTATTTATTTATTTATAGGTTAGTTTTGGTTGGTAAAGATTATTTAGATTTTTTGGACTAGGAGACTGACACATAAAAGCACTTATATTATTGTGCTTATATTATATTGTGCTTTTATGTGTTTCTATTTCAAGACTACAGAGTGGACTCTTACCAAATCTGTCAGTTTCCTAGTCCAAAAAATCTATATATATGTATATATAGAACCACTTATATCTTAAGTTTGAATATACAGTAAACTCTCGATTATCCGTGGGCGGATTAACCGGTTTGCGGATTATCCGGGGTCTGCTATTGTTTTACAAATATCCAATTTTTATTCTAGTCAGATTCATGTGTTTAAATTTCCAAACGGTGAATTACGACGTAAATACATATAAGGCTTAATAGAAGTTAAGATGAAGGGAATAGATATGTAAATATGTATGTACTAATTTTTACATATAAAGGGAAGCATCCCGACGCGGGCCAGCGAAATAAAAGGGGCGAGCAGACTACTGTATATAAGAGACAGTGACAAAATGCTTGGACGCCCGAAAACCTAATGTGTATCATAAGATTGTAAACAAAAGTCATCTAATCTCGGCTATAAATAGTCTAGGACGTGACATATGCATTATCCATGTCTGTCATATACATTATCGATCTTTATGGCTTTGTGACACAAGTAGACACTGTGCGACAAAATGATTCTCAAGAAACTTAGATCACACATTAAAGCTAAATCAATGCTCACAAAAAAACAGACGAAAGTGTCAGTTTTTTTTTTTTGTTAAAAAGTGAAAGTATTATGTGTAAAGGAAATTACATATGTACATACATATTTACTTTTGACATATACTTATGTACGTATTGTAAATAGTTAGATATATAAATGTACATGTTATAATCCGTCAAATACATCGACATTTGAAATTATTTTCTGTATTTATTTTGTCCTCTGAAGATTATTTGTGAATTGCATTATTATATGATACAATAATCGATTATCGATCGTTTTGCTTATTCTTTGTTCATAGCGGATTATCCGGGGAATTCGTTATCCGGCGTTGCCGGGCCACCCTATTCCACGGGCAATCGGGAGTTTACTGTAGTTGATTTTATTTCTAATCTAATAATTACTTAGGTTCGTTACATCTGAAAGATTATCAATACTTAGATTCCAGCATGCATACGGGCTACTTACATCAAGCCTAAATATAGACCACCAGAGTCAATTACCTGCAACATACAAAAACAAAATGTCAAATATAAAGTAGCTAACCGCAAGTGTATACATTAAGAACACTATTTAATAAAGGCAATAAAAAGTCAAGAGAATTTTTAATACATTTAATCAGTTCATAATGTATCTGATTATTCGATAGTATTCATCCGTTCTTGTCACTAGCAATTGCTTATAATTTAATCAGTTCATAATATCAATAACAATTGGTTATTAATGAACAAAGCAAAAACATTTGCTTGAACACATTTTCATAAAACTGAAATTTTGTGAGTGTTTCTCGTAAGGGACTCAGATTCACTTAAGGCAAGTTCAGGTGATAATAAACACCTAACCCAAGCCCTTATACGATAGCTTCATAAACTTAACGTCAGCTAATCAGATGTCTCTAAACGTATTAACGTTTCATTCTATCTATTTATTAAACATATTTGAGCAGTAATGCATAAAGAAAGATCGACCTAACATTGACCAGTCAGAAACCTCACCATTGAGCATAACTAGAACTTGTACGGCGCATAACATTCTCTGGTTGGAGTGCTAGTTACTAAGAAACCCGGTGCCAAGTTTTTTACAATATTTTTGTAGTTTTAAGACATTTAACAAGTACGACTAATGCCTTATGGAAGATAGGTAAGGGTTGTGAACATGAGTAGACCTTAAAGGCAAACCATGTAAACCTGGGTAAAGGTTATAAAGATATCATGGGTTTTCGTGTTCAGGTTATCGTTCTTGAAGAGCACCTACTCTCTATTGGGGTCACAGAGATGCCTACCCGTTACACTCCTCGTAATAGGACGTAGGTTTAGCAGATATGAATAAAAACGGCATAATGATCCCCCGGTTTCTAGGATCGAGGGACATTTTGAGCAGAGTCGTTTACCTAAAGTGTACCAATCTGTATTAGGGTAAACAAATATATACCCGTTACCCCTTTTTAGAAAAGGAAGTAAGATGGGTATTTATGAATATGAAAATGACAACCTGTTTCAGAATGATCCGCCGGTATATCAACAATCGTTTTCCAATAATCAAGGGTTAGCGTCCGCTTTTGCTGTTTGCCTTTACATCTGAAGATAAGATGTCGATAGAAATTATAATTACTCTATGTTAGATCTTTCCCTACTCCATTTCGGGTTTAAGTTTTGGTCTTTGCTAGGACAACCCACGAACCTAATGTCAAAATTAAGAATTTCCTGGAGGTAGTTAGGTTATTCAAGTGTAGACAGATGAAGAAGCGTCTTCAACAACGATTCAACGAAAGTTAATTTATCAATCTAAACGTTGCAACAAAGTAAGTACTTTTCAAACCCTGTTTCTGCCACACATCCCGGACCTAGTCAATGTGGCTGAAAGAATATTCGCACAATACGACCATTAGACACTACAAAGCGTGATGTTCTCGGAGAATGAATCCTCGCGTGCTGGACTTCCCGCCCATCGAGCATCCGGGATGGTTGACAAGAGGTCCGTCTGCGCGGACCGATCGCACCTGCGTTAGGCTCTCACGATGACAGGTGAAGATCGAACAAAGCAAGTCCTAAGTCATGCGTTGCTTCTTCCCACACGAATATTGTCTTAAATACAGCTCTAGACGTGTAATTTGGAAACCAGAGACACGAAGATTAAGGACGCCGTGAAATACCACAGCGTAAAGTTGAAATTTAAATACAGCTGTTAGGAAATGAGGCCGCACAATTCCTAGGCTTTCCAACAATTGCAAACGATTTTTAATTAGTAGCTAATATTGAAATTCAAATCCAAAGTGGAAAATTATATAATGTACGGATCATTTCGTATAACGGATAGCAAAATGTTAAGCATATAAGAAGGAGTTGATTTAAGAAGGAACGGGTGTTAAAAGAAACGGATATAAAAAAGAACGTATGTAAAAGGGAACGGATATAAAAAGGAACGGATATGAAAAGGAACGGGTATGAGAAGGATAAATATAAGATATAATTAATAAATGAAGGAACGGATATAATAAAGCACAGATGTAAGACGAGACGGATATAAGAAAGAACTGATATGAGAAGAGTCGGATATATAAAGGCACAGATTGAAGAAGGAACGGTTATAATAAGGAAGGGATATAAGAACGTTCAGATATAAGAAGGAACTGATTTAATAAAGTAACGGATATAAGAAGAGGCGGGTAAAAAAGAAGGAAGGGATATAAGAAAGCACACTTATAAGAAGGGATGGATTTAAGAGGGAGCTGATATAAGTAGGGACGGAATTGTACCCTTCCATATTCTTTTCCTTACAAGGGTCACTACCTCCGATAGAGAAAATGTCACACTCAATATCTTCTAAAAGTTGGCTTTAGTTCCTAACTTCAACCAACTAATATTCCCAACCCTGTCCTTTGTAGGTATAATAGTTGTAAAGGCCAATCGCCTTAAATATAGAAAAAAACCAAAAAAATATTTTTTGAATATAGCATTTTACAATACAATTTAGTTATATAAAAATATTCACAAAACTTATTTTTAAACAAAAACTTGTGTACCATTTATTCACACGGTGGGTATGTAAGGTTCTTATATGTGTGCCTCATTGAGTAGGCCTATATAGCGTTATGTACAGTTACTCTTTCTACCCTTCCGTCATGCAGATGTCAAAACTCTTCCCACCTACTTTGGTTTTTCTTTGTTTTAAGGCGGCCAGTCAATTTAATACTATCGTCTACGTAGGGATATAATACCCGCTAGTAGAGGACGTATGGAAGATAATGGAATCATGTACGTAGGAAAGTGTACCTAAAATAGACCTTCTCTCTAACGGGCCATAAAGAGGTGCCTTACTCATTGTACATTTTGTAAAGAGAAGGAAGGGTGAATAGAGTTTAATTGGACTAAGGTGAGGATATAAATTTCTGATACTGGAAACATAGCAGATAGTAAAACACAAAGATACCGCTTGTGTTTTGGGATCATCCGTTTAGCGTGTGAAGCATGACCCCACGAATTCAACCTCAAACTCGTGACTCCCGCCCAAGTGCCTAGCGCCAGGTGTGAGATACAGGTGGTTTGGTTCTTCGAGCCACGCTACCAATCTATAAGTGCATGAAAGCTTTAATGTAAGGTCGGACAAGCCCTTCGGACGAAACGACAGTCCAAAATTACAGGGGACCAGTAGAATCTTCTGAACGGCTAGGAGTTCCTCACCTCTAATATCCCTACTGAGGGGTTCGGTCCAGGTAGTGCAATCAGACCTTAAACAATTCACAGTGGGGCTCGACCCTTAGACTAAGGACTTGTCTAACTCTGCTGTTAGACCTTGGTTCTGAAAACATTGTCAGTGTGTTGTGAAAAGTGAAAGAAGACTGAATGGTGGAACAGAAGAGCTGTGACAAAAACCTTTTGCACTTTACGCAGCATCGTGTGGGCAGAATCGCTTGCGGAAACACAGTCTAAATAACATCAGAGCGCCTACTCGGTGAGTAATGAAACAATATAATGGGATGCGCTATACAAATGTTAGTGGTGCGACTAGTAGCGAGGAAACACATTTTAAATAACATCAGCACACCTGCTCAGTCAATAATGAAACAATATATGGGACGCATTATGCAGATGTTAGTGGTACGACTAGTAGCGAGGAAATACTGTTTAAATAACATCAGCACGCCTACTCAGTCAATAATGAAATAATATATGGGATGCTCAATGCAGATGTTAATGGTACGACTAGTACCGAGAAAATACTGTTTAAATAACATCAGCACGCCTAGTCAGTCAATAATGAAACAATATATGGGATGCACAATGCAGATGTTAATGGTACGACTAGTACCGAGAAAATACTGTTTAAATAACATCAGCACGCCTAGTCAGTCAATAATGAAACAATATATGGGATGCACAATGCAGATGTTAATGGTACGACTAGTACCGAGGAAATACTGTTTAAATAACATCAGCACGACAACTCAGTCAACAATGAAACAATATATGGAATGCACAATGCAGATTGTTATGGTACGACTAGTACCGAGAAAATACTGTTTAAATAACATCAGCACGCCTACTCAGTCAATAATGAAACAATATATGGGATGCACAATGCAGATGTTAATGGTACGACTAGTACCGAGAAAATACTGTTTAAATAACATCAGCACGCCTACTCAGTCAACAATGAAACAATATATGGAATGCACAATGCAGATTGTTATGGTACGACTAGTTCCGAGAAAATACTGTTTAAATAACATCAGCACGCCTACTGAGTCAATAATGAAACAATATATGGGATGCACAATGCAGATGTTAATGGTACGACTAGTACCGAGAAAATACTGTTTAAATAACATCAGCACGCCTACTCAGTCACCAATGAAACACTATATGGGATGCACAATGCAGATGTTAATGGTACGACTAGTACCGAGAAAATACTGTTTAAATAACATCAGCACGCCTACTCAGTCACCAATGAAACAATATATGGAATGCACAATGCAGATGTTAATGGTACGACTAGTACCGAGAAAATACTGTTTAAATAACATCAGCACGCCTACTCAGTCAATAATGAAATAATATATGGGATGCTCAATGCAGATGTTAATGGTACGACTAGTACTGAGAAAATACTGTTTAAATAACATCAGCACGCCTAGTCAGTCAATAATGAAACAATATATGGGATGCACAATGCAGATGTTAATGGTACGACTAGTACCGAGAAAATACTGTTTAAATAACATCAGCACGCCTAGTCAGTCAATAATGAAACAATATATGGGATGCACAATGCAGATGTTAATGGTACGAATAGTACCGAGAAAATACTGTTTAAATAACATCAGCACGCCTACTCAGTCAATAATGAAATAATATATGGGATGCTCAATGCAGATGTTAATGGTACGACTAGTACCGAGAAAATACTGTTTAAATAACATCAGCACGCCTAGTCAGTCAATAATGAAACAATATATGGGATGCACAATGCAGATGTTAATGGTACGACTAGTACCGAGAAAATACTGTTTAAATAACATCAGCACGCCTACTCAGTCACCAATGAAACAATATATGGGATGCACAATGCAGATGTTAATGGTACGACTAGTACCGAGAAAATACTGTTTAAATAACATCAGCACGCCTAGTCAGTCAATAATGAAACAATATATGGGATGCACAATGCAAATGTTAATGGTACGACTAGTACCGAGGAAATACTGTTTAAATAACATCAGCACGACAACTCAGTCAACAATGAAACAATATATGGAATGCACAATGCAGATTGTTATGGTACGACTAGTACCGAGGAAATACTGTTTAAATAACATCAGCACGACAACTCAGTCAACAATGAAACAATATATGGAATGCACAATGCAGATTGTTATGGTACGACTAGTACCGAGAAAATACTGTTTAAATAACATCAGCACGCCTACTCAGTCAATAATGAAACAATATATGGGATGCACAATGCAGATGTTAATGGTACGACTAGTACCGAGAAAATACTGTTTAAATAACATCAGCACGCCTACTCAGTCAACAATGAAACAATATATGGAATGCACAATGCAGATTGTTATGGTACGACTAGTTCCGAGAAAATACTGTTTAAATAACATCAGCACGCCTACTGAGTCAATAATGAAACAATATATGGGATGCACAATGCAGATGTTAATGGTACGACTAGTACCGAGAAAATACTGTTTAAATAACATCAGCACGCCTACTCAGTCACCAATGAAACACTATATGGGATGCACAATGCAGATGTTAATGGTACGACTAGTACCGAGAAAATACTGTTTAAATAACATCAGCACGCCTACTCAGTCACCAATGAAACAATATATGGAATGCACAATGCAGATGTTAATGGTACGACTAGTACCGAGAAAATACTGTTTAAATAACATCAGCACGCCTACTCAGTCAATAATGAAATAATATATGGGATGCTCAATGCAGATGTTAATGGTACGACTAGTACTGAGAAAATACTGTTTAAATAACATCAGCACGCCTAGTCAGTCAATAATGAAACAATATATGGGATGCACAATGCAGATGTTAATGGTACGACTAGTACCGAGAAAATACTGTTTAAATAACATCAGCACGCCTAGTCAGTCAATAATGAAACAATATATGGGATGCACAATGCAGATGTTAATGGTACGAATAGTACCGAGAAAATACTGTTTAAATAACATCAGCACGCCTACTCAGTCAATAATGAAATAATATATGGGATGCTCAATGCAGATGTTAATGGTACGACTAGTACCGAGAAAATACTGTTTAAATAACATCAGCACGCCTAGTCAGTCAATAATGAAACAATATATGGGATGCACAATGCAGATGTTAATGGTACGACTAGTACCGAGAAAATACTGTTTAAATAACATCAGCACGCCTACTCAGTCACCAATGAAACAATATATGGGATGCACAATGCAGATGTTAATGGTACGACTAGTACCGAGAAAATACTGTTTAAATAACATCAGCACGCCTAGTCAGTCAATAATGAAACAATATATGGGATGCACAATGCAAATGTTAATGGTACGACTAGTACCGAGGAAATACTGTTTAAATAACATCAGCACGACAACTCAGTCAACAATGAAACAATATATGGAATGCACAATGCAGATTGTTATGGTACGACTAGTACCGAGGAAATACTGTTTAAATAACATCAGCACGACAACTCAGTCAACAATGAAACAATATATGGAATGCACAATGCAGATTGTTATGGTACGACTAGTACCGAGAAAATACTGTTTAAATAACATCAGCACGCCTACTCAGTCACCAATGAAACAATATATGGGATGCACAATGCAGATTGTTATGGTACGACTAGTACCGAGGAAATACTGTTTAAATAACATCAGCACGACAACTCAGTCAACAATGAAACAATATATGGAATGCACAATGCAGATTGTTATGGTACGACTAGTACCGAGGAAATACTGTTTAAATAACATCAGCACGACAACTCAGTCACCAATGAAACAATATATGGGATGCACAATGCAGATGTTAATGGTACGACTAGTACCGAGAAAATACTGTTTAAATAACATCAGCACGCCTACTCAGTCACCAATGAAACAATATATGGGATGCACAATGCAGATGTTAATGGTACGACTAGTACCGAGAAAATACTGTTTAAATAACATCAGCACGCCTACTCAGTCACCAATGAAACAATATATGGAATGCACAATGCAGATGTTAATGATACGACTAGTACCGAGAAAATACTGTTTAAATAACATCAGCACGCCTACTCAGTCAATAATGAAATAATATATGGGATGATCAATGCAGATGTTAATGGTACGACTAGTACCGAGAAAATACTGTTTAAATAACATCAGCACGCCTAGTCAGTCAATAATGAAACAATATATGGGATGCACAATGCAGATGTTAATGGTACGACTAGTACCGAGAAAATACTGTTTAAATAACATCAGCACGCCTACTCAGTCACCAATGAAACAATATATGGGATGCACAATGCAGATGTTAATGGTACGACTAGTACCGAGAAAATACTGTTTAAATAACATCAGCACGCCTAGTCAGTCAATAATGAAACAATATATGGGATGCACAATGCAGATGTTAATGGTACGACTAGTACCGAGGAAATACTGTTTAAATAACATCAGCACGCCTACTCAGTCACCAATGAAACAATATATGGGATTAACAATGCAGATGTTAATGGTACGACTAGTACCGAGAAAATACTGTTTAAATAACATCAGCACGCCTAGTCAGTCAATAATGAAACAATATATGGGATGCACAATGCAAATGTTAATGGTACGACTAGTACCGAGAAAATACTGTTTAAATAACATCAGCACGCCTACTCAGTCAACAATGAAACAATATATGGAATGCACAATGCAGATTGTTATGGTACGACTAGTTCCGAGAAAATACTGTTTAAATAACATCAGCACGCCTACTGAGTCAATAATGAAACAATATATGGGATGCACAATGCAGATGTTAATGGTACGACTAGTACCGAGAAAATACTGTTTAAATAACATCAGCACGCCTACTCAGTCACCAATGAAACACTATATGGGATGCACAATGCAGATGTTAATGGTACGACTAGTACCGAGAAAATACTGTTTAAATAACATCAGCACGCCTACTCAGTCACCAATGAAACAATATATGGAATGCACAATGCAGATGTTAATGGTACGACTAGTACCGAGAAAATACTGTTTAAATAACATCAGCACGCCTACTCAGTCAATAATGAAATAATATATGGGATGCTCAATGCAGATGTTAATGGTACGACTAGTACTGAGAAAATACTGTTTAAATAACATCAGCACGCCTAGTCAGTCAATAATGAAACAATATATGGGATGCACAATGCAGATGTTAATGGTACGACTAGTACCGAGAAAATACTGTTTAAATAACATCAGCACGCCTAGTCAGTCAATAATGAAACAATATATGGGATGCACAATGCAGATGTTAATGGTACGAATAGTACCGAGAAAATACTGTTTAAATAACATCAGCACGCCTACTCAGTCAATAATGAAATAATATATGGGATGCTCAATGCAGATGTTAATGGTACGACTAGTACCGAGAAAATACTGTTTAAATAACATCAGCACGCCTAGTCAGTCAATAATGAAACAATATATGGGATGCACAATGCAGATGTTAATGGTACGACTAGTACCGAGAAAATACTGTTTAAATAACATCAGCACGCCTACTCAGTCACCAATGAAACAATATATGGGATGCACAATGCAGATGTTAATGGTACGACTAGTACCGAGAAAATACTGTTTAAATAACATCAGCACGCCTAGTCAGTCAATAATGAAACAATATATGGGATGCACAATGCAAATGTTAATGGTACGACTAGTACCGAGGAAATACTGTTTAAATAACATCAGCACGACAACTCAGTCAACAATGAAACAATATATGGAATGCACAATGCAGATTGTTATGGTACGACTAGTACCGAGGAAATACTGTTTAAATAACATCAGCACGACAACTCAGTCAACAATGAAACAATATATGGAATGCACAATGCAGATTGTTATGGTACGACTAGTACCGAGAAAATACTGTTTAAATAACATCAGCACGCCTACTCAGTCACCAATGAAACAATATATGGGATGCACAATGCAGATTGTTATGGTACGACTAGTACCGAGGAAATACTGTTTAAATAACATCAGCACGACAACTCAGTCAACAATGAAACAATATATGGAATGCACAATGCAGATTGTTATGGTACGACTAGTACCGAGGAAATACTGTTTAAATAACATCAGCACGACAACTCAGTCACCAATGAAACAATATATGGGATGCACAATGCAGATGTTAATGGTACGACTAGTACCGAGAAAATACTGTTTAAATAACATCAGCACGCCTACTCAGTCACCAATGAAACAATATATGGGATGCACAATGCAGATGTTAATGGTACGACTAGTACCGAGAAAATACTGTTTAAATAACATCAGCACGCCTACTCAGTCACCAATGAAACAATATATGGAATGCACAATGCAGATGTTAATGATACGACTAGTACCGAGAAAATACTGTTTAAATAACATCAGCACGCCTACTCAGTCAATAATGAAATAATATATGGGATGATCAATGCAGATGTTAATGGTACGACTAGTACCGAGAAAATACTGTTTAAATAACATCAGCACGCCTAGTCAGTCAATAATGAAACAATATATGGGATGCACAATGCAGATGTTAATGGTACGACTAGTACCGAGAAAATACTGTTTAAATAACATCAGCACGCCTACTCAGTCACCAATGAAACAATATATGGGATGCACAATGCAGATGTTAATGGTACGACTAGTACCGAGAAAATACTGTTTAAATAACATCAGCACGCCTAGTCAGTCAATAATGAAACAATATATGGGATGCACAATGCAGATGTTAATGGTACGACTAGTACCGAGGAAATACTGTTTAAATAACATCAGCACGCCTACTCAGTCACCAATGAAACAATATATGGGATGCACAATGCAGATGTTAATGGTACGACTAGTACCGAGAAAATACTGTTTAAATAACATCAGCACGCCTAGTCAGTCAATAATGAAACAATATATGGGATGCACAATGCAAATGTTAATGGTACGACTAGTACCGAGGAAATACTGTTTAAATAACATCAGCACGACAACTCAGTCAACAATGAAACAATATATGGAATGCACAATGCAGATTGTTATGGTACGACTAGTACCGAGGAAATACTGTTTAAATAACATCAGCACGACAACTCAGTCAACAATGAAACAATATATGGAATGCACAATGCAGATTGTTATGGTACGACTAGTACCGAGAAAATACTGTTTAAATAACATCAGCACGCCTACTCAGTCACCAATGAAACAATATATGGGATGCACAATGCAGATTGTTATGGTACGACTAGTACCGAGGAAATACTGTTTAAATAACATCAGCACGACAACTCAGTCAACAATGAAACAATATATGGAATGCACAATGCAGATTGTTATGGTACGACTAGTACCGAGGAAATACTGTTTAAATAACATCAGCACGACAACTCAGTCACCAATGAAACAATATATGGGATGCACAATGCAGATGTTAATGGTACGACTAGTACCGAGAAAATACTGTTTAAATAACATCAGCACGCCTACTCAGTCACCAATGAAACAATATATGGGATGCACAATGCAGATGTTAATGGTACGACTAGTACCGAGAAAATACTGTTTAAATAACATCAGCACGCCTACTCAGTCACCAATGAAACAATATATGGAATGCACAATGCAGATGTTAATGATACGACTAGTACCGAGAAAATACTGTTTAAATAACATCAGCACGCCTACTCAGTCAATAATGAAATAATATATGGGATGATCAATGCAGATGTTAATGGTACGACTAGTACCGAGAAAATACTGTTTAAATAACATCAGCACGCCTAGTCAGTCAATAATGAAACAATATATGGGATGCACAATGCAGATGTTAATGGTACGACTAGTACCGAGAAAATACTGTTTAAATAACATCAGCACGCCTACTCAGTCACCAATGAAACAATATATGGGATGCACAATGCAGATGTTAATGGTACGACTAGTACCGAGAAAATACTGTTTAAATAACATCAGCACGCCTAGTCAGTCAATAATGAAACAATATATGGGATGCACAATGCAGATGTTAATGGTACGACTAGTACCGAGGAAATACTGTTTAAATAACATCAGCACGACAACTCAGTCAACAATGAAACAATATATGGAATGCACAATGCAGATTGTTATGGTACGACTAGTACCGAGGAAATACTGTTTAAATAACATCAGCACGACAACTCAGTCAACAATGAAACAATATATGGAATGCACAATGCAGATTGTTATGGTACGACTAGTACCGAGAAAATACTGTTTAAATAACATCAGCACGCCTACTCAGTCACCAATGAAACAATATATGGGATGCACAATGCAGATTGTTATGGTACGACTAGTACCGAGGAAATACTGTTTAAATAACATCAGCACGACAACTCAGTCAACAATGAAACAATATATGGAATGCACAATGCAGATTGTTATGGTACGACTAGTACCGAGGAAATACTGTTTAAATAACATCAGCACGACAACTCAGTCACCAATGAAACAATATATGGGATGCACAATGCAGGTGTTAATGGTACGACTAGTACCGAGAAAATACTGTTTAAATAACATCAGCACGCCTACTCAGTCACCAATGAAACAATATATGGAATGCACAATGCAGATGTTAATGATACGACTAGTACCGAGAAAATACTGTTTAAATAACATCAGCACGCCTACTCAGTCAATAATGAAATAATATATGGGATGATCAATGCAGATGTTAATGGTACGACTAGTACCGAGAAAATACTGTTTAAATAACATCAGCACGCCTAGTCAGTCAATAATGAAACAATATATGGGATGCACAATGCAGATGTTAATGGTACGACTAGTACCGAGAAAATACTGTTTAAATAACATCAGCACGCCTACTCAGTCACCAATGAAACAATATATGGGATGCACAATGCAGATGTTAATGGTACGACTAGTACCGAGAAAATACTGTTTAAATAACATCAGCACGCCTAGTCAGTCAATAATGAAACAATATATGGGATGCACAATGCAGATGTTAATGGTACGACTAGTACCGAGGAAATACTGTTTAAATAACATCAGCACGACAACTCAGTCAACAATGAAACAATATATGGAATGCACAATGCAGATTGTTATGGTACGACTAGTACCGAGAAAATACTGTTTAAATAACATCAGCACGCCTACTCAGTCAATAATGAAATAATATATGGGATGATCAATGCAGATGTTAATGGTACGACTAGTACCGAGAAAATACTGTTTAAATAACATCAGCACGCCTAGTCAGTCAATAATGAAACAATATATGGGATGCACAATGCAGATGTTAATGGTACGACTAGTACCGAGAAAATACTGTTTAAATAACATCAGCACGCCTACTCAGTCACCAATGAAACAATATATGGGATGCACAATGCAGATGTTAATGGTACGACTAGTACCGAGAAAATACTGTTTAAATAACATCAGCACGCCTAGTCAGTCAATAATGAAACAATATATGGGATGCACAATGCAGATGTTAATGGTACGACTAGTACCGAGGAAATACTGTTTAAATAACATCAGCACGCCTAGTCAGTCAACAATGAAACAATATATGGGATGCACAATGCAGATGTTAATGGTACGACTAGTACCGAGGAAATACTGTTTAAATAACATCAGCACGACAACTCAGTCACCAATGAAACAATATATGGGATGCACAATGCAGATGTTAATGGTACGACTAGTACCGAGAAAATACTGTTTAAATAACATCAGCACGCCTAGTCAGTCAATAATGAAACAATATATGGGATGCACAATGCAGATGTTAATGGTACGACTAGTACCGAGGAAATACTGTTTAAATAACATCAGCACGACAACTCAGTCAACAATGAAACAATATATGGAATGCACAATGCAGATTGTTATGGTACGACTAGTACCGAGGAAATACTGTTTAAATAACATCAGCACGACAACTCAGTCAACAATGAAACAATATATGGAATGCACAATGCAGATTGTTATGGTACGACTAGTACCGAGAAAATACTGTTTAAATAACATCAGCACGCCTACTCAGTCACCAATGAAACAATATATGGGATGCACAATGCAGATTGTTATGGTACGACTAGTACCGAGGAAATACTGTTTAAATAACATCAGCACGACAACTCAGTCAACAATGAAACAATATATGGAATGCACAATGCAGATTGTTATGGTACGACTAGTACCGAGGAAATACTGTTTAAATAACATCAGCACGCCTACTCAGTCACCAATGAAACAATATATGGAATGGACAATGCAGATGTTAATGATACGACTAGTACCGAGAAAATACTGTTTAAATAACATCAGCACGCCTACTCAGTCAATAATGAAATAATATATGGGATGCTCAATGCAGATGTTAATGGTACGACTAGTACCGAGAAAATACTGTTTAAATAATATCATAACTAGCCTAGTCAGTCAATAATGAAACAATATATGGGATGCACAATGCAGATGTTAATGGTACGACTAGTACCGAGGAAATACTGTTTAAATAACATCAGCACGCCTAGTCAGTCAATAATGAAACAATATATGGGATGCACAATGCAGATGTTAATGGTACGACTAGTACCGAGAAAATACTGTTTAAATAACATCAGCACGACAACTCAGTCAACAATGAAACAATATATGGAATGCACAATGCAGATTGTTATGGTACGACTAGTACCGAGGAAATACTGTTTAAATAACATCAGCACGACAACTCAGTCACCAATGAAACAATATATGGGATGCACAATGCAGATGTTAATGGTACGACTAGTACCGAGAAAATACTGTTTAAATAACATCAGCACGCCTACTCAGTCACCAATGAAACAATATATGAAATGCATAATGCAGATGTTAATGGTACGACTAGTACCGAGAAAATACTGTTTAAATAACATCAGCACGCCTACTCAGTCAATAATGAACTTCTGCCTGCTTCTTCTGACAATGATGCGTAAAGGCAGCGGCGTAATGAGGAAGTGGCAACAACGCACCAAGCCGTCTCCTACAGTCTGCTTTCAAATACCTTACTAATTTTAAAACGATAATAATAATAATCTATCAATTTTACTATTAAATAAAATTTTTCTTAATTTATATATAACACTAAAATTTCTTAGCCACAAAGACTAAATCAGGTAAAACCTTGTGTCTATTTCGCCAATACACTTAGCACCATAAATTGCTGCAACTTTACGTTAGTAGAATTATTTTATCTCTAGAGTAAAGTGTATTTAAATTATGATCTTTTCAATAAAAACTTAATTTCAACTAAAACTACTAACAGAATGGCAAAGTCACTGATCTCCCAAGAATAAACAATGTTTTTTTAAATACCCCGTAAAAATCGATTTTTTTCTATAACTATTACTAAAAGAATGGAATGACCATAATATATATGTCATATCTACAAGGCATAAGACCTTTCAATAGTGTTTTTATGAAATTTAACAGAATTAGTAAAAACTTCTAACGCTCCAAAAGTAGCAAAACATTTTTTTAATCATTTGTAATATAAATCTGTTTTAAAAGGTTTTTAAAATTATTTTAATTTGTTTTTCAATGTTCATAATAAACACTCATTTTGTGTTGCATGTTTCATAGTGATACAAACCTTTTAAACATATTTTTCGTAAAAACTTTTATCTGTTATATTTCTACTAAATTAAATTTTTTGACGATAGTTAGATTTTAAACGATTTAAAGTTGAATAAATCTTTTAACAGTTATTAAATAGTTTGGAAATGTCCTATATATTGTAAATAAATTTAATTTATGATTTTTCAAATTTTAAAAGATTTAAATTTTATTTCGAATAGTTAAACACGAAAGTGAATGAATACTCGCACGACTTATTGTTTCAATTGAAGGCGAATAACCTTTATATCTCAAATAAATTACATCGCTAAAAACCATCTGACGTTATATTATTCACATAAAACTGGATAGCGTTCCAGTAGAGAGAACTTTAAACAGCGACAATGAACTGAATATATTCAGAGCATGTCGACAACGTGACCAGTATTGTGCGAAATGTCCGTCAAACTGGCCTGAATCGCTGCATAACGATTACTCACCACCAGTCAGCTGTTACGCGATTTATTCGTCTTATTGAATAAGAAACACCTCAATTAGTAGGCCGCTTACAGCGATGCTAGTTTCCCTGTAGTTATGCTGGCCGACAGGTGCGGGACGGAACTAAAGGATTACGGCACGTTTCTTACTCTATGTGAAGCGGGACTTGTTAATGTACAGTAGGCCAAAGTAATGCATGAATAAAAAAATTAATTTTTAAACTTTAAATAGCAGAACTAAGGAGAAATAGATATATAAAAATAAAAGACATCGATGGAGGTAATACTGCAGTCAGTAGCACAACTCCAAATAACATATATGAAATTAAAAAAATAAACAATACAGAAAATGGCAGAGCTTGATAGCGATTAAAATTTTGTACAAGACACGCACGCGCTCACACACACACACACACACACACACACACACACACACACACACACACACACACACACACACACACACACACACACACACACACACAGCATTTGCTGTTGACCATGTCGCTCCCTGAAGTAATGCCTAACGGTGATCCCAGGGGACGACAACAAGTGGTTGAAAGAAGTTACAATTGGAGGTTTTAGGTTTTTACTACAGTTAGAGTCTGTAGTCATGAAGTAATGCTGAACAGCCAAAATCCTGTGCTGGGCCTTCATGTCATGAGGATTTAAGCGGTTTGTAAAATCAGAGGTCAAACCCTATTTTTTCTTCCAACTTATTCTAGAAAAAAAATAATAAATAAATTTTTAAAAATCACACCAAGGAAAGTGTAAGCTAATTAAAATATTGCTTAAAATAAATTTCGAAAAATGTAATGAAGGCCCAAAATGAACATCCCAAATATACTTTATCCACATTATTTTATATAACCTAGTGAAATGTCGCAAAACCACTCGTATGCTCAGCCATAGTCTCACGTCCCACCCAAATAACCGTTATCTGTCAAAGTAACTGTGACTTAATCCCCGTGCTGGATACTATTACCATGCGGGTGACCTCAAGTGTCACTGTAGCGTGGTAACACTGCAGACCGTGACCACAGTCGCGTTCAAGCGAGATTTTAAAGATAACCGCAGTTATTAGAAACTGACCAATACTTCGGATTGATCAAACTAATGCGTCATCAACACGTTCACACACAATGTGTGTTTTAAAACTTTACCATCATTCACAAAGTAATCTGTATTTTTGTTCACAAAAAGTTTATGGTACTTTTATATATTCTTTTTTTATGAACGATTAGAAAAATAAAAGCGTTTACTGATCATATTTAAAACTATTGTTAAATAAAGGGCTTAATAAATAATGCAAAGGAATTCTACATTGCACTTTGTAATACTTAGAGCATAAAGATATAATGATAATAATGACCTAAGTAAATATTTTCCCTCGTCCATTATTAAGGAATATAGTAAGAAAACAGATCGCCTTCACCATATCTTTAGAAAAATGATTAATTGAATAAACACTCTAAATTTTTCAGTTTAAAAACGCTACAGAAACACGCTATATCTGACGAGGATAGCTTCTATAGAGATAAGATATTCTTCCAGTGCGTGTAGAACTTACATTAAAGGGATAAAGGCTTATTGTACTCTGTACAATAGTATATAATTATAATATAATTGTATATAATATAATTTCAGGAAATTAAGTACAATACGATGGTATAAATTATAAATACATTTTGATAATGTTATTGGTAAATTATTAACATTGAATTTCAGAAAGTTATAAATTTCGAAAGTATGTAAAATTAGTAGTCCCTATTAATTTTTTTTCGCAATATAAATTTTTAATAAGGTGAACTTTTTATTTATTTTATAATCCTGTAAGAGTTTATGAAATTATAACAAAACATTATTAATAATTTTAAAAAATAACGTTTAACCCTATATTTGTAGAAAAAATATATTACAGCCACATAATAAGGTAATATTTATTCCGTATTTACAATATATATATAAAGAACTAAGTCAAAATACAAATACAAGAATTATAATTGAATTTACAATTCTTGTATTTGTATTTTGACTTAGTTCTTTATTAATACACAAGAATACATATATATATATATATATATATATATATATATATATATATATATATATCACTTTCTAAAAATAGAACTCAACGGTACACCAAGGTCAACGGCAAATCCACGCAGCTCGCAGTCCACAAAAACCCTGTTCAGTATGCCCGAGGATGGAGACAAAACCAGTCTTTGAAAGTACTCGCATAAATACCAAGTAAGATTCTTGTTTAAGTACATAATGAAAGTGATAATGTATACAAGAAAACAGTGTTGCATAATCTACAAATATATATATATATATATATATATATATATATATATATATATATATATATATATTTTTCATGCTGTCCATTATTTTTCCGTTATTGCACGTAGTGGGGGAAAAAATTATTTACAAGTAATAATATATGTATATGTATATATATATATATATATATACACTTTTATGTCAAAAAGTATGGAAAATAACAAAAGAATAAGAACTTTAGATTCCTAGTCGTAGAAAATTGTAAATAATAGGATATACATATGCAAATATACGTATTTTATAAGAGTACTATTAAGGAAGTACGTTTGTGAGAAGAAACCAACATTATCTACGCCTTATCTTACATCATATAAGTTGAATAATTTTTATAGAGACTGTAAAACCTGAGTACTGTGTGAACCATATAACCGTGTACTTAACCTTCTCCTAAAAACCTGTTACATATTAAGAATGTTCTATACATCAACAGATTCTGCAACAGATATGTCTGCATATATTTCAAGATCGTTTGTTATTTCATACCAAAGCTAATTTATCTAATATCGACCGTCTCATTCAAGCCAATGTTTTTAACAGTCTTTATCAGTCTGTCAGTCAGAGAAGGAGGGGGTTTAGTGGCCACTGAGATTGTGCAGAGTCTGTCACCGACAATGGCTGTGGGTAGGAATATGGGAACAGGGCTTTTGATAAAGGCAAGATGTAAAAAGGGCAGGCAAGACGTTTTTTGGGTGGGACGAAGTCCTTATCATGTTTGTAGGAATGTATTTATACTGACCCTCTACCTCCCGTCTAGCCTACTGCGACCTCTCAAGACCAAGTGCACGGTTACATAGTCCGCACTACACATTGGCCACTCAGGGTTCCAATTTAACTCTAACTTATCCAGGCAACCAACATATACAGGAGGCCAGCTTAATACAGACGGCCAACTTATACAGGAGGCCAGCTTAATACAGACGGCCAACTTATACAGGTGGCCAGCTTAATACAGACGGCCAACTTATACAGGTGGCCAGCTTAATACAGACGGCCAACTTATACAGGAGGCCAGCTTATACAGACGGCCAACGTATAGGCCTACAGTTTAAAATAAAACTACTGCACTAAATTAACGTATGTACTATATTTAAGTGTGCTAGTATCTTTCCAACCTGTCATGCTATTTCTTTTTAATAATTTTAATACAAACTAAATTTTAGAATCACAGTACAGTATATAAATCTCACGATAGTGGTAAGTACTGTACTTTATATTAAATAAACCATATTAAGATTGAATTTCTATTGTGAATGTTTACCTTATTTTGCCTTGATCAAATGATACAAGTCATCCGTAAATTGATTTGTAATTTTCTACATGCAAATTTTGTGCAACTACTTTTACTTTGCTTTAAAACTTTGCGTGATTACAGTCTAGAATTACTGCCACTATAATGTACTACATTCCAAAAAAAGGTATTGCTTTCAAGTGGTGTCGGAAGTCAGTTAAGAAATTTTAAGGATGGCCAATATAGACAGGTTAAAAACCTACTAAGGTAAAATACTTAATTATGATGGATTAGTATCAAGGCCTGCAGGTGATATTGGCAAAGACGAACTTGAAAATTAACAGCAATTTGCAGGTTCTATAAAAATCGACGTTAAAATGGGGGCCAAATTGTCAGGTTTTACTGTATTTGCATTTGCAACGTTTACAAAATTAACCGAACATATACCAAACTTGTCCCATTATAAAGGTCGCATCACAAGGTTAATATAAACATTCAAGCAGCGAAAATTTTATTCCTTGAAATTATAACTTCAAAAACACCACACTCTTAGTAAGCCCTTACATAACAACAGCCACTCTCCTTAAAACGTTCAGTGTATACCTCCAATAGTTTAGTCAGGGAACTGACTGTCCAAAGCCACAATGCATTTTTAACTGCCCTATAAATAATTAGTTTTTTATTATTATTATTTAAAGAAATAATTTAAAATTATTTTAAACTGTAGTTTAAAAAAAGTATTATAGTTGATTAAAATGTATTTATTGCTCTTTTTTACAATTATATTTAAATAGGTAGAACTAAGTAAGTATTTACGTCTTGAAAAATATTGTATAGACTTTTTCTTACTTTCTTTAAACTATTCTGTTAAAAAAATTACTCAAAAGGGAGGAAAATAAATTCTATACGTGTTGGAAATCAAATATCAGAATATGTACTACAGAGGTGTGGTGTAAATTAAAACAAACCCGGAGCAAAATACTTAAAATTTTTCGCCAGTTCATAAATAGAAAAGCTACTTTTTTAAATTTCATGGAGTTAGTTTGATTTTAGAATAAATGTGTTAGATTTAACCTAAGAAAAGACAGAGACTGTCTTACAGCATCTAGGCTGGCCTAGCGTGTACACGACTCCGTCCAACCTCATTAGCAGAGAGCAATATTTCATTCTGTCCTGTCAAACGGACTAAACAGATGAATCTATAATAGCTCCAATCGAAACATCTTAATAAAGGTATTATACAACTATTATTGGTTTGCCAATGCCGTGGTATAATGAATATATTTTGATTCAAAGCTTTGTGAACTTCCATTCCCATAATCCATAGTTCACAAACAGAAAAACACAACTGGTCAAGAACTGTCACTCACTTAAAAGCACAGAACACGTCCCACAGGTCTAAAAAACAAGAACAGATAATATTGATACACATGTTAAAAAAAGGCGTTTAGAGGACTTGACCTAAAATATATAAATATACGGGTAAATGTTCAAGGTCAAATATGAGGATAATAGTTATTTGGGCACGGAAGCAAATTTTAGGCTACTAGATGATCCGTTTGGTAAAAATAGACCAGAAATGTCCTAGTAAGGTTAGTCATAAGTTGCTTAACTTACCGCCTGTCTATTATTTCTTTATAGCGGAGAAAGTTATGTGAGAAGTCCAAACTCTGCATGATTTTCCTCTAACTAAAACGTACTTTAACACTTGAGGTCCAACGCCCGATTGACCTAACGTCGGCTTTGTTTCTGAAAAATGTCAACGTCGTATAAATAGGCAGCTTACTATTTATTCTATCGTGACCCCAAAAGTTATTGTTAACAACTGAAAACGATGATATTTTTCTGAGATACATTTCGGAATGTGTTTCGCAGTAAAGAGTAAGAAAAGAAATAATGAAAAAAAATGTAACAAGGAGTATTTCGACTCCACCTCAAAGAATACAAAGATAGATCCTTATGTGGGAGATCTCTCATCTAGCATATGAAACCGCTAGCCACACGAATCAACCTCATACTCGTGGCTCCAGGTGTCTGGCGTTACTCCCGAGACAGAGGAGGGGGGGGAGGACGACCAGTGGTACCGGTATGCAAGTCTTGCGACCTTGCTGTAAGGCTTGGACTGGTGACCGGCCAGCCCCTGGGACGAAACGATTACGGATTGACTCCTTTTCCAGAATTATTCAAGGTTCCAGTATAACTTTTCTAACAGCCAGGTTTTCTGTACTCCTAACACTGTCTGATTGTTTCAGTCCAGTTAGTGCAATTAGATCTTTAACCTCTCTCGGTTAGCTGTACCTAAAGGCCGGACCTTCAGTCTCTGGATCTGGTCCTATTTAGACAAATACCCATTGCGTGGGACATTGAAAACTTCTAAAAGTGCAGTATTTGGTTTCATAGATAACTATTAATTTTCCCTTTCAAATTATTAGATATTTTCCTTAATATTTTCCTCCACGCTTAGATATTTGCCGCAAGTAAAACGTTTGCTTCGGGACCAAACATCACAATAAAATATTATTGTGAAACGTAATTTTTTCCAGAAATATAAAATATTTTAGAAAAAAAACATTTAAATAACGTCTAAAAAAACATCACGCGAAAAACTAAGAAGGATTGAACTATACTTCACACGGCTTTTCTTTTTTATTTCCACCTGTATAATTAATTACCAGGTGATGTTTGGTGGAATAATTCATAGACAGCCTGAAACAGCTATGCAGAGCTTGAACGTAAGACTCCAAAACGTTCGGGAAGTGCGAAGCCATCAATTTGCACGACGTTGAGGCACGCCACCAACAAGATAACATTATGTAGATTATAAAAGTGGAACTTGCAGCAGCCTTATAGTCGTGTCACAGCCAAGTTGTGGTCTGTGATAAAAGGTTTACAACCAGCTAAATAAGGTTCGTGAAGTGTTTTTAGGTGTTATAAGACAAGGTTCCTGAATTAGGAAATAAAACATTTAAATGTCTTGCGTAAAAGAAGAACTGGCCATAACACGTAGATCGGATGAGTAGTATAATGTTATAAGATCTAAATCCGAATTCCTAGACCAACAAACTATTTATAATTCACAAGTAGTTCCCTCTCTCTCTCACCCGCGCGCCCCCCCCCCCCCACAGAGAGAGAGAGAGAGAGAGAGAATGAAATATATCAAGACTGAAGCAATTTGACGCTAAAGCTGAGTTGTAAAGAAAAATATATTTTTTTCAAATGAATTCTTCGGCATCATTTAGTAACGAAAGAAAACCTAACCTTTAATATCAACTTAGTTATGCAAGCTTAAAGAATTACTAAGGTTCTTGGAATGTTTATTGTTCGGAAAAAGTGAGCAACTGCCATAATGATATAAGGTCAGATTTTATTACTTATTATAAAAGGAGATTTTACATTCCAATGCAATAAACCGGAGTGTACTCCAACAGCCTGACTGTACATCATCAAGTATACGTAGCGTATAAGTACACTGACATTTTGTCAATTTCATTCAGAGATAGAAATTTTATTCTCGTGCTCTGTACATGCAGACGTTTCTATTACAGCTGCACTGGTGACGTAATGAATAACACAATAAAACTGACTTTCCGTTTGTGTGCGTTACAAAATATTTCTTTCCACCTGTGTAATCTACAAAATAAACGAACAAAAACCATATTGTATAATAACTTATTGCAAAATATGAAAATCTAAAGATACTAAATAATAAGTATTATAAAAAAATTGCAAAGTCAATTCTTCAATAATATTTTTTTTTAATTTTAGTTACTATTTATTAAATAATTACAATTAATATAAATATGTATACAGATATGACAGTATGACAATATTAAGTGGCAAAATAAAAAGCGAAATTAATTATTAAGATTATTTAATTAAATTTATTTATTGAATTAACTATTTGAAAAAAGAACTATATTAACATCAAGTGTCCATCCATTACAAGTTTAAAAAATATATTGGAACCTAATTGCATGCATATGAAGTATTTTATTAACAACTGAAATTCTGCATAAGGTATATAAATAAATATAGGGAGAGTGTGAACTAATAGTAAGAATGGAAAAATTAACACTAAAAGAAGGTAAAATTAATAAAAACAAATATTATTTGACTTCATCCTTAACTTGAGCTTCTAGTTTTACACTCGCCTGTGGTAGCACTTACTTTTCTTATATACATCTACCGAAAGCGCCGTCAATAATCAAAAGACGAAGTACAACTACAGGCATCATATACATATATGTTCAAGTGTTTTAGTGTAATAAAAGCATTTCCTAGAAGGCTAGTTGCAAATCAAACTTATTGTCAATAAATTATAACAAAGAAATACACAGTAAACGTTTTAAAAAACCGTTTTTAAATTTTGTATTACAATAATTTTACCCGTTATGGCTTCGCCCGTAACATTTGTTTATAAAGGGCGTTAAAAAAATAGCAGGATCTTGAACGAGCGTTACTGAAAGAATGCTCAAGGTAACTAAACGATTTGAATGCTAAATTAAAGAGAAAAGAATAAAGTTTTCTTTCATGCCTTAATATGTTTCAATGAGAGATCCATTTGCTGATCTGCATACATCAAAGCGGAATCAGATTTTTCGTCAAGTGTTTTGTAGCATATGTGGTGTTACAGTCGCGACTGCTGTCGGAATTCGTTCTCGTAGTAGTGATGGTCGATCCAGTGACTTTAACGGATCGGCGATTTTAGTAACAGCGCCAGGTTTGGATCAGTGACTTTAACCGGTGACAAGGGATACTGAGACTGCTCTGTTATGGATCAATAACAGGCAGGCATACCGCACTGGTGAAATGATTCCACACCTCGCTTTTTTTCTTTTCTGGAAGGCTCATTTCATTTCAAATAAACTACGAAATTAACAAAACGTCTACTGTACACAAAACTGTCAGTATCTCAAAACCTGACACAAATCAACCACCGACACACGAGGTAAATGAGAAGAACCAGTGACAGCGACAAATCAACCAATGACAGCCGTGGTAAAATACTAGTAACTTTTCAATCGCGATAGCGACATTTTGCCCAATCACAACAGAGATACGCCCCCACTCCCCTTCAGTCAAAGACTGCACGATAATCGGCGCCGTGAACCGAGCAGTGAGTGCAGAGCCAGTGACAGCGACAAATCAACCAATGACAGCCGTTTCATCCAGTGACTGCGACGTTTTGCTAAATCACAACAGAGGCAACTTCTGATCGATCCATTGTCACTGGAACTGGCATTTTCTATATTTTGTCACTGGTATCACCGGCGACAAACTAATATCAGTGGCAAGTCACCGTGACAGAAAATATCGATCATCCCTATCTAGTAGATGTCTCAAATCGCAAATGTTTTTACCATAGACATTTTTTTTTTACGTAACCCTATAAAACAAGTTCAAAGGCGTCAAAATCAGGACTTCTGGGAGGCCAGAGAATAGGCGCACCGCTGCCGACACATTTGGAAATTTCTTGATAAGTGTGTCTCGCACTTCCTAACGATAATGATGCGGGACGGCATCTTGAATTGAAATGACTCGTTGACCTCTTCGACTGACTTCTTCAACCTCTTCGATTTGAGGAAACAAACATAGTTCTGGCATGTCAAGATAAATTATCCCATTAATTGTTTTTTCGGCGAAAAAGAAGCCTATCACTTGGCCGTATATTAGCCCACACCACACGATGGCGAATCGAACACATGTTCCTGCAAACGTTAGGTTGTTCTGAATTCCATATTCGACAAATTGTGACGATTAAAAACAGGTTAGTATAGAATGTAACTTTGTCTGAGTACAAGACTCTTTTAAGAAAACTAGGATTGTCAGAATCTTATTGAGCATATATAACTGGCAAAGTTTGTACACGGTAAACAAAACGTACTTATTTCAACTTTTGATTGACGCTTTATCATTTAATTTTAGCCTTTCAGTATCACTCTTTCAAAATCCCGGGATTCTTTTTGGTACACCTGTATGCCACAGCGTAGAGTAATGTGCTATTGATATAACAGGAATTTGCAAGTGAACATATTAATTGCAGTTTAGAATATTAAATATTATTGCAAATCAGCATTAGCTTACAAACATTTTGTTATTGAATTTTCATCAAAAACACCAAATATTAACCAATAACAAAAGTCTTTTTCTATTTAATTAAAACTTCAACTTATCAACACAACTTGTAAACATTTATGTTTTCGGCCACTTTATCACCGAACTTCAAGTTTATTTTTATTTTACCGAATTTAAAATCCGATCCCTCAAACTGTAAACTAGACGCTTCATGAAAGCAATGGACAAGAGGGAAAAGAACAACTGCAAGAGAGACCCTGACGATGCAAGTGAGAAAGGCATGTCGCACATGTGGAGGGTGTCGTTCGCTGAGGATCCGGATACGCAAACTGGATTGCAGTGGCCATATTGGTGCATCGATGACGTCATTGGTTGTTGTAATTTCTAATAGTGCAAACTAAGAATGTACTTTGTGCAAAAAATAATGAAATCGTATTTGCTGGTACTCGGGATCTATGTCCTACGAGCTTATGTTAGGCGTGCCGAATATATTATATTTACTATTTTGTAATACAGTAAACAAATATTATACCATATTTGTTGTTTTGAAACCGTATTTGCTTTTAACTCGGGATCAATAAGTTATACGATCTTACGTTACCAATGGTTAATGGTCTTGATAATATTCACTTTTTTTAATATACACAATATAAATTATTTAGACTTTTTGACCACATTATAAAACATTATGTTATTAGAAACCGCTAGTCTAGCTCAACAACGCTTCCTAGTGGCCAACCTAGATACTAATAAAAATCGCTTAGTACGAAAGCATTGTCTCGGTATTTTCATATACAGGATGCGGCAGCATAACTTCCTTTTTTGGAAACTAAATAAAAACTATTGTATGAATCTGAAAATATTTATTTATTTTTTATAATGTAGGTACATGTCTAAAGTTTGTAATTACATTGTTTTGAAGATCAAATCTGTTAGGTGACGTCCATCATTCTCCATACATTGCGTAAACCGATTTCTGGCGTTTGTCATGACTCTTGTTAGCGTAGCAGGTGTTATGTTGGCAATTTCTTCTTGGATGTTGGTCTTCAAATCTTGTAGGGTTCTTGGACGGTTCACATAAACACGGGATTTCAAACAAACCCATAGAAAAAAATCACAAGGGGACAGATCGGGAGATCCATTCCAAATCGCCTCTAATTGAGAAAAGGCGCTCTGGAAAGTGTTTCCTTAAAACAGCCATCGATGCTCTTGAAGTGTGTGCTGTTGGACCGTCTTGTTGGAACCAAGTGTCTCCCAAATCCAACTCTTCTAGCTGTGAGAAAAAAACAAATTCTGTAGCATGTTTACATACCGGTCCGAATTCACTGTCACTGTAACCTCATTTTCCTCAAAAAACCAGGGACCAATAATTCCAGCTGAGGAAATTGCACACCACACTGTGACTTTGGTTGAATGCAAAGGCCTTTGATGCAATTCTCGAGGGTTGTTGTCAGCCCAGTAGCGCATGTTTTGTTTGTTAACCGACCCACACAAATGAAAATGGGCTTCATCGCTAAAAAAAACAATAGCACCCTCGGGAACGACATCAAGAAGAAGCTCACACGCGTTCATCCGAGAATTGAAGTCACGTTCTGAAAGTTCCTGCACTATCGCCATCTTATAGGGATGAAAATGAAGATTATCACGAAGAATTCTTCTCACAGAACGACCTTTACAAGAAAGGAAATTGCAATTTTGCTAAGTTCAAAAACATAATAAAATGAAATAATAAAGGTGTGTTGGAATACATACAATATCGATTTTGCATTGTATCGATTTTATTGATAATTTAATCGATGAAACTTTAGCATTACACGTTTTCTTGTTACCGAAGACATACATCTAGGTCACTGTGGAGCCTTTGCAACTATGCAGGGAAAATCAATAAAAACCAATCCACGGCGGTATCTCTTTCCAGTATTACACACATGATCATGCGGGCGCTCGAATCCTACGGGACCCGCACCAAGAGTCTGCAATGGTCACTTTAGCAACATCAAATATATTTACCAATCCAGGAAACCAAACAGCCTACTTTATAGCTATACCTGACTCAATACTTGGTGCTATAGAATATATCCAAAGCAAGAATCGGCAAAAGGTGCATTTTGATCGCAGAGCCTATGGGGGAAAAATAATAACAGATTAACCTTTACTAAATATTGGAAAGAGTCGTCCCCGCCAATAAAATATACTCAGTACAACTGCACACGAGGTTTTACACTAGGGGAGTGTACGCTAGAAATAATGTTCAAATGATGTAAAAACTTGCTATCCATAAATATTGGGTTTTTGAGTTTCTCTAAGTAGTATTTTGTATTTTATTTTACTAATTTTTGCAAGAAAATAACATTTTGCTTAAAGAGAGGGTTTTCGCAAAGTTATTTCGTTATCGCACTGACAATTAGATAACCAAAGAACGCTACACAGAAACGGTCTCTAAATTCTGGTTTGTGAACACAAGAGTGTGAAAAAAGACTAACACCATAAAATATTAATAAATTTGTTGAGCACTGTAGGCTAATTGTTTAAGTAAATAAATAAAACCCACTAACCACAGTACAAAAATCTTTATTACAATTACTTTATGTACTTTAAGTATTACTGAGGATGATTACCATGTAATCGAAATGTACATAAAGTAACTATAATAAAGTTTTTTGTATTGTGATTAGTGGTATTTATTTATTTAGTTAAAAAACCATAAAATATAAAGAAAATTTTGGCACCAGTGGCGAAGCGTGATAAATTCTCTTGACACAGATGCGGATAAAGACTCCACTTACAAGAGGGTATAAAGTAAAACATATTAGATAAGAATTTAATAACAATGTCTTCAATCAGTATTCACTGTCTAACAAATTGATCTCGGAAGTTCCAGAGGTCCAAGGACGAGTAGTTTCAGCTATGACTGAACGCCTATTCTGGTAACGAAACAAAAGCGTGGGAAAAAGGTGTTTTTGCAAAACATCTACAACTCACCTCTTGATCACGATGGCATCCACGTGCCGCAGCGGTTCAAGGTCACAATCCGTTTGCAACATTTTACTCACAATTCTCGGAAACACAATATAATTACTGATAATTTATATTTTATACTCTTTCAATACCTATCAAATGCAAAGGCATTCTTTTCGTAATCGGCTATAAAAATCTCGTTGTGTAATATGTTATACCATCAGACAGTGCAAATGCTTGAGGTTATATTATATCTCAGTTAGCAGAACTGACGGGAGGGCTGGTCAAGCACGCCAAGTACAAAAAGGAAGACAAATAAAAGGGGACGATGTACGCAGGACATATGAACCTTCGTCTTTATTATCTTGCAGCATTGAGGGGACCAGCCAGTATAAGCCTACGAGGTTAGGAAAAGTTGAGGATTAACTTCAAGGATTAGGCATAAATGTGTCACTAATAAGGTAAGAAAACTGGGAGATATAGGGAGAATCACGAGTAACCCTCCCTTACACAAGCTACTGAAATTAATTTAGTATAAAATATTTCTAATGAATGCTAAAGAATACTACTGTATTAAAATGCGACCGGACCATCGAATTCCATAACCGAGCTTCACGTTCTACATTAAATCTTCAACATTCTATAATGAATGTTCAAGTCCTATAATAAATCTTTAAGTTCCATAATGAACCTTCAAGTTCCATATTGAATCTACCGTCCTATAACAAATCTTCTAGTCGTATAATAAATCTTCAAGTACTGGAATTAGTCTACACTTTGTACAAAGAATCTTCAAACTCCATAATGGTCCTTCAATAATCAATTCTCACTTTCTACACTAAATCCTCCTTTTCTATAATGAATCGTTGATTTTGATAATTAACTTTCACATTCTAGATTGAATCTTTACGTTCTATATTGAATATTGAAGACCTATAAAAAAATCTTCAAAATCCATAATGTACCCTGATGTTTCATATTAAATCTACACGTTCTATATTAAATATTCAAGCTCTGTGATTACATCTAGTTATAATCATATATAATTATACCAACAAATCATTACTTCAGAGTTTAGAAACGCAGATTTGTCTGAAGCATTAACCTAATCTGGCATTTGTGAGCGCAATCATGTATTGTCAGTTTATTTTGTTCTGAGCTTAGCAAAAGAGATCAATGTACTCTGCACATATTAAACACTAATACACAATTCTCACAACTAAATGTTAAATCTTTCTTTACTTAATACGGGAATCAGTAACTCTGTGTACACACATTAATAGAGTCAGAGTGTATATCGGTTACTGATGATGTCAACTTGGGTGCTGAAACATGTATGAGGCTTTGGTTAGAGAATAGTATTAGCGTGTTTAGCCTTTACTGCAGGATATTCAGTGTTAATGGCAACTTGGGTGCCGAAAAATGTTTGAAGAGATTAAAGCTTCTGTTAAGTGAATAGCATTAGCGTGTTTAACCTTTGGTGAAGGATATTCACTGATGATGGCAACATGGGTGCCGAAAAATGTTTGAAGAGATTAAATCTTTCGTTATGAGAACATTATTAGCGTGTTTAGCCTTTACTGCAGGATACCTACTAATGATGGCGACATGGGTGCTGAAACATGTTTGAAGGATTAGACCTTTCGTTCTGAGAATATTACTAGCGCGTTTAGCCTATACTCCAGTACACAGTCGGTTCTGAATATACGTAATTCCTAAATACGTATTTCAAGATTTCCGAATATTTCGCAACAAAGGAGTAACTAAGAAGAATTACGGTGAGATTTAATTTAGTAACAGTCACTGTTGGACGGCTGAATCTAATCAAGAAACAATTTGGTCGTTTCTTGTAAATAGCAGACGAAGTAACTCAAGGCTCAAAGAGGATCTCCTTGGCGAAGCGACAACTTGAATACCCTTTCCAATACAACAATGAGGCGCTCTTCCTCCTTTCTTTGTATTACTTCTGTTTACGTTCTCATGGCAACAATTGTATTGACTGTTAAATGCAAAAATCATTCAGCACAACCGCGCCTAATTTCATATTTTAAAATAACACATGCATAAAGTATTTACTTCGTATCACTATGACAATTTCTAGAGATGTGCATCATGCCGAAAATGTAGGCCTACATACCTCTAAAAACGGTTATAATCATTCGAAATCAAAATAATTGCAAGTAATATGTATTTTAGTAGCTCACGTACAAGATAAAAACTAAGTGCAATTTAATATTTTATTACAACTCAAATATATTCGTAAACAATTTTCTTATTAACATAAGTTCATTTCAATATCCGATTAGAGTAACTTGGGAAAGGATAAAGGCGACAAAAAAATTGTCAAACAAATTCCATATACCAATACACGTAGCCTTCAATGGTCAACATGTATGCATTAATGTTCCTGTATGATGCCAACGCTCACAACGGGGGATTTTATATTCTCAACTAAATTTTCACCCAATCACAATCAAAAATTGACAGGGATTGTTAGAACGTGGTGCAAAACAAGTTTAGCCACAGATTCAAGATTTAATCACCAAACAAAACCTTTTTAATCATCACCGACGAGTGATTACAAAACATAATGAAGCTTTTCGGTAACTTGGTACATGGTAGCCCTACAAAATTTCTTAGTATAACAAAAGTAAAATGAGACGAGGGATTTGTCATTAAGATTCCGAAAGCAAACATCCCACGAGGTTTACTCCAACAGTTGTTTTTACTTAGAGGTTATTTGGAGGTTATGTTTAAATATTTTCCAAACCCACTATTCAGAATTATCGCGATTTGATTAATTTATGTGGTAACGTATGTTTTCTCACAACAGCTGTTTACTACCCTAAGTTGTTACTTGTTGTATTGTGTATTAATAGTAATATAAAATACGATAATAACCAATTTATACTTATTTTAAATTAGAATTATTTTGGTGCTTTAAAACAACTGGTAATTGGAAACTTTGGAAAATATAGAGTAATACATTTTAAAGTAAAATTTTTAAATACGATAAATTAAAAAATGTTAGTATGTTAAAATATTAAAAAAAGTTTTTAATTTCTAAACGTCGGTTACAGTACAGAATAAATATAGACCTATTCTATTACAAATATATAGGGAATTGTTGACTTATTTTAGATTAATTTAATATAACCTCGATTTAATCTAAATTGTTAAAATCATTTTAAATCTCTGTCATGTGATTCAAGTAGAAAAAGGTGGCGCCAGGATAAGGTAAAAGGAAAAATTACCACATTTTCCATTGCAAATGACGAAGGAAAGGCAAAAACTGTGAGCTCCGATCTCTACATTTGCCCGTTGGCCGGCTTCTGTCCTTTTTCAGAGAAATCAGCGATGAGGAAGCAAGTTGTCGGCGGAAAACGCTTTAGTTTTATATCTCTGTCAACCCTACTTATTTTTAAAATTCTTTTCTATAATTCGTAGGGGATTGTGGTCTACTGGTTGATCACCTGAAAACTACCACTTGGTTATATGGTTTTACAGTCAAACCAAATTTAATATACACATCCAATATTAGGCCACGGACATACAGAAAGCAACTGGTGATCGCAACGCAACGTAAACTTGAGTTGCTTTTTCACAGCACACGGATTTGCAAGCACATATCATAGAGACGTGATAGCAACGCGACTAGCGAGTGACACAGAAACTAGAGTTGCTCCAGTATGCTGTAAACTCGTTTCTCAGTTGCCAGCAGTATTTGTTGTGTTGTGTATGCGTTTCTCAAGAGTAATACCGTATTTAAATGATAATAATTTTTATTTGTATTTTTTGTATTTCTGTTTCTTTGAATAGTGTTTTATTATAGTGGTATATCATGTCAGAAAAACAAAATATTGCTGGTTCTGGTCATGATTTGTGTATCCAACAACATCAAGACGATACGAATGATTACCAACAATTTTTTCAAAATATATAAAATAGGCACGAGCTATAAAATTTCATTTGTTTAAAAACTAATTTTTATTTCATTGTAATGTAACGTTATTTTAAATTTTGCAGTTATACATAAATGAGCAATTAACCTTAGCTGAGTGTTATTGTTAATCTTTCTCCAGCTGAAATTTATTTCTCCATCTTTCTCGCCAATTATTTCTTGATGTTCTAAAATACATGACTTAAAAGGTAGTCGTAACTGCTAATGCTCATACAATAATAATAATAAAAAAATCGATCTGGGTAATTTCGAAAATTTTGCACAGCAATATATTGACTTTGTCTCGCATGAATAGCGTTATGGAGGTGTAGCCCTACACTGAATTGTCTTTTTTTGTAATGTTCTTGTGGTTACTTTCTTAAAATATACACAATCTTCCTCTGACGACGAGATAACTGACAACTAAATTAGCAACTTTATACGAACAATCGTGTAAACCGACTTGCAACTTTTCTAATAGCTACTGAAGTTTACGTTGCGTTGCGATCACCAGTTGCTTTCTGTATGTCCGCGGCCTTATAGTAACACTTTCCGATTTTTTTTTAATTAGCCGTTTTTATACATTGAGTTATAATAAATAACTTCACAATCCACCGTGAAATTTGATAGAATATAATCTTGGGCCGCTGTAGAACCTTGATAGAATATAATCTTGGGCCGCTGTAGAACCTTGATAGAATATAATCTTGGGCCGCTGTAGAACCTTGATAGAATATAATCTTGGGCCGCTGTAGAACCTTGATAGAATATAATCTTTGGCCGCTGTAGAACCTTGATAGAATATAATCTTGGGCCGCTGTAGAACGTTGATAGAACATAATCTTGGGCCGCTGTAGAACCTTGATAGAATATAATCTTTGGGCCGCTGTAGAACCCAAGATCAACAAACAACTGATTAACTGAAGCGAGACGAAACAGGTACCAATGGTAACACGGATGGCTGGCTCAACTCTTATTGGTGTAAGGAGGGCAACGACTGTACACTACGCTTAAGGTGCACTTACGTGAAAAAATACATTCATCTCAATCGGACATTCGGGGATCTGCGTGTCCTTCAAGGACAATTACATCTTTGTTGATTTCCTGGGAAGAGAAGTTTCGTCGCGCTGTTTTATAAGAAGAAAAAACGTCATCAAATAGACCGCTCGACACCCAGCTGATTCACCGGTGTAATATGGCTTCACCACGAGCGGAGTGTGAGAAACAAATCTCTTTGTGTGTGTGTGTGTGTGTATGTGTGTTTTTTTTTTTTTAAGCAACGTTAACATTACTGCTGTTATCGCCTCTTCCGAAAGAAAAGTTTCTGCCGCTCCTAGTATGGACATACCTCGTGTTAACTCTTTTCAAAAATTTCTATTAATCAAAATTTTCTATATACTCCATAATCTAAATATAGAGAGTATTAAGATGTCAGGCAAAAATAAGTAATATTAACAAGGACAAGTAAATATAGGTAATATTAGGGTGGATAGGTGAATACAAGTGATATTAAGGTGAAGTACATGTAAATATAGGTAACATTAGGATGAAGTACTTGTAAATATAAATAATATTAGGGTGGATAGGTGAATACAAGTGATATTAAGGTGAAGTACATGTAAATATAGGTAACATTAGGATGAAGTACTTGTAAATATAAATAATATTAGGGTGGATAGGTAAATACAAGTGATATTTAGGTGAAGTACATGTAAATATAGGTAACATTAGGAAGAAGTACTTGTAAACATAAATAATATTAGGGTGGATAGGTAAATACAAGTGATATTTAGGTGAAGTACATGTAAATATAGGTAACAAGAGGATGAAGTACTTGTAAATATAAATAATATTAAGGTGAAGGAGAGACACATATGAGTAATAGTTAGACGAAGGTCATTTAAATAAAGATAATAAGATGAAGGAGGGGCAAAATAGGTAATATTAAGATCCACGACAAATAAATATAAGTAAGACGTATTATAAACTTAATATTAATTAAGGTGAAAGAGGATCAAATTCTGATAATATCTAGACGAAGGACAAGTAAATATAGGTAATATAAAATCGGACAGGTAAATACAAGCAATATTAGCTCGACAGGTAAATCAAAGGAAATATTAGGGTGAAGGACTGGTAATAAAGTGATATTAAGGCGAAGGACGGGTAATAAAGTATTACTTAAAATGAAGGAATGAAAATGCAGATATTATTTTTAGGTCCAACTCACCATGTCCTAACAATCATTCTGACCTCGTTACTTTTAGCATAAATCTTCAAATCGAATTTTTTTTTAACTTTAAAAATTTATTTATTTATTTTTATCTTATTGTATTGTTTTCAATCCGTTACACTACCTTTGTCTTTCTTAATGAGGTGTCTTTCTCGTTAAATATCTTGTCCTTATCTTCTCCCTAAACGAGGCATAACTAACACACTTGTATATGAACCTTAAAGAAAGATTAAAGGGAATAGGTCTGGTTTTAGTACACGTGCCAAATACACACGTTGACACTCCTCTATTCCTTATACCATGTAGAGGGTTTTCCCCTAACCTACACTCGTAGTTCCTTACAATTCTTCATAGGCAAAAATGATGTCATCATGGGCGGAGTTACAAGTTTTGTTCTGGGGGAGGGGCACAAGATTGCCCTGGAGGTATCAAATGGAATCCTGACGTGCTACCCCAAAAAAAATAGAGAACATTTAAAAGCTTGTCGACAATAAGCCAGCATCCAAAACCTTACATTATATCGTATATGTTTTAAACTACTTTTTTTATTGGTAAGTTAGGTTATGGTGTTTCAAAGATATATTTCCCATAGTCCGCAAATCTGGCACTTTCAGACTTACAACTTTGTAAAATTTAACGTATAAAGATAACGTTGAATATAAAACTTTCTCTGAAACAATTCTTACAATTTTATAATGATCATCACAACTTGTAACAATAAAATGAAGTTCTAAAATGATATTTTTCTTTGAACTTAGTCACATTTAGATAATAACTCACGATCATAATAACTCTACATTTCCTGTAAGCATAATCATTATTTTTGTAGTATTTTAATGAGTTCATTGTCAGTTATTTATTATAAAAAAATAATACACCTATGCAGAAAATTTGGGGGTGGCAATGCGGTGAAAATTAATTATTATTGAACCTTTTCATTGCTTCATTGTTGTTTATTTATTAATAAAATAAGAATCCAAGCTGGAAGTAACACTGTAAGTGTAGTGTAGTGTTTCCCGCTAAAATCTCACAACGTTTACGCATTTGGGTATAATGAGAACATTAATAGTAATTCGAATAGCCAAACAAACCGTGCACACTGACCAATGGAATGCAGGTAAACTATTTAACACACTTCTCGTAAGTACATACCAATAGTTTTGGCCAAAATACCTTAGCAAAAACACCTTATAGTGGCACGAAGAAGAGAAACATTGAATGAAAGTTGAAATCACTAAAGGCATTGAGGAAAAGTCCGTACAACCATAAGCTACTAGACAACGTAAAAAATAATAATTTGTTTTTATTAACATCTCTAAACTATTGGCAGAGCCCTATAAATATTTTCACATCATAACCGAATCATCTAATGTTGGTTAAAATCATCTTGATTTCACTGATTAGACTATAAAAACTGTTTGAGTAACTGAGTGAAAACTTTCAACTTACTTGCTGTCTCGTTTCTAAAACGTTTCATTGACGAAGCTAACCTGATACTGGCGGCGATCGCTAAATGTTGAAATTGTAAAAAGCTAACAACTACAAAAAATTTGATATACATAAAAACATCATTTAACACAAAAACATATCGTAAACGACCACACACACTTTTGAATCTAACGCCCTTTTCCGTACATAGTACCTCTCCACAACCATACGTAATACGTCTGCAACCTTGAGCGATCGCACAAAGTAGCGGGTTAGCTTAGTCAATGAAACGATGGTTTTGAAACTCGTAAGCAAGTATGTTAATAGATTTACTTAGTTCTTTAAACAATTACTTATGATCGAACCATCTACCTTAACGCCATCGCAACCTATCCTGGAATAAACTTTATACATCATCCCTAGTTCAGATAGAATTCCAACTGTCTTTGGTCAATCATTTTCAGTTAAACCAATAAAATTAACCCATCTTGTACTTAGTAACCAATAATCACGATCTTGAATAGCCCAAAATAATGACTGAATATTACAAGTTATCTAAATCAGTCGGTCTAGTTTGTAAATTATCGTAATCTAGATTGTAATCTTGTAGAAGACCCTCTGATGATGATGACATGGTCATCGAAATGTACATAAGGGTTTAATCTTAGGTAACTTTTAATATTAGTTATTTTTTATTATTTTTGTGTTATTGGGTTTCTTTAAAATATTTTTACTAGTATCATATTGTATCATTGTACTCTTGATATTGTATAATGTCTGAATACTTAATTACAATTATCTAATACTTCGACACTAAGCCTTTTACAGTCTCCTTATGGGCATTTCCAATATGAAAACGATGCTATAAAAAAACATAAGTTAGAGAGAAGGTGGCGAAGGTTAATGCAATAAAAAACGTTTTGCTTGATTAATATACACGAACTATAAGATCAGCAAGCCGTTAATTAGTTTAATAATCGTTGAAGCTTCGCCGATCGTCACGGACAATAAAATCCATGAGAAAAAAATATATAAACAAAACCAAACTAGTGAAGGTTTTGTTTGTTTATATTTATTATAGTGACAGGTGATACATAAGGTGAGAGTAAATGGAAGAAACGTTTACAAAACTATTCAATTAAAATATCTAGTTGTTGCTATTCGTTATTATTCGTTGCTATTCGTTGTTATTCGTTGCTATTCGTTGGAGTCATGATTAATCAATTTCAGTCATGTTAATGGATTCGCCATAAATTGAACGGCCGAGAGTTGCCCTCACGTTTTGTTATGACTCATCCTATTATTATCCTCAAACCAACAGAACTGGTCTTGTACGAAAAGAGTCATGGCAACACTGGTGAAGACGCCAAGCAAGACCGCAATTATGTTCCTGCTACTGGGTTCCACTTTGGTTTAGATTTAATAATTAGCGGTATGGGTAGATGCCGTCATGATGTGTTCACCCGACCTTTACTTCGGTTTGGCAGAGAGCGGCATAGCTGGCGTTCGAGCAGTTGCAAACAGATGAACATGAGTGCTACAGAGTACAGAAAGGGTTGGTGACAGGGTTAGGTATTTGTTCGCAGAGGACCAATAAAATACTAGGCGAAAGTGCTCTTTGAGATTAACTAAGAAGTTTAAAATATTGCACATTAAATAACTCTTTATCAACAAAGTGATGGACTCCATTGCGTCTCATTTCGTTAATAATTATTAAATCAAATGTTTCTATTAATACTACTGCATGTTACCATAGTAATGGAATTACACTAAATGTTTACTTTACGTGATTTTCCTTTAGTAATCGTCAGTACAACAGTTTCCATAGTAATAGATTTAGATGTTTAGTTTAGGTGATTTTCCTTTGGTAGTCGTCAGTTTTGTTTTGGTTAAAATACAACCGTTGCCATAGTAATGGAATTAGATATTGTTTACTTCAGGTGATTTTCCTTTGGTAGTCGTCAGTTTTGTTTTGGTCAAAATACAACCGTTGATATAGTAATGGAATTAGATATTGTTTACTTGAGGGATTTTTCTTTGGTAGTCGTCAGTTTTGTTTTGGTCAAAATACAACCGTTGATATAGTAATGGAATTAGATATTGTTTACTTGAGGTGATTTTTCTTTGGTAGTCGTCAGTTTTGTTTTGGTCAAAATACAACCGTTGATATAGTAATGGAATTAGATATTGTTTACTTGAGGTGATTTTTCTTTGGTAGTCGTCAGTTTTGTTTTGGTCAAAATACAACCGTTGCCATAGTAATGGAATTAGATATTGTTTACTTCAGGTGATTTTCCTTTGGTAGTCGTCAGTTTTGTTTTGGTCAAAATACAACCGTTGCCATAGTAATGGAATTAGATATTGTTTACTTGAAGTGATTTTTCTTTGGTAGTCGTCAGATTCGTCTGGGTCAAAATATTTAACAATATTTAAAAAATATGATAATAAAGTTAAAAAATGTAGAGAAATTCCAAAACGCATTGAAAGGCACAATACCTTTCGGGATTAATACGTAAAACAAATCGAAATGTAGAATAATAACATAAACACGTATTTTTTGTGATATTAAAAACTATTCACACGTCATGTGAGTAGTCTAATGTTCTCAGAGTATAAAGGGGTGGGTTTATGTCCTAGAATCAAGATCCTAGTCTGAACGTACGGCCTTTAGGCGAGACCAACTGAGAGTTGGATTGCACCACTGGACCTGACCAATCAGAAGGGGTATTGAAAATATAGGAAGGTTAGCAGCCCAGGGCTTACAGCAAGGCTTTCGGGCTCTTACACGCTGGTCCACGGGTCGTGGCACAAGTCCCTCGTATCGCGCCTAAGACTAGTACCCCGGACAGGTGTCATGGGTTCAAGGTTGGATTCGTGGTCTCACATGCTGGACTGTAGATTCTACATATTCAGCACCTACCATGTCTCGCATCTAATTTCTGTTCTTTGACAAGGAGGCGGAGTGGTGATACAGTGGTGACTTTTTTCACCATCTTTCTTTTTTATCCTTTCAACTTTACAGCATAACGTACTAGCGAATAAGCGGTCTAGTGAATAGGGTACTTTAATGATATTCTAAATATTCTGGGTTCGACTCCCGGTAGCACCAAGTTATTTGTGTGATTGTTCATCCCTCGGGACTACTCGGTCTGTGAAAATCTGTATCTAGGATAATAATAAACGCTTGAAACGTAGTGTTGCCATCATTACTTTCTTGAATACCGTATGGCCCAAGTAAAGCATCTATTTTGCCTCTCATATACCATTATAATGTTATGAACAGTCATCACTAATAAACAAGTAGGGCCTATTGAAAACTCTGATTTGGCTTTAGAGCTGTAAAGATACAAGAAGAACGTTCAGCTGGACACAAGTAATTGTTACATTATATTTATTTTATTTAGACATCTTTTTTCTCAGGAGTTGTTTGCAGGAAATATCGATGATGTTCTGGATTACTTTCGCAAAAACTATAAAGCAATTCAAAGTTATAGATTTCCATCATAACTCAATTGTTAAACAATATTGTGTAGAACTAATTTATATATTACCTATAGCCCTATTTATGTAGTAATACTTTTTTGTATTAGATCTAATTAAAATAAGCCTACATCCATTTACAAAGCTGTAAAACTTACAAATAACACCAAATGCAAATCTGATTTTGAAAATAATTTGATTTAGAATTAAAATATATTCTCCTAGTAAATAGAAAACTATCTTATAAACATCTTAACTTAAAAGAAAAAGGAATACAATCTACGAAAGATAAAAACAGCTGTTGTATGAAAGCATATGTTACCACTTAATTAAATCAAACATACGAAATTTCTTATATGAAATATCCGAACAAATATATAATATAGAAAACACTGCATTTGAAAATAATTTCAACATAACTTCCAAATGTAAAAAGAGCTGTTTATGTTAACCGAGTCCACTGTAAGCGACGTCTTTGACTTTCGGAAATGTCGTGACAGTTCTTTCACGTTCGGAATTCTGACACTCAGAACCTTTTTCTCCTTGCTAAAAAGTATCGCCTAAAGACGTCATTACTCAAGTAGCAAACATTGTCCAATCAGTTCAGGCAATAGAAAATTTACTTCGGTTTAACCGGAAAGCGGATAACAAGTTTTAAAAGGTTATAAAATTAGGGTTCACATTAAATCTAGCATGTGACCAATGGTATTAGCAAAAAGACCGAAGCATCAGTTCGGTTATTGAACTATATTCCACTGAACTCTCAAGCTTATAAACTATCAACCCACCCACCATTAACTGCGACAGGAATATGTAGTAATTGTATGGCATTATGCGCTATTATCGGCCACAAACAAATTATACCATTAAGACTCTCATTTGAATTTCGCTCAAAACTAGACCCGAACAGGATGTGTGGCTTTGTTCGGGGCTCAATTTGCAACCATAATCAAGATCGCATCACGACTTTACCGCCCGGAGAATAATTGTCCGACCGTCTTTCTTGCAAGGTCACTTGTCCGGGGATGAACATGGTACGGAATTCGAAACATTCACATGGCGACCTTGCATTCTATTTTACACCGCCTTGACCTAACCTGTAACCCAACCTGTAAGCAGACTACTAACGACCAATGCAAGTTGGACAATCACAAATCTCATTACCTTGTACAGATATACCTACCAAACGAGATGCGTCTATAACCTCTCGATAGCTCAATAAAAGGCATGAAAATCAGCCAATATTATTGTTATAATATTTTTCTCGATCAGCACAAACTGTACTTCAACTCACTCTGAGTGTTTATTTAGAGCAACGTCACATTAGCAACTCCGAAACCACAAAGTAACAGCATATATTTCCCCATACTCCCAGTACGATGAGATCTTAAAGTGTTACCCTTACCCTTTCTAATTCCATTTCCCGTCACTTATCATCCTTTTTACAGCCGGAATTAACAGGAATCATTTCTTTATAACCCCATTAAAGAGTAGGTCACCAGATAAGCGATTCCGCACAAATAAAGCAATAATTTCACCCTATCCCCAGTAACAGGGAATCATGTCATTTCCATAGTATTGTTCATTTCCTACCGTTCCTTGAAGTTCATCTTACAAAGAGTTGTAAATGAAACCCACTAGGTCTACTTCAGCTACGCGGTACCTCTCACGTAAAGCAATGATTTCACCCTTTCCCTAGTAACAGGGAATCATTTCGGTTCATTAGTTATTGTTTAATTCCTACCCATCCTTAAGGTTCGTTTTACTAATAGTTGTTAAGGACAGTCACCTCTTTATGACCCCACTAAAGAGTGTGCCCACTTTAGCTACGCGGCACCTCTCACGTAAAGCAATGATGTCACCCTCTCCCTAGTAACAGGAAATCAAATCAGTTCATTAGATATTGTTTAATTCCTATCCATCTTTAAGGTTCGTCTTACTAATAGTTGATAAAGACAACCACCCCTTTATGATCCCCCCCCCCCTAAAGAGTAGGTCTACTTCAGCTACGCGGTATCTCACACTTAAAAGCTATGATTTCACCCTCTCCCTAGTAACAGGGATTCATGCAAGTTCACTAGTTATTGTATAGTTTCTACCCATCTTAATATTTCATCTTACTAATAGTTGTTAAGGACAGCCACCTCTTTATGACCCCACTAAAGAGTGTGTCCGCTTCAGCTACGCGGCACCTCTCACGTAAAGCAATGATTTCACCCTCTCCCTAGTAACAGGCAAAGATTTCACCTAAAGCAATGATTTCACCCTATCAGTAACAGGGAATCATATCAGTTCATTAGTTATTGTTTAATTCCTACCCATCCGTAAGGTTCGTCTTACTAATATTTGTTAAGGACAGCCACCCCTTTATGACCCCACTAAAGAGTAGGTCTACTTCAGCTACGCGGTACCTCTCACGTAAACCAATGATTTCACCCTCTCCCTAGTAACAGGGATTCATGCAAGTTCATTAGTTATTGTTTAATTCATACCCATCCGTAAGGTTCGTCTTACTAATATTTGTTAAGGACAGCCACCCCTTTATGACCCCCACTAAAGAGTGTGTCCGCTTCAGCTACGCGGTACCTCTCACGTAAAGCAATGATTTCACCCTCTCCCTAGTAACAGGGATTCATGCAAGTTCATTAGTTATTGTTTAATTCCTACCCATCCGTAAGGTTCGTCTTACTAATAATTGTCAAGGACAGCCACCCCTTTATGACCCCCACTAAAGAGTGTGTCTGCTTCAGCTACGCGGTATCTCTCACGTAAAGCAATGATTTCACCCTCTCCCTAGTAACAGGGATTCATGCAAGTTCATTAGTTATTGTTTAATTCCTACCCACCCTTAAGGTTCGTCTTACTAATAGTTGTTAAGGACAGCCACCCTTTTATGACCCCACTATAAAGTAGCTCTACGTCAGGTAAGTGACCTTCCATACTTGATGCCATGTTTCCCATATATATAAACTACAAAAGAGTGTCACTTGCCTACCTTAACCCTATACTAACAATCCTCTCCTCTTAACTGTATTAGTGAAAAAGATGAAATGAGTAAGGGAGGTTAAATTAGGATAACTATTTCTTATAATAATTATTTTCCATCAAATAATTTCTGTTTTAATGACTAATGTTCTATTTTTACCGACTTTACATCTAAAAATAATATATGGTTTAATTAATAAGCACTCTTAATAATAAAACAATATTATTTCAAATTTTCCCTCAAAGAGTGCAGTAATTCGAACAATTCCTACGACAAAGATTTATACAATAGCAGCTCTGAGAATGCCCTATGCAACTATGGGACACCCGGAACAACTGCTACGTCAGTAAAAGTGTTAAATATAACAGGCACTGATGTGTTTGTTACGAATCGATCAAGTTGGCAGCGGTTACAAAATAACATGTTATTTCCACAACGCGCAGTCAATATGTTTTCTTTCCGCTGCCGTGAGAGCCACCGTTAAATCATAATCAAGGCCCGACACTTACTGCATCCTTCAACTATTCACTGATCAATAAATAATTACTGGTTTTATGTTTACACAAGAGTTCAGCATTTAAATAAAGTGTAAACCGTCAAGGAAAAGGTTTTGTAAATGTAATTACGAAACGTAAATAATTATAGGTTAAGTCACACATTGTAAGTGTGTCACAATGTTTATAATTAGGATCACAAATACTGATTGACATTTAATTCTTGGCCGAGATTACAGTTTATTACTAGTCGCAGTCAATAGATGTATTTTTTCCATAACGCAAATCAATTATGGTTGGTTCAGGTAGGGCAGACCAGATTTGGTTTAAACTACAGGGGGGGGGGGGTATATTATGACAATACAAACTTAAGAAACAGTTATCACTGTTTTTACGTTGATAATAGCAACGGTTTTATTTTAATTGGATGTCGAGCATCCGAAAACTATGTATGGAGGGTAATTATAGGTTATGTCTTCGTATGTCCTTACGCTATAAAAATTTTACCTGGAGATGTAGAAAGTTCTGAGAAAGACGTCAGAAATAATAAAACTTTGAGCCGACACCTCAAAAACGAAAAGTTTTTAAAGAAACCCAAAACTACTTCGCTACATGTGCGACAATTATGAACTGAGGTGAACAATCTACAAGAGATTAAGGTTTGTATAGGGCGCGGACCACGTAACCATGCACTTGTCCTTGAGATATCGCAGTAAGCGAGACGGGAGGTAGAGGGTCTGTATAAATACTTTGCTACAATGATCTGTTAAATGACTGACTTACATGAGATGGTCAATATTAGATAAATTTAAATTATATTCAGTATGAAATAACAAACTATTTTGAAATATGTGTAGACATATCGGATTCAGATGATGTTGATGTTTAGAACATTCGCAATATGTAACAAGTTTTAAGAAGTGGTAGTACACGAGAAATCTCACAAGGGTAAGTTCACTGTTACGCGGTTCACACGATAACGACGACTTCAGACGTCAATTGGTTAGCACATGCTATGAAACTTTATTTCGGCTACAATGTGATTTAGCTAAATTTTATGCAATTGTATACACTGTAAGTCTTTTGATAAAACAGAGTTCTAAATTGCAATCCTGTTTTTGCGTATAATTACAGCTTCAGTATATAAAGTTTTGTGTGTTTGATTAGTGAGGTTATTATTTTTTTTAATTTTTGGGGAACCTTAGGTTTACTTTTCTAAGGCTTTCTGGACTAGCGTGTAGCATAACTAACATCGCCTTCTAAAGATAGGATAGTTTAGGATATAGGTAGACTTTAGGTATAAATGTAAAACCTCCTGGTAGAAAACATAGGAAGAACTATAGCATCGCGAGCTCAATGCACCGTGTCTGAAATAGACCCGCTCGCTATCAGGGTTAAGGCGCTACTTCCCCCAACCTATTGCAATTAGGATGAAGACGAGTAATAAATGGGGTTAAGTAGGACTAAAGAAATGGTATGATCCCCTGGAAATAAGAATAAAAGGGTATTATAGAATCTCGTTATAGGAGTGAAGTGGGCCTATATGCGAAGTAGACCTATATGTGAAGTAGGCCTGTATGTGAAGTAGGCCTATATGTGAACTAGGCCTATATGTGAAGTAGGCCTGTGTGTGAAGTAGACCTGTATGTGAAGTAGACCTATATGTGAAGTAGGCCTGTGTGTGAAGTAGACCTGTATGTGAAGTAGGCCTATGTGTGAAGTAGGCCTATATGTGAAGTAGGCCTATATGTGAAGTAGGCCTGTATGTGAAGTAGACCTATATGTGAAGTAGGCCTATATGTGAAGTAGACCTGTATGTGAAGTAGACCTGTATGTGAAGTAGGCCTATATGTGAAGTAGACCTATATGTGAAGTAGACCTGTATGTGAAGTAGGCCTGTATGTGAAGTAGGCCTATATGTGAAGTAGGCCTATATGTGAAGTAGGCCTATATGTGAAGTAGGCCTATATGTGAAGTAGGCCTATATGCGAAGTAGACCTATATGTGAAGTAGGCCTGTATGTGAAGTAGGCCTATATGTGAACTAGGCCTATATGTGAAGTAGGCCTGTGTGTGAAGTAGACCTGTATGTGAAGTAGACCTATATGTGAAGTAGGCCTATATGTGAAGTAGACCGGCCTTGAGGAGTTCTACTTTGCTAATAACATTTTTGTATCGCAATAACGTTTACGTAGAAATAACTATCGTTATGCGTGTATTTCAAATCTTTTATAACAATGTTGAAGACATTGCACATACATCACAATATAGTGATGTACAAAACATGAAACCAGTTTGATTTTACCGTCTCTTGTTACGTGTAAGCGCCAAGAACATTATAGCTTAAACGTTTCACAATAGAGTACTTCATAACATAATCAGAGTTATAGTATGTTCGCAATACACTCCTTTTGCAGATCTTAGCACACTAAAAAGATTCCATGGCAAGCGTAAAGCGAGACTACATCTTCACACAGTCGCGGATGCCAATCAGCTCTTTGGTAATCGAAGACAACTAAAAGCCTGACATTTTCAGAAAATTGTAAAATATCACTCCATTCCCCTAAATCACGTACACGATCTCAAGTGACGCCTGCTAGTTGTGTAGCCTTGCAGAAAACTCTTGTCTTTAGATGTTAATATTGCAGCTGTTTTTTTTAAATTTTATTAAATACTTTTTTAAATAACTAAAATCTTTCAACAAATAAACTATTTTTAATACTTATGTAGATTTGATTGCAACGCAATCATCTTCTGAGGAAATTATGATAAACATGCAATGCATTTTTGTAGTAATTTCCTTTGAAGGTAATTGTTTTGCAATCGAAATGTAATAAGGATTTAAATAAAACATTTATTTGTGGTCAAGTGGTTGTATTAATTTCAATGAAAATCTTACACCACCGTTGTACCAAATTTATGTAATATCTTCTTAAAAATTCAGTTGTAACTTAAAACAGAATAAATTTTAACCGTAAAATGACTGTAGTTTCAAATTCGTAAATTCCAGACTGCGATCGAAGTTGACCCTGAATATAAAATTTGATTCGTTGTATTACGAATAGTTAAATGTAAATTAAAATAATTATTGTTTAATATTTTATTTAAAACTGAATTAAAATTTTAAATTAACCTCACCACTAACCTAAATTGTAAATGGACAAAAACATAATAATATTTTTGAGGATGGGGTGAAAACTATGACCAAAAAAATAGATCCTGGGGAACTGTTATCCAATATTACTATTATTCTTAAATGTTTAAATAAAGGTGCGTTTTTACTTTAGACAGATTTAAATTACTAACTGTGATTTTAATAGTCAGCTGGAACAGGTGATGTGTGGCTGATGGAACACTCATGTGTATAGTATTACTTACATTGTGAAAAATAGTTTCACGCAGGTGGCTAGAATGGTATTCGGTTTCGATTGGGGAACCGAAAGGATGTATCCACAAGAACACGATACCAGCATGACTGCTTACTTTCGGCTTGTAAATGACAGTCTGGGGTATAGTATAAACATAAATAGAAACTACAACCTACAGTAGTATGAAATTTAAAAAAATAATAACAAAACTATAAACTACAACTAAAATTAGTTTTTATTATACAATACAAAGATAATATTTTCATAATGTACGTAGTGGTCCGCCAGCATATAGCTTTAAGTCTTCATAGAGGCTTCTTCTGCCACGCACGCGCATAAGTGACTGCCCAACGCGCATAAGCCTAGTGATTTTCTTATACGATTCTATTCTTCTTGCAGAAAACCGTGAAGCCTGGTTGGGGGAAAGGCGACGGTGGAGTGGAACGGGCGCGGCTGGAGGGGGGGGGGGGGTAACAAGTGGCCGACCCGTAATCTATCTACTTAGATCAGCACCAGAATACATACACGGCAACGGTCCGAGAGACTGGAAGCTCTGTACCCTACCACTACAAAACCGGCACAGACTGCTTCACACAAGATCTATACTATAGGTAGACTTGAGCAGATAAATAGATCCTGACTCAAATAAAAATACAGCAGATAGAACCACACGACGAGATATTGAAGAGTATCAAACTAAAACGATTTTCGTGTAGCCAATCTAAGAGGACAGCCTATTCTGTGCACGACTACTTTGTCCGAACAAAGTGACATATACTATAATGCAGATAGTAATGTACTGAAATAAAGCAGAAAAAATTAAGTTCTGGCACTCAATAAAAGTGTCGATCGAAGTGAAAACTTTTATAGCCACGTCTACAAAAATTTTGAATTAAGAGAAATATTTATTTTGCGTAATGAGAAATTACCTATTTGTTTTCAGACGCGCCTAAGAATATTTCTATTTAAAAAATAGGATTAAAATACATAACTTTTTACTATCGTTATATTGAATTATTTGTGATGAGATGTATCAATATTTAAATAAATTAATATATTTATTAACTGGTCAAAACTATATTTAATAATAATCTTTTTCCTTAACAATGTTCAATAAACAATCTAACATAACCTATGTGTTAAAACAGTTGTTTTACAACATAACGTCTAACATGAAATCAGCTGATATATGAAATCATATGTTATTATTTAAATCACTTTGAGATGAGTCATCACATAGGAAACTGATGGAATTTATACTGACGCGAAATTGCATGTTTTTGTCCATCCAATAAGTTTTTGTAGGCGTCGCTATAAACATTTTCACTTTAAAAAATGTTTCGGCCAAGAAACTGATACAATAATGTGTGTATTACTAGCAGACAATAGAAAACATGAACTAATGACTGATCAAACTATACAGTACATTACTTACACGAATAGTCCAAACAACAGAACAGCACACAGCACTCACCTACAAAAGTAATCACAGATAAGTATCACATTACAGCAGGTGTAACACAGTTTAGACATTCCAATACAGCAATAGTTTTGTTTTTGGAGTGATAATGCAATGGCAAAGGTAAAATGAGATTGATACATCTTCAGGCCATACAGTCTATTCTAAAGACCACTTATCGAAAATTTCTGCAGTGGTAATATTTGGCAAAATCTTAGTCAACTTTTTAGAAGTGTTACATACAATATTTTATAAACAAGAAAAACTAAATATTCTAACCTCGCCTTAAAATATTTTGTCGAGTCTCGGAAAACACTCCGATGTTATAGCCTTTATTTTCTTTATACCTCAAGTACCGTGGCCTAGGATTTTATACTGAGTAATAGGTTAAACAAGGTTAAAACTTGAAATTTTTAGCAGATTAAATTCATTTTATTACACAATGTTTTTACTTCTAGCTCCCCTCCCTACAAACTTTCATATGGACGCCCTTATGTCCACCATATCTACAGAACTAGCTACAAACAGTATGATAGTAGCAAAACCCTTAAATATCGGAAAAAAAGTTACTTAATCATATAAACAAGTAATACAGAAAAATTATATTTTAAGTCAATTCGTATTGAAGTCGACCAAGAAAAATTTTATTTTTATGAAAATATCTTTCTATTCACGTCTTGTAATGCTTTACTATTGCAAAGGACCTACATGTAGTAGAACTTTCGGCAAATTTTAGCTCTGGGAAAGTTAGCTCAGTGGCAAAAGTGTTGGGCTTTAAATATGTAGATCCACAGTTCGAACCTGACCAAAACATTAATTTTTTTATTTTAAATTTATATATATATATATATATATATATATAAATTTATATACATATATAAAAAACAGTTATTTATACAGTTAAGTATATAGAGGTTTGTAGAGTTATATATATATATATATATATATATATATATATATATATATATATATATATTAAATATGGTGATATTTTTTCTTGTAATATAGTTAATAAATTTAAAATATTTCAAAAACAAGAATACTTTTAATGAATATATTTATTCATAAAAATAAATATAAATAAATTTATTCATTAAAAGTATTCTTGTTTTTGAAATATTTTTAATATGTTATATATATATATATATATATATATATATATATATATATATATATATATATAGAGAGAGAGAGAGAGAGAGAGAGGGTGGGGTTTGTAGAGTTATATATATATATATATATATATATATATATATATATATATATATATATATATATATATATTAAATATGGTGATACTTTTTCTTGTAATATAGTTAATAAATTTAAAATATTTCAAAAACAAGAATACTTTTAATGAATATATTTATTCATAAAAATAAATATAAATAAATATATTCATTAAAAGTATTCTTGTTTTTGAAATATTTTTAATATATATATATATATATATATATATATATGTAGAGAGAGAGAGAGAGACAGAGAGAGAGAGAGAGAGAGAGAGTGAGAGAGAGGGTGGGGTTTGTAGAGTTATATATATATATATATATATTTTTTAAACAACATAGATTATTCAAATACAAGAATAATTATTAATTTATATCCAAAGCTTTTCGTTGGCAAACAGTACCAACATCATCAGGAATGAAAATTACAATGTATTTGAATAACCTATGTTGTTTTAAATTATTAAACAAGAAAACGTATTATATATATATATATATATATATATATATATATATATATATATATATATATATATATATATATATATATATATAATACGTTTTCTTATATATATATATATATATATGAAAAAACTGTATTAACATCATCTGTCATGCACTATGGTTTTAAAAGCATTTATTTGAACTTGATTGGATGAATAAAAACTTATTTTATTAACGATTGAAAATTTGTACAAGATGTATATCAGGAGAGTGTGAGCTAATAAAAGGAATTTAATAACAACTCGCGGAATTATATACTATAGCTTTATCTAATTCCAGTAACTTATTTCTATGACAATCAAACAGAACCGTAGGATTAAGGCGAAGTAGGTTTATTGCTTAAAACAAGATTGGTTTTTTCTTATTAAATCAAAATGTAGCAACTATGGTAAATGTATGAACCAACAAAACCCTAAATCTTTAATATTTATTCTATTCAACCATAGCCCTACAATATAACCATGTGTACATTTTTGTAGCTATGTTAACAACTATACATACTCTTCGTTAACAAAACGAGTATGATGTATATAAGGTGGTATTTTGGATGATTACTTAAATATAATTCCGGTTTTGAGAATCTATTACTGTACTTTAGGCCTACAGAGCAAGCTATATTATCGAGTCGATTCCCGATTATTCAACTCGCATTCCGAAGGTTATTTTCCTGCTCCATATCAAATCTAATTTCCCGGACATTCATCAAAATCGGATTACAAACATCAAATCATTGCATAATTCAGATGCTGAAGGATCAATTATAGGCTACCTAAAAATAAATATCCTAATCATTTCATATATATAACATTAACCGAACGAAATCCGGGTTTATGTTGCCACGACCCACAGTACGTCAGCGAAGTTCCCCGTGTCATTATAAGCCAATTATTAAAATATTTTAATATTGTCAGATAAGGAGGAAATCGATCCAATTGATAACTCAGATGCTATTTTCGATATTTTATTCTATTTCACACATATCAACAATTAAAAATAATTTCAGATTTACACTTAAACCCAGCTTATGAACAAAGGTATTAATTTATTCATAGTTAAAACTAATTGACAATCAATAACTGATTTCCGCATACGAGTTTCAATAACAAAGTGTTCGTCATTAGAAGTGTAAAGTACTTAGATTAATTCTAAACTATTTCTTAATGTTTAAAATTACAAAGTAGGATAGTTACAATCGTAGAAGCACTGCTCAGCGATGATGAGTTTGTAATTAAATCACGTATGAGGAATTATATATTTATTTTGTGAGTTTGCATTCGCTATTGCGTAAAGACTACAATATTTACAAATTATTTGGTAAATAGACACTAAATTATTAACTACATTAACGTATAGATAAATAAAACGATACACAACTGCTGGTATACTTTATTAATTTTTCCACATTAGAATATATATGGTTACTAATATTATACTCAAGGCTGGGAAGGAAGTTTGCTGGAAATATCTAAAAAACCATAATTTTTATTACAAGTTTCTATTTACACACATACAAGTTTGAAAATGTTTAAATTAAATTTCTTATATATAGCCCTGAAACAATTTGGATTTTGTAATGTAAATAATCATATTTAAACTTAGCAATTGGTCATTGGTCTGAAAAACTTTAACACAAATATGTCAGTATTTTTCGGCACGAAAAAAAATTATTATTGGGTTATTGATAGGGAATGTATAACACCTATACGGAATTGAGGAGTGGAATACAGTATTTGACTTTTTCAAAAGCAACGTTTTAAACATAAATGGTAAACAATGAATAACAAATGCTGACAGTTTTTTTCCAGTATGATTAAGGATTTTGAATATAAATAGGATATAAGTGAAGACATAAAACTACCTGGTACAGGATAAAGGAGCAATATAACAAGAGCTTTAAGTGGCTTCTAGACCTACTATGAAGAGGTGTTTACCCGGTATACAACTTGCAGGAAAAGGATAAGGGCGCACACAGATGGAAATAGACAGGGCGAAGAAAAGGTTATATAACTCCCTGGCACTAGTAGTAGGTGGTAACAGCGAGTGTCAGGTCACTAACCTGAAGTAGACTTGGGCTTTTTACTTCTATATTGATATATCCGGAGAACAGATGAGACAAGATGGGCCATCCACAATATGTAAAAATACAGGGTACGGAGGGATAACTTGGTAAATCTACGTGAAACAAGGGGAAAAGGTGAAAAACAGGTGACTAGTATTTTTTCAACAGTTTGTTTACCACTTCCCAAAGAAAACAATAACTAATGGTAGTAAGAGTGCTGATAACCAGAAGGAAAAGTATAATATACCATGAAGGCTTACGGAGGGAAAACGTAATGAATCCGCATGAAACAGAAGGAAAGTTGATAAAAAGGTGACTAGTATCTTTTTAACAGCCTGTTAACCACTTAGAAAGAAAACAATAATTAATGGTAGTAAGGGTTCTGCTACCCAGACGGAAAAGTATAATATACCATGAAGGCTTACGGAGGGAAAACGTAATGAATCCGCGTGAAACAGAAGAAAGATGATAAAAAGGTGACTAGTATCTTTTTAACAGCCTGTTAACCACTTAGAAAGAAAACAATAACTAATGGTAGTAAGGGTTCTGCTACCCAGACGGAAAAGTATAATATACCATGAAGGCTTACGGAGGGAAAACGTAATGAATCCGCATGAAACAGAAGGAAAGATGAGAAAAATGTGATTAGTATCTTTTTAACAGTTTGTTAACCACTTCCAAAGCAAATAATAACTAATGGTAGTAAGGGTTCTGCTACCCAGAAGGAAAAGTATAATATACCATGAAGGCTTACGGAGGGAAAACGTAATTCATCCGCATGAAACAGAAGGAAAGATAGTTAACTTTATATAACCAAAACAATACATTAGTTTACAATTAAAATATTGAAAAAAAAACTACAAAAATAATCAATATTATACGTTAACTTACATTAAATTTTTATGTATATTTCGATGACCATGTCTTCATCATCAGGATAACTAGACAGACCTTTTAATATATAAATTATTGTATTCTAGATTGTAATTTTGTAATAAGAACCTCTGATCATGATGAAATTGTCATTGAAATGTAAATAGGCTCTAAGGGTTTAATCTTAGGTAACGAGTAATATTAGTTATTTTTTATTTGATTTTTTTGTAGTATTGTGGTTTTTGCCAACATTGTGTACCACTGTGATCTTGATATTGTATAATACATTAGTTATTCAAAATGTAACACCAATTCCGAAATACTCAAAACATTTAATATAAATTTTCAATCCCTACCGATTCCCATACATCTTTAAAAAGTTCCTAGAGTGTGCTTTAAAAAATAATAAACTAAACGGTAATAGATGTTGGAATTTACAATAGTAGCTGAGTTTACAATAGAGCTATTACGGTCCAATACGAGGGCGAAATCTAGTTCAAATGTTCTTCAAGCAAGGTCCAATAACAGATGTTTTAAATTCGAAGGTTCTTGGTGTTCTATGTCTAGCAAATGGTGTTTTAAAAGGCAAGGTCATTGACCTGTAGTCTAAACCTCGGAGTTGCCGAGTACAGACACCGAAAAACCGCAACTGAAAAGGATTTCAAATGATTTTAACATGACTATTTTTTCGGCGTGTTATCTCTCAACAGTTTTTAGAAATAAAAATCAGTATGACGTGCTCTCAAAGTCTCACGAGTTGGGTTTATGACCGCCTAAAACCAAGTCTTGAGTCTGAGGGTCTGGCCCTTAGGTAAGGGAACCGAAAGTGGATAAAGGTCCGATTGTAAAACCTTGATAGAAGTAAGCATACGGGGTATCGAGATGCGGAAACCTAGCCGTTAGGAAGGCACTACTAGTCGAGAGTATTTCTGGAAATCGGGCGGGCCTATCTCCAGTCCAGATCTTATAGCAAGGTTGCAACACTCTTTCATACTGATCCCACGGATGGTAACATCAAGCTCCCTCCTCCAACCCCAAGCGGGAGTTTCGAGTTTGAGGTTGGATTCTTACGGGTAGAGGTTTCATATGCTAGACTGGAGATATCTTCCCTTTTCATTATTTTTCTTACTTTATCTTTCTGTATGTCTGCATGATATACTCAAGGTCTCACAGGTTGGGTTTATGCCTACCTAAGACCAAGTATCGAGTCTTAGGGTCCGCCCACTAGGGAAAGCCAACAGAATGAGGATAAAAATCCGTTTGCACTGCCTGCAATGAACTAATCATACGGGGTATCAAGGTGCGGTAACCTGGTCTCTCGGATGGTTCATTAGTCCGGAGTAGTTTTGGAAAAGTGTCTGGTTGAAGTTCGTCTCGCTCCAGAGGCTGGTCAGGCCTTAAAGTAAGGTCGCAATACTCTTGATAGTTCTTGCAAGCCCCCGTCTCAGATTGACGCTAGTTAGTTTTAGGTTTGATTTGTGGGGTAACGGTTTCATAGGGTAGACAGGAGATTTCCTACATTACGTTCTATCTTTGTGTTATTTGACAAGGAGTTAAGATCGAAAGATCCTTATCACCTATCTTCTTTTTTCACCATCTTTCTTTCTGCTACATTTCCCGCATTACTCACTGCGGAATCTGTCCATGATCTGACATTTTAGTACTATGATATGAAATCCCAATGTTGCTCTATTTCAACAATATACGTTTCTGGATCAAACTTATTCATAAACACCAAACTAAATCCAGAATACACTTACAGATGCAAAGCTCTGCAATCCGAATCTAGGTTTTGCCAAGGGATTGTAGTTGTTCACTTTAAGCCGCCTACCGTAGCTGTTGCGCGCCAAAGTTCTGAATGCGTATCAAGACACGCCGGATTTACATATTCACTAGCTTCAATTCCTTCTATTTAGCGTATACGTGCTAAAAGTAACATGGATTCTATTATCCGCGTTTTTCTGCAGCATATATTCGGACCTGTGGAGATAGAATCATCTACCCGAGGAAACACTACCGTACGACAAGGACCCTGTAGTTGCAGATACGTCCAGAGTGCGCGCGAGTAAGCAATATCCGCGGATATAATCACGATCTGGGCTGATTTAGCGCTCACGACTGATCTGTAGCTTTACGGCTAAACTGAATATTAAATGCAAACAATGTTAATTCATGACCTTGAAAGAGGAGACGTTAGTCTGTACATCCTTGTTGAAATCAATGTCAATAAACTGAGATCACGGAACTGCAAAATTGCCATACAAATAATTCTGTCGATGTATTTAAATGCTTTTCAGCGAAGAATTTCAAAAGATAGATGAAAAGATGCAGATTTCAAAAGACAGATAGGTAGTTGATCTTTTAGTTCTTTTCAAATTGAACAATGAAAATGCTTAAAACTTTGATACAGCATTCAAACACATACAAATTGTTTTCCTACTTTACGATTACTCGATAATAGTACAATGTACAGTAGTAGCAATACGCATTTGGTACTATCAGCAATTTAAAAAAAAATATTAATATTTTTAATACTGCTTAGATAAAAAATCTATTTTAATTATCATTACTTATCATAATTGTTATAATATGCATTTGAGTCAATGATGATAGTTGAGAGTTTCACTATTCACCTTCGATTTTATCGTTTCTTACAAATGACTCATAACACATTCAAAACAAGAATAATGCTCTTTGGTATGTAAGAAACAAAGATACTCACTGAGATCTGAATATCCCGACGATAAAAGAAGAAATAAAGAAGATGATCATAAAACATGAAAAGAGACTTCACCATCATTCAAATGCAGTGTCTCTTTTACTTCTCTATAACCAGTAAAAGACTAGAAGATTGAAAAGAACCAAACCATTTGAGTTAGTGTAGTGTTGTGTTGTTTTAGTTCTAATCATATATATATATATATATATATATATATATATATATATATATATATATATATATATATATATATATATATATTATAATTATATATGTCCAAAGAAGAATTAAGAGTTATTATAGACTTTAGTTATATTAGTATTTAGGCTAAGATAATGCAAGCCAAGTTAATGGTTGGTTAATAAAACCGGTTTTAATAATAATTATAACATATAAAAAAATATCATTAACTATCATAATTGTCAAGATATGGATTTAAAGCAATGGTCATAGTTAAGTAATTTAAAGAAATTTACTAATTACCACCTTCGATTTTATCATTCTTAGAAATGATTCGCAATATATTCTAAACAAGTATAACGTTATTTTTAATGTATCACTATAAACAGTAATCAAATATAAGTTGATAATCGACATAAAAACATCACCTTATTTTATAAACGCACTCGTATTCTTAAATAATTCTTCAGGAATTACCGAACCCATTAAGTTACAGCACATTAATATAGAGCTATATGACAAAGTATCCAGATATAATAGACTTGGTTAAACAAAATATCCTAATGACAGTAAACTGTTCGCCAAGTCCAGCACTTAAAGTCCAATTGCGCATCTAGTGACATCGGACGACAAAACAGTTACATACTGCAGGTTGCTTCAATGTTAGTCCTAACAAATTACTTTATTTAAAACCAAATTTTTCCTCAGTCGGGAAGCCCAGGTTAGAACCGAGGAGCTATGTGACACAAAGCCACTCCTTCGCCCGAGATATCCCAACACTATAACCCGTTACCACTGATAACCCCACGATTGAAAAAAAATTAAGAAGTACAGTATAATGAATTTTTAATATATCGGTTATTCATAATCTAATAAAATTTTCAAGTTGACTTTTTCAAAGCGGTAAGACATAAAGATCCCCCTCCAGAGAGCTAACCCATTACCACACGACATTATACCGATCGGCAAATAATTAGGGAGTACAGTATAAAAAAATTGTAGTATATCGGTTATTCACAATGTAAAAATATTTGAAATACACTTTTTTAAAGCGGTAAGTCACAAAGAGCTCCCTCCACAGAGATCTCAACACTAACCCATTACCACACGACAACTTACCGATTGGAAAATACTTAGATAATACAGTATAAGAAATTTGTAATATATCTTTTATTCACTATCTAAAAAATATTTTAAATTCAATTTTACAAAGCGGTATCACACACATAGCAGCCCTCTCCAGAGATTTCAACAAAACCCATTATCACACGAAAACTTACCGATTGGAAAATAGTTAAGAAGTACAGTATAATAAATATGTAATATATCGGTTATTCGCAATGTAAAAATATGTAAAATACACTTTTTCAAAGCGGGTAAGACACAAAGAGCCCCTTCAGATATCTCAACACTAACCCATTACCACACGATTAGGAAATAATTAGGTAATCAGTATAATAAATTTGTAATATATTGGCTACTCACAATCTAAAAAATATTATAAATATACTTTTTCAAAGCGGTAACATAAATAGCACCCCTCCCCAGAGGTCTCAACACTAACCTAATACCACTCGACAACCACACCATTAGAAAATAATTAGCTACTACTGTGTAATACCTTTTTAATGTAGATATTTTACAATCTAAACTACATTCCAAATACACTTTTTAAAGCAACCGGATTTCTGTAGTCCCAGGATCACTCCTACGAGCTACGACAGCCCTGCGACACCTTATCCTAACCGGGTAGATTGTAAAATAGGTAAACAGTAATTTAATGCAGTTAAATATAATATTGTTTTATAAATAAACTTGTAGTTCGTATAGTTGGATACACTTCTTAAAGCAACCGGATTTTTGTAGTCCCAGGATCGCTCCTACCCGCTACGACAGCCCTGCGACACACCTTATCCTAACCGGATAGATTGTAAAATAGGTAAACAATAATTTAATGCAGTTAAATATAATATTGTTTTATAAATAAACTTCTAAATCGTATAGTCGGATACATTTCCTAAAGCAACTGGAATTTTTGTAGTCCCAGGATCGCTCCTACCCGCTACGACAGCCCTGCGACACACCTTATCCTAACCGGATAGATTGTAAAATAGGTAAACAATAATTTAATGCAGTTAAATATAATATTGTTTTATAAATAAACTTCTAAATCGTATAGTCGGATACATTTCCTAAAGCAACTGGAATTTTTGTAGTCCCAGGATCGCTCCTACCCGCTACGACAGCCCTGCGACACACCTTATTCTAACCGGATAGATTGTAAAAATAGGTAAACAATAATTTAATGCAGTTAAATATAATATTGTTTTATAAATAAACTTCTAGTTCGTATAGTTGGATACACATTTTAAAGCAACCGGATTTTTGTAGTCCCAGGATCGCTCCTACCCGCTGCGACAGCCCTGCGACACACCTTATCCTAACCGGATAGATTGTAAAATAGATAAACAATAATTTAATACAGTTAAATATAATATGGTTTTATAAATAAACTTCTAGTTCGTATAGTTGGATACACATTTTAAAGCAACCGGATTTTTGTAGTCCCAGGATTACTCCTACTCGCTACGACAGCCCTGCGACACACCTTATCCTAACCGGATAGATTGTAAAATAGATAAACAATAATTTAATACAGTTAAATATAATATGGTTTTATAAATAAACTTCTAGTTCGTATAGTTGGATACACATTTTAAAGCAACCGGATTTTTGTAGTCCCAGGATTACTCCTACTCGCTACGACAGCCCTGCGACACACCTTATCCTAACCGGATAGATTGTAAAATAGATAAACAATAATTTAATACAGTTAAATATAATATGGTTTTATAAATAAACTTCTAGTTCGTATAGTTGGATACACATTTTAAAGCAACCGGATTTTTGTAGTCCCAGGATTACTCCTACTCGCTACGACAGCCCTGCGACACACCTTATCCTAACCGGATAGATTGTAAAATAGATAAACAATAATTTAATACAGTTAAATATAATATGGTTTTATAAATAAACTTCTAGTTCGTATAGTTGGATACACATTTTAAAGCAACCGGATTTTTGTAGTCCCAGGATTACTCCTACTCGCTACGACAGCCCTGCGACACACCTTATCCTAACCGGATAGATTGTAAAATAGATAAACAATTATTTAATACAGTTAAATATAATATGGTTTTATAAATAAACTTCTAGTTCGTATAGTTGGATACACATTTTAAAGCAACCGGATTTTTGTAGTCCCAGGATTACTCCTACTCGCTACGACAGCCCTGCGACACACCTTATCCTAACCGGATAGATTGTAAAATAGATAAACAATAATTTAATACAGTTAAATATAATATGGTTTTATAAATAAACTTCTAGTTCGTATAGTTGGATACACATTTTAAAGCAACCGGATTTTTGTAGTCCCAGGATTACTCCTACCCGCTACGACAGCCCTGCGACACACCTTATCCTAACCGGATAGATTGTAAAATAGGTAAACAATAATTTAATGCAGTTAAATATAATATTGTTTTATAAATAAACTTCTAAATCGTATAGTCGGATACATTTCCTAAAGCAACTGGAATTTTTGTAGTCCCAGGATCGCTCCTACCCGCTACGACAGCCCTGCGACACACCTTATCCTAACCGGATAGATTGTAAAATAGATAAACAATAATTTAATACAGTTAAATATAATATGGTTTTATAAATAAACTTCTAGTTCGTATAGTTGGATACACATTTTAAAGCAACCGGATTTTTGTAGTCCCAGGATTACTCCTACTCGCTACGACAGCCCTGCGACACACCTTATCCTAACCGGATAGATTGTAAAATAGATAAACAATAATTTAATACAGTTAAATATAATATGGTTTTATAAATAAACTTCTAGTTCGTATAGTTGGATACACATTTTAAAGCAACCGGATTTTTGTAGTCCCAGGATTACTCCTACCCGCTACGACAGCCCTGCGACACACCTTATCCTAACCGGATAGATTGTAAAATAGATAAACAATAATTTAATACAGTTAAATATAATATGGTTTTATAAATAAACTTCTAGTTCGTATAGTTGGATACACATTTTAAAGCAACCGGATTTTTGTAGTCCCAGGATCGCTCCTACCCGCTGCGACAGCCCTGCGACACACCTTATCCTAACCGGATAGATTGTAAAATAGATAAACAATAATTTAATACAGTTAAATATAATATGGTTTTATAAATAAACTTCTAGTTCGTATAGTTGGATACACATTTTAAAGCAACCGGATTTTTGTAGTCCCAGGATTACTCCTACCCGCTACGACAGCCCTGCGACACACCTTATCCTAACCGGATAGATTGTAAAATAGATAAACAATTATTTAATACAGTTAAATATAATATGGTTTTATAAATAAACTTCTAGTTCGTATAGTTGGATACACATTTTAAAGCAACCGGATTTTTGTAGTCCCAGGATTACTCCTACCCGCTACGACAGCCCTGCGACACACCTTATCCTAACCGGATAGATTGTAAAATAGATAAACAATTATTTAATACAGTTAAATATAATATGGTTTTATAAATAAACTTCTAGTTCATGCAATAAGGTTATGTTTTTTTTCGAATTGGAAGCACTATTTATCGATTGCGACTTTCTTTACAATATTGTTTTAAATGTTAAAAAATCAGACGGTTTTTGTCAATAAATGTAAAGATTTAAAAATTCAAGTATAAGAAACACGCAATTTAGGAACTAAAACGCCGTTTACATATGCGTAAGGTATTTCATTAAAATTACACGAGAATTCTTCCCAGAACACGAAAAGTTCCCAGAGAATTCCTTAAACCGGCCGTAAGAGTGTATCGGTGAATTTATACTCTTATTGTCATTCATAAAAATAACTAAGATAATGGCCCACCGAAACTGACTACCAGCAGCTAATGTTTACCTCCCTAAAAGATTTCCGCCTTCAAAACAGCTGACTTAATATCGACTTATATAGAATCTTCATATAAACAGGCAACAGCGAAATACGAAGCTACAATCGGACCATGGAACAGCCGCAGTCACACAACAGTGTATTAATAAGCCGGACGTAGATGCTTTATCCTTGAAGGATGACAAAAACTCGAGCATACATGCAGTAGACCGCAAGGTCAGCAGTGGGCGTAGCTATGTCGGGATATCACAACGCAGTCATTTGTAAAGAACGAAAATAACATTTTAAAAATACACCTCTATTTTTAGCTGCTTTTATTTATAAACTTTCATGAATAGAGTCCTAGTAAAAACATTTGTTTTTATAATGTTATAAATGAATGGCTAAATCTTTTCAACGTGAGACACTTTCAGTTATATAATTAACTACTGTACAAACAGCAGGTGTCAGTTCCTATATTTCGTCAATGTAGAGTTGTTACACATTCTACAGCAAAAGACCATTCTGTGGAAGGTTAGTTCATTAATTAATTTAATTTATTTTTTTATATGGAAATATAACAATTATAAGCAATTATAACAATTTTCTATTTATGGATGCGCCAAAATTGAATTCCGCATATATATTCTCTTGGTATACATTTATTTCTACATTTTTCCTCTGCACCAAACCACACTTTGCAAAACAACTCTAAACTCACAAATACATTTTAAGAAATTACTTTAATGTAACATGTTTCAACAGCCAATCATTCGTCATCACTGAAGGGAAAATATTGTAGAGTTAATTGAATATAACATTTTTTAAACTTACCATGAAATAATAATTATACGATAGTAATATAACATAATGCACCAGGGAAGTAATATACCATTATGCACCAGGGAAGTAATATAACATTATGCACCAGGGAAGTAATATAACATTATGCACCAGGGAAGTAATATAACATTATGCACCAGGGAAGTAATATAACATTATGCACCAGGGAAGTAATATAACATTATGCACCAGGGAAGTAATATAACATTATGCACCAGGGAAGTAATATAACATTATGCACCAGGGAAGTAATATAACATTATGCACCAGGGAAGTAATATAACATTATGCACCAGGGAAGTAATATAACATTATGCACCAGGGATGTAATATAACATTATGCACCAGGGAAGTAATATAACATTATGCACCAGGGAAAAAATATAACATTACGCACCAGGGATGTAATATAACATTACGCACCAGGGAAGTAATATAACATTATGCACCAGGGAAGTAATATAACATTATGCACCAGGGAAGTAATATAACATTATGCACCTGGGATGTAATATAACATTATGCACCAGGGAAGTAATATAACATTATGCACCAGGGAAGTAATATAACATTATGCACCAGGGAAGTAATATAACATTATGCACCAGGGAAGTAATATAACATTATGCACCAGGGAAGTAATATAACATTATGCACCAGGGAAGTAATATAACATTATGCACCAGGGAAGTAATATAACATTATGCACCAGGGAAGTTATATAACATTATGCACCAGGGAAGTAATATAACAAGGGATACATACAGATTTATAAATATATTTACTTTTTATCATCAATTCCGACAGTGCCTATTCGGGAGACCATGATGTTGTCGTAGATCCAGGAAGACACTCTTCATCTCAAATAAACTCAGGTTCAAATTAAAAAAGCTACATTACCCTCAGAGCGACAAAAGTCCCCTTATTCTTACTACATGAACACTACCCCTTGCCTTAATTCTACCTAATTTCGTTTACCTGCCTCTAACAATTTTTCTCTCAAGAGGGAGTGGCGGAAGGCACGCCCTTGTGACCTCGATAGAGAATAAGTCTAGTTTAAATACGCGATCCTGCACATTTAAAGCAATGATCCCCAGTTTCTGGCCTAACTAGATATTTTACTTCGCTACCATTATTCTACGTACTTGCACAATCCTCTTCTATCCCTCGCAGGCTACAACAGTCTTGCTGGCGAATGACTTTAAAAGTACATTAACCATCCAAATGGTGGGAGGTAGCCCGATGAAGTGGGCGGATTGATAGTCTATTTTGGCCAGTTTCCTTCGTTTTGCATCGATTTTCCGACCGGACTAGAGGTAGCACCCAGACGCGTTCGATGACGTAACTGTTTATGTGAATATAGTTTACATTTACGTTATAATGAGTTATAGTATTTAACTGTATCATGTTAGGCTATTTTCGACTTTTATCATGACTTTTTAAGGTATTTTACTTCTCGCTAGATATTTTCATAATTTTATTACACTACGGTAATATCAATCTACGGCAGTTTGAAATGTCAGCATTTTTTATGTGGACAAAATTTATTTACTTATTTGAATATTTGCCAAAATGGATGAAAATAAGTATTTGACAAAAGGTAATTTTCCCGTGCTCGCAATCTTTCGTACCCTTTGCCATACTGAATGATCGCCTTGAAGTAATAACATACAATATTTAAAAAATATTTGAAGCCAACGCTTACTTAGATCAACAAACCAAAATGTATTTTAGGGTAATTTTATTAAATAATTACAATTATGTTAAATTATGTATAAACATAAATATAGGCCCACATAACAGAATCATATTAAATGCTAAATAGAAAGAGAAATTAATGAATTGATATATAAAACGACTGTATCAACATCAAGTGTCTCCACTGCAAGTTTAAAAACTCTCTCTCTCTCTCTCTCTCTCTCTCTCTCTGTGTGTGTGTGTGTGTGTGTGTGTCTGTGTGTGTGTGTGTGTGTGTGTGTGTTATATACATATAGAGAGCGTGAACTAATGGTAGAAATTGGAAAAAAACTGTCGGGGGTTTTAACATTTTTTAGATTTCCAATGTGTTTATAAAATTACTGTTCTTTTGCCTTCCTTTGCCCACGTAGTGTTTTTACTGTTTGCTTTTTAGTTATTTTATTCAAACTCTAGCTTTGTGAGCCGTGCCACAGATTTCACAGAGTATCTTCCGTTCCTGCCCCTCGTCACATATTATCGCCATTCCACTGATCGCCATGCCTGATGCTTAAATGGCTCTAGCAGAATGTATAGCGGACTATGGCTTTCTCCTTATAATGGCTGCAAGAGAGCTTTTCTTGGAGATTCTGTCACAACGAAAGCCGAAGAGTACTCAAGGTGATATCACCAGGCCATTCACTCACTTTAATAAAGAAAGTCATTAAGGCGATAAACCCAAGGAACGCACTGTCATACTAATGAACTGACGGCCAATGTCGATGTTATAGATCGAATAGAAATCATGAGGTCATTGCCAATGTAGCATTAATCGATTCCCGCTTACTTGAGCCGGTATAAGAAATCAATACAAAGTTGTGATTACAAGCACAAACCGATCCCAAGCCTAAACAAACAAAACTCGCTAATTTTGTTATTCCAGGCGCAAAGTTTTCCGGCTTGCATTAGAAAGGCTATAAATAAAAATACTATAAAATAACAAGTCTAACAACTTCCGCGAGCAAATAAACTAAACAATAGCAGCGCGAAATGCAGATCGATTAAATCGTATTAACTTGGCCGTAGGGGGAGAAACCGACCAATGGGTTGCCCCGATTTTGGAAAGGTTCTAAACATGCTGTGGGCGGGGAAGTAGAGAAATTGAAAAGATGACATCACTTCCACAACTGAGCTAGCTTCATCATCTAGATCGGGTAATTTCTAAACGGACGAGTCGAGCGAAAGTCAAGGTCCGACATTCCAACGCAAGACCTTCGGGATTTATATTTTTTTTCTTTTTTTTAATACGAACAAATGTGCAAACTTGATTAGTGCATAAGGCTGACTCAGACAACGAATCCATTAAATGCGTGTTCCTACTTCTCTCATACAAACTTTAATATTCTGATTAACTGACTGACTGGCCATGTATAGCGAAAATTATTAGAAGCTACAAAATTTATATTTTGTGGGTATGTTCGTATTATGAAGTATGCAAAGTAAGAAAAAAAATTTACAAAATATAAATTTTTAAAAGAAAACACATTTTTGTTGTACTGTATTACTCCCTCCACGTCAGGATGTTACTGGTTATAAATCTATAGGTTAAAATTTAAAACAAGTTGGAAGGAATGCGAAAAATTTCAAACTGTAATAAATGCTATAAAAGCTCTCACAGATCAATTCAACCGACCATCGGTCACTGAGGAAGTTTTGGTAGTTGTAGGGCAACAGTTTCAGCTACGATATTTCATTATTTTTAATAATATTAAAAACAAAATTAAAGTCAATTCCTACTTGGGCCAACTAAGAAAATTTTTAATGTGGTTACTTTTTTATTGAACCATTACAATTATTACAAATAAAGTAACATAACCTATAATATAAAATGTGTTCTGCCGATTAGTCATTCAGCTGTTCTACCGCATAACGTTTAACATAAAATCAACTGTCTTATGAATCCATATGTTATCACTTACTTCAAGCCAAACAGAACGAAAAAACCATACTGCTTCTAAAATGTAAAACTAAAATTAATTCATTGAAATTAATTAAGGAATTCATATTTCAAATAAAACTGTATTTGAATTTCAGTTTATGAATAAAAAATATTTTATTGATTCAAACTTTGAAGATATATATATAATAGGGAGAGTATGAGCTAACAGAAGGGATTGGAAAAATATTATTTTGGTTGGGGACAAAACAAAACGAATCCGTTACTAGCATATGATATTGACATATAGTATGCTATAAATTCCACAACAAAATTTTTGTTATGCTGAGTGACAAAATAATAATAATAAATGTTTTTAACTGAAATTTAGGATTTTTAATAGCTTATTCTTTACTGGAAGTAAATCCAAAATTACAAATAAAATCCAAGTCACAGCAAAAAATCTCTATCGATTGATTTCATATTAAATGACTTCCTCGATTCAATTTTTTTCACAAAAGGATGAAATGGAAAGGAACACCCTTAAAAGACTTCACTCATAATCGTAATCCTAACATCGAGTGTTATCCTTACTAATTTAATATTATTTAAACAGAATTTTTAAGGAAATATTCAATTATAAGGACTTTTGTATATACAATTTACTAATGTTAATCTATATTTCCATTTAAACTAATGTGGTATCGTCTTGTAGATTTTTCGATTTTCTAATTAAGAAACAGTACCCTCGATTAGTTATCTTGGTGAACCTGCTAATCAGATTTTAGACGTAGCGATAGTCTTGATGACAGTGACTAACTTACACCAGCTTCAGCTTTAGTCTTACTAATGTACATGATTATAGATTTTTATAAGACGAAACATTCTCACACAATCACATAAAATATTGATAATTAACAAAATGTATCTAAGTGGGCTACTGCATAGAGCACTGGACTAGGTGTCTAAAGATACCTGTCTGGACCTGGGGGGGCTGAAATAGTAACCGGTTTTTTGTGCAACTTAGGATCGAACCCAAGACATGTAGATTAGTGATTAAGTGTTTTACTCACTAGACCACTCAGGCGCCAGCAATTAAAATTAGTACCTACAGTCACACCTAGACTGCGTCCACATCACCTTGATTGAATACCTTATGACCCATGTAAGACAGAGAATTAAAATTCTGTAAATTTCAAACTGACTAGAGAACACACACAACTAAATTATAAAAGTTATAAATACAATAAATTGTAAAATTTAAATATGAGAGGTCATAATAACAATTAGGGTTCAAGTAAAAAAGCAAGTAATATACACAAAAAAAAGTCAAATAAAGCACAATTCCTACTTAGGTCAGCATTTAAAAAAATTGAGTTACTTTTTATTAAATTATTATAATTAATATAAATAAAGTAACATAACATATGGTTAAAAACATCTGTTCTACCACATAACCAATAACATAGAATAAGTTGTTTAATGAAATCATATGTTATCACTTATTAATGTATCACCATCAAGTATCATCCAACACAAGGACGAATAAAAAGTATTTTATTAACGTTTGAAAATATGAAATATATATATATATATATATATATATATATATATATATATATATATATATATATATAAGTTACGTGTTTTATTAAGCGTAAAGGTTTAAAAAAAATTATTTTATTTTTATAAACCTTTGTTAATTAAGAACAATTTAATTTTGAAATTATTACAATAATTAGCTTAACAAATACAACTGATATACATTCAGTTGGAGTAGTGACGACTGTTATGTTCAAGAGTTTGATACACACTAAAACTAAAGTTGTTTTACCAGCTGCACAATAGAAAAGTCTGCGTAATCAGAAATCTATCCTAGTAAGCATTTTATTTAGTGAAGTTCACATTATTCGTTCACATAACTTATATATGTATGTATGTATGTATGTATGTATATATTCATGTGTATCAATAAAGAACTAAGTCAAAATACAAATACAAAAATTGTAAATTCAATTATAATTCTTGTATTTGTATTTTGACTTAGTTCTTTATTAATACACAAGAATATATATTGCGATATTTATATATATATATATATATATATATAAGGAGAGACTGAACTAATAGAAGAAATTTAATATAAACGTATTCAGCTAACAATAAAACTATCAAAAACCTATTTCTTAATACTAATTTTAATTTAATAGATAACCTCAATATATTGCTATTGTTCTTTATAAGAAACTTATACTTATGGTCCAAATAAAACGGTGGCACCAGCCTAACTAAAAATGTCCTAAAGTGTGCTTACTTATTAGCTTTCATTCGTCGTTCAAATACATTAAAGTGCAAAGAGTGTGTAAATTGTGCTCGTAAACCATGTTTCGTCCGAGTGCTGTGAGTTGTCAGGAGTAGCCAACCATAAACGATTGTTTTTGTGATAGATTAGATACACTCTTGTCGTTTTCGTTTCACTCGACAACGCTGAGCTTAGGTTTATGTTGGTAATTTACACAATAATTTCACTTTTCTTTTAATAACAAAAGTAGTTTCTGACGAAAGTTCGTGAAGTGTGGTAGATTAAATGCTTCTTATATTCGTAGGGCACGCTTGTCGACAGATGCCCAATTACATCTTTACCCAGAATCTTCCAGTGGTCGAAGTCACGTTTGGTTCACAGCATGCTCAGGTTGAAGTGACGGTTGGTTCACAGCATGCCCAATGTTTCCGTAATACACTGACGAAATAATTCCTTTTTTTTACCAAATATGAATCATAGTTTCAACTGAAAAACTCTCTTAATGTTTAGTAGCATATGTTAATTAATGAGCAGTTATAAAGTGACTTTAAAGAATTATGTCTAAATCAATATAAACGGGTTATCTACAAATTTAGTTACTGGTATGTACGTGTGAAGTGTATCAGATGTGAAGTGTACATAAGTATGTTAAATAATAATAATAATGAATAAAAAGTATTGCCAGATCGCAAAAATATGCACAATAATCATCGTAAGTGGTTAATTTTTCAGAGCAAATACTCCTGGATCTGCTTATTCGGCATATTCTCATGTGATCAAGAAATTAAATCTGTTGCCTCAGTTCAAACTGTCTTCATTACCTCGCCAAAAAGTGTTTCCATCTCCGTGTAGGCCTTTATATAATTCCTACGTACCTAAGCAGCTTTCTTAACCTTATTACAGTAATTTTATTTGTCGTTTTTGCCTCCCATTTCCTTCCCCTTCAGCAGTTGGCATCTTCCGAGTTGATAGACAATTCCTATATTGCCAATAAACTTTCTTAATTTTATTAGTTTTACCTGTCACAATTAACCACCCATTTCCTCCATTCAGGACCTCAGATCTTCCGAATATCCTTTTAGCAATACAATGTAACCAAACATCTTTTTAACCTTATTCTGTCACTATTAGCCTACCATTTCCTCCTTTCAGAACCTCGGATCTTCCGAATATGCTTTTAGCAATCACTATTGTATCCTATTACCTTTTTTAACTTTATTCTGTCACTGTTGATCTCCCATTTCCTCCTTACAGAGCCTCGGATTTCCCGAAAATACTTTTAGCAATCACAATTTCTCTATGCACCTTTTTTAACCTTATTTTGTCGCTTACCGACTATGCTTTCAAAAATAGCCTAAGCTATGTTCACTGTTTTAAGATTTTTAGTTTTATTTTTCGTTGTTAGTGCCCTATTTTCTCACCCTTAGAGTTTTCTGCTTCCGAGTGTGCTGTTAGCTATCTCGATGTGCCCCAAAACCTCTTTAAACCTTAATATCACTCATGTGTTTCAGTTGACCTTCCGTTTCTCCCTCTTAGGTTAGTATCTTCTGGAAATGCTTTTAGTATTCCCTATGGGTCTAAACACCTCTCTAAACCTTAATCCTATTACTTATGTGTTTCAGTTGACCTCCCGTTTCTCCCTCTTAGGTTAGTATCTTCTGGAAATGCTTTTAGTATTCCCTATGGGTCTAAACACCTCTCTAAACCTTAATCCTATTACTTATGTGTTTCAGTTGACCTCCCGTTTCTCCCTCTTAGGTTAGTATCTTCTGGAAATGCTTTTAGTATTCCCTATGGGTCTAAACACCTCTCTAAACCTTAATCCTATTACTTATGTGTTTCAGTTGACCTCCCGTTTCTCCCTCTTAGGTTAGTATCTTCTGGAAATGCTTTTAGTATTCCCTATGGGTCTAAACACCTCTCTAAATCTTAATCCTATTACTTATGTGTTTCAGTTGACCTTCCGTTTCTCCCTCTTAGGTTAGTATCTTCTGGAAATGCTTTTAGTATTCCCTATGGGTCTAAACACCTCTCTAAACCTTAATCCTATTACTTATGTGTTTCAGTTGACCTCCCGTTTCTCCCTCTTAGGTTAGTATCTTCTGGAAATGCTTTTAGTATTCCCTATGGGTCTAAACACCTCTCTAAACCTTAATCCTATTACTTATGTGTTTCAGTTGACCTCCCATTTCTCCCTCTTAGATTCGTATCTTCCGGAAATGCTTTTAGCATTCCCTATGGGTCTAAACACCTCTCTAAACCTTAATCCTATCACTTATGGGTTTCACTTGACCTCCCATTTCTCCCTCTTAGTTCGTATCTTCCGGAAATGCTTTTAGCATTCCCTATGGGTCTAAACACCTCTCTAAACCTTAATCCTATCACTTATGGGTTTCACTTGACCTCCCATTTCTCCCTCTTAGTTCGTATCTTCCGGAAATGCTTTTAGCATTCCCTATGGATCCAAACACTTCTGTAAACCTTAATCCTATTACTTATGGGTTTCACTTGACTTCCCTTTTCTCCCTCTTAGGTTCGTATCTTCCGGGAATGCTTTTAGCATTCCCTATGGGTCCAAACACTTCTCTAAACCTTAATCCTATCAGTTGCTAACTGTTGCATCCCACCTGATAAAACCTACTCCATAGCCGTGTATAATATTAAAATAGACGAGCTATAGTTTCAGCACGGTAAGAATCCAGTGTTCCCACAATACTTTGATATGCGGACAAACCTTGCGTACGCATTAACATTCATTATATGTAATTCAGTCTCTTGTTATGCAACCAGGTTGACATTGACGCTGCATTTAGGAAACAAAATACTTTACTTTTCTATTTCTAACAAGGTTAAAACTGCAGAGGGTCTGCATAATAAAGTTGGCCTCGAGACGTCTTGACCAACTATTTGAGGGCAGGATTACGTTAAAAAATTAGCTGTTTATTGCAACCGTATGCGATACATATTTCCAAACGGCGTTTCTCGTTCGTTCAGCGTATAAGGATGGTTGATTACGGCCAGCTACACTGCTATTGTTGAACTGAATATTTTGTACGATTTCTCTGATGTTACGACACGTCTAAGACCCCTCTCTGAGGCAAACGAGTAGCCTATAATGCAATGAATTAATACTAGGCCTGTATAATTTATTTTGTAGGAACTAAAAATTCGGTTGTTATCCAGATGCCACAGTTATTGCAAAAAAATCTGGTCATGTAGTAAAACTTGGTGCTGACTTCCAAAAATTAAACATTTTCAAAAAAGACACATTTAACCTCAATTTAGCACACTAGCAATACAAGGTAGCTTTAAAAAAATGATGCTAAATAGTGATATAACTACACTGTGATGACTACACCAAAACTAGGAAGTAGGAATTAATGTAAACGGATAGTATTAGTTTTTGCAGGGTGTTAAAAAAAGGGTTAGGCGTGTGACGTGATATTTTAGAACGCTGAAACGCTGTACGTCCTCTCGACCACCGACGGCAGTTCTTTTTCGCTGATGTCCGTACAAAGCTTTTACACACTTGTTGTCCTGGAACCCGGGTGAGCTGCCCCGTGGAACAGGTTGAAAACGGCTAGCCGAAATGGTTCGGTGATGAATGGGCGATGTGTACCTGAGGAGACAGCAAAGTGAACTTCGGTAAACATCACAATTGGTAAATGTTCTGGCTTCGATCATGTGTTTTTTTACAGCGTTGTAATATTCAAAATATTGTAAAAATCTGCACTCCATTAAACAAATTCAAATTGTGTTCACTGCAATGGCCTTTTTATATTATAACAATACTGGGGTCAAAATAGGTATAATCGATACTGCAAAGGTAATTTGTTAACCTCGTGATGAAGAAACCCTCAGAAATACAATAATAATAATAATAATAATAATCAAACTTAGTGCTGACGCTCCAAAAATTTATTTTTAAAGAAAACAAATTATAAAATAATTTACAAATAAAACACACTAAGCTAAATGTTAAAAGAGTTTACTTAAACCTCAGTACATGCTAGTTTATTAAGTGCATACTAGTTTCGGCAACGATGTCGCTTAAAGTTAGCTAACAAGCAATCTCAGAGGAAGACTACATCGAGGGCGAAACTAGTATGTATTGAAATAAATATACAGTTGATTCACGAGTCAAGAATATTAAATTTATTAAATGTATCATAAATAAATGTAATTTATATTAAATGTATTAATTTATTAGCATGTATTATTAATCTAGTATGTAGTGAGGTTTGATTGTTAACTATACTTTTGTAGTGTTTAAAAGCAAAAATCTAGTCTACCATCTGAAATTCATCTCAGTGGAAATCCGACCTCCTTCATTCATGATCGACTCAGCACGCAAACAACGAGAGAAGGCGACATTCTTACTTATGCCACCAAACACTGGCTCTAAGCCTAAAAGAAGTAAATACTATCAAAACGGCCAGTAAATCGCCAACTGTATTGAAGAACGGCAATTGGCCAAATGGTGTGTTTGGTTTGTTTCGGAAAACAAATATATATTATTTGACATCAAATCTAAACAGTAATGCCAATGGTCAGGCAAGTCCAACTTTAAGCACAATCATGAAAAGCTTTGTCTCTTGGCGTCTCAATTTTATTACTACGGTTATTATTCAAGGCGAAAATCGTAAAAAAAATAGTCAATAATGTAACAGGCAAGGCTCCTACCCGTGATTCAAGGCACACGGCCCGGCAGAGTTATAATTTTTTCACGCCTGAGCAAACGCAACCATGAGACCTTTCTTATAGATAGCCCTAGAACATTTTAGAAGTAAAGCGGATAGAAATGACTGGAAACGGCTAGAATCTGTAAGTATAAATATAAGTGTGTGTGTGTGGTGAATTAGTAGAATAGGTTCCCCAATCTACTTTGGAGAAAGGATTATTGTTTTAGCTTCCTCCTAATTCCGTGCCTCCATTACAGTAGAGGCAGATTCTATAACACATTTAGGAATTCCATTTCTAGAAAGACAAAATTAACTATAATAGCCCTCAAGTCTTCCCTTCCCACTACATCCTGTTGGGAGATGCTACCTCAGTATTACTGAAGTACAAATGATAGGATTATTGAATGCAGCATAAGATACGAACATGAATATCGCGACAAAATTAACTATAAGAGCCCTCAAATCTTCCCTTCCCACTACATCCTGTTGGGAGATGCTACCTCAGTATTACTGAAGTACAAATGATAGGATTATTGAATGCAGCATAAGATACGAACATGAATATCGCGACAAAATTAACTATAAGAGCCCTCAAATCTTCCCTTCCCACTACATCCTGTTGGGAGATGCTACCTCAGTATTACTGAAGTACAAATGATAGGATTATTGAATGCAGCATAAGATACGAACATGAATATCGCGACAAAATTAACTATAAGAGCCCTCAAATCTTCCCTTCCCACTACATCCTGTTGGGAGATGCTACCTCAGTATTACTGAAGTACAAATGATAGGATTATTGAATGCAGCATAAGATACGAACATGAATATCGCGACAAAATTAACTATAAGAGCCCTCAAATCTTCCCTTCCCACTACATCCTGTTGGGAGATGCTACCTCAGTATTACTGAAGTACAAATGATAGGATTATTGAATGCAGCATAAGATACGAACATGAATATCGCGATAAAATTAACTATAAGAGCCCTCAAATCTTCCCTTCCCACTACTTCCTGTTGGGAGATGCTACCTCAGTATTACTGAAGTACAAATGATAGGATTATTGAATGCAGCATAAGATACGAACATGAATATCGCGATAAAATTAAATGGAGGAGATGGTCATGGCTGTAACTTATTATCTACCCCGGTTATTGATGCCATAGATGTCTATCCGCATCCCCAAATAAGACAGTAAGAAAAAACAACTATACCATGCGGCACATTTACAAATTTACATTGATTCTTGAAATGCATTGGCTATTTTATTTAAAGTCCTTCAAATTACGTTTTTATGTCTAAACATGCTCTTATTTCAAAACCAAGTAAAAGAATAGAAATAATTTCAGTCGTTTAGAAATACAAACCCGTACTTTAAAATTCAAAATATGTTTTATTTTCAACACACACCTTGAAAATAAATTTTACACTATCAAGATATATTTTTAAACAATTTAAAATTTTAGAAAAATCTCTTCAACACACATTTGTTACTACTCACATTCTCTCAAATACCGGGTAGATGACTCTCCTCAGCCCGGTATAAAGTAGGTTTACAAAAAGTAAGGGTTGTTTTTGTTCCAGAAGAGCATCGTTTTCTTCTTAGATCTACGTAACCCCGTTTAGACTTGAATATTCTTCTAACAGGCGGGGGTTGCCACCCAAGGGCCGCTTTTCTTACTCTTTTCGTTAAAATGGGCGTAAAGCGTAGAGACCTCTTTAATTATAGGGTAAGTATACTTAAAAAAGGCTACTATGTGTTCATGATGCTACGACCCCCACTATATTCTCTAACAGAGGCGTATATGATCCTACCTATATTCAAAATCCTTTCTTATTTTTCGAAAGCCCAGACCCCTCTTTATGGCCCCGACAAAGTGGAAATCTACTTAAAATACGGGACTCGGCACACCCTCACCTCTATATTCTTACCAAAGGCTTTGTTGACCTACTTTATTTTTTCCTACATTCTCAAATCTTTTCTATCAGTCTTATACTATAGACATATTGGCTGAGCCCCTTAAAGCTACAAAAAATAGTTGTTTTTATTCTAGATAAAAGTACGGCAAGTGCTTTAATTAATCGATTTTTTCATGATCGTAATGTTACTGTATTATCTAATGTGAAGTTCCAATAATATTCCATAACGCTGATCCAAGTAAAACAATGTAACCCTGGTTTTACAACGAACACCGCTTAAGGGGCTAATTCAATAACAACAAATTCAACTGGCAACGCGTGTGCGAACATTCCAAACAACTACAATAGCCTGAATCACGAATGTTCGACGAATCCACAATGATCGAGTGCTTACCAAGGACGGGCAATGAACGACGTGACTTTTTGGACAGGAGCAACACAATCCCATAAACAATTGTCGATTTCCCATCAACGCAGTTCGGAATGTAACGGGTTGCGAATCTGTTTGTGTTTCGAGTGTTTTTCCACACAGTTACAGTGAATAGTCAATTGTATCGATACTGACAAGGTCAGCATGGCAACAGACGAGGAGCTCTTGCTATACAGCTGTCAGTCTGGATGGGCCGGCCGTGTATACAGAGCAGTGCTGCTATTGAGAGTATAGCCACTTGGTAAGGGTGTCGGTGTGCTTCAAAAATCTTGACTCACTTAGGCCTTAATTGTTTCTTATTAGTGTTTCTGGGTATTAGAGAATACGAAATAGCTAAAGGTTCCAGGTATGGAAGCAATTTTGACCCCGTAACTTGTGTTAAATTATTAAACATGTACGAGTTAGGATGTGCGGTAAATACAACTAAAAACAGAAAACTGTTTCAAAAGGAGGAATAACTGGTGGGTTAAGTCAGTTACACAAATGAATCTGATGATCTGCCTACAATTATCTGTTTTAAGTGAAAACGTAAATAGGCGCTTTTGACAATATTTGGTGAGGGGGAAGCATTCAGTTCGTATCATAAGAATATTTCTCGTCAGACCTCCGAAGACTTCCGAAACAACCACGGAGCTTGTAATGCAGACAACTTTTAACGCCTAATAAGGTTTTCGTAATTCCTTACTTTTTATGATTTAATTACTTTCAAATTTAATTTTCTATACTTTCAGAATCCATAAATTCTATAACCCCATTTGTTTATTCACGTCCAGATCATTCTCTATGTATTCACTTACCAATAAATTTGAGTTATTTAAATTTGAGCTATCCATCCACTAAGTTTGAGCTATTTAATATATCCATTTCTGTCGGACAGACCTATGAAGTATAGTCCCGCAATAAATAACGAGGTGATATTTTAAGAACCGTCAAGATTACAAATAATATATTCTTTAACTATATTAACGCCCGCTAACATGCTAAATATACTTTATCTACCTATAGCTGGGTATTAGTAGTAGGCCTATCTGATCATGAATAAATAAGCTACTTGTGTGTCATAGGCCTTGGTAGCAAACAGGACGACAAGTTATCTGCGCCGGGTTAACGATCGTTCAAGGAATTGGCAGACACTCCACCGTGCGGTTTTTGTATACATATAGTTTTATTGAATATTTGTTTAATTTAATTAATTTGCAACTGTTAATAAGCAGTAAAAATTAATAGAAACTAAATAATTACTTCGTACATTCTATAAAATGTAATAAATTAATGCTAGGCAATATATATATATATATATATATATATATATATATATATATATATATATAAATTAATTTTAAAAATACTTAACTAAGTGAATATGCAATTGCTTACTTGCTGACGCGTTTCAAAACATTTGTTCCTTTTACGAAGCTAACCCTCTACTGGCGGCATCGGTGAGGTGTAAAGGCTCTAACGGGACTGTGGAATGGGGTGGGTTGTTTTTGTTGTGAGTCATTTAATAGGAAAGGCTGTTGGCTTCAAAGTGTATGTGATCATTTAATACGTTTTCTTTATCTGTTGCGTAGTGTTTGTATATTTCATATGTTTCTAAGGTCCTTAGTTTTGTCCTTTTTTTTTAATGTGTGTAGAACATTTAGATCAATTTAGAACACACATTAAAACAAAGTAAAAAACTAACAACCTTAGAAAAATATGAAATATACAAACACTACGCAACAGATAACGAAAACGTATTAAATGATCACACATACTTTGAAGCCAACAGCCTTTCCTATTAAATGACTCACAACCAAAACAACCCACCCCATTCCACAGTCCCGTTAGAGCCTTTACACCTCACCGATGGCGCCAGTAGAGGGTGAGCTTCGTAAAAGGAACGAATGTTTTGAAATGCGTCAGCAAGTAAGCAATTACGTATTCACGTAGTTAAATATTTTTAAAATTAGTTTAATCAATGAATTCAAGATGATTACATCGAGCAACTTCAAATGGAAATAATTAGAATACTTTGAAATCGGATTAGAATTAAGCTGTAAAATAAATAATATATTCTAAATATTCCTCACGTATTTTTAAAATCATTATGAAAAAAAGTTTGTGCAGCGGACATTTCGGTCAAGTATTAAACCATTTTGAAATGACTAACAAACGCAATGCCATTGTTGCTTTAATTCTGAGTTAATGGCATGCCAGAGTTGGAACAAATAATATGTGCCTCTACTTCATACAAAATTGTCATGTAATGAAATTATTTTCCTGTATTTCTCTACGGTTGTAGCTATTTACTCTATATAGAGCTCTTCTAGACATTTACTCTACTGCCGACATTGCTCCGTGACAGCATATTAATCTTTCCAGCTTCGTCGTGATTATTTCCTTTGTTTCCATTAGTATCCATTTCACAATTTTCGGGGCACCTATTTCTGCTCTAAATTACCTGTTGCTTTTCTATCTCTTCGTCCTCTTTCCAATTTCATTTCACTTCGTTTAATAATTCGTTTTTAATTTTAGATAGGTTTTTCCTCATGTAGTCTTTTTTGTAACCACGAGACTAGTCTACATCAAAGACTTTGGGTCATGTAAATCCTACGAACCGTATAATTTGGGACCTTTAACTATACATTTATATTATATCTACGTGTGTTTCATAGCGTTTTTCTTATTTTTATTATAAAGTAAAGAATTTACTGATTTAGTACTGTTTTTTTAAAGAAAATAAGGTTTAAAAAAAGGTCCTATTAATATTCAGTTTTTACAATTGAAATTATCTGAAAACTTTATTTTATAAAACATAAGATGATTAAGCAGGTTATATGTAGCCACTTAACCATTGGGGGGGGGGTGCAAGATAAACCACATTTTGAAACAAGTGACAGGTTTGGGAATTTTACCGACACGGCCGCTCAGACAGTCCATAATCTTCGTCATTCTTGAAAATCATTTAAAATTTTAATTTCGTTTCAACTTTCGGGAGGGGGTAACCTGTCCCCCTTGCTAAATATAATAGCCCTGGTTACATGTATTAACAATAGCAAATGAAGTTAAAAAACGTGAACAATTTTTAAATTAAAACCCTGGGCGTAGTAATGTTCTAATTAAATATAAAACTTCCGAATATTAGTACAGTGTTTTGAGAAATTTGCGTGCAATATTCATTTACTACAAACATCAGTGTAGCTATGGTAAGTTTCTTCATGAATTGCTCTCGATGCTGTAATACGGACAAACAATAGTGTCGACGCCATTGTGCTGAAGCATTGATATCACATGGAATGATACGTGAGTGGGTTCACGTAGACCGAGACCATTCAAGCACAGAGACCTGTAATCTCAGTTCGCGATTAGCCACAGGTGTCGTAATCTAGAAGTTTGCAGCCAAAAGAACTGCCCTGGTCATCGCGCACGTATTGTTCTGTAGTTTTAAATAAGAATTTTGCTATGTTTACGGCAAAAAACGTCTTTAGGATGGTTTTTTGTCGCGAAGAGTAGTAAATTCTTAATGGTAAGAGCCAGTGCAAATACTATCGTTTATGAATGAAGGAAAAGTATAGTAAATGACGAAGATTATGATAACAAACTCTTCTGATGAGGCATGGAAGACCTACGCAAGGCTGAGGTAGACCTAATCTCTATCGGAGTAATAAAGTAGTACTATCTACTGTACCACTTAGTAGATAAGACACAAGGAGGGTGAAGGTACTATTAAAGGGCAAAATAGGAAAGTAATATGGAAGGGCCAAAGAAGATACTAATGCTCCCATCTGTTACTGCACAAGAAGTGGTCACATACCCAAAAAGGGCTCATAGATAAGTGCCTAATCCACTACCTGACAGGTCAAATACAAGAACAAAACTCCATAAAATACATAATGTAAGACACTATAGATTTAAAAACATACATAAAATACCATTAAATATAAATGTTTCTATATAGGCGAATGACAGGTCACAGACAATTTTGCTTTTTTAAAACACTCAACTTTTTAAATAGTAGGATATGTTTTGTAATTATTTAATTAAAATTGAGCTCTTGAAAAGGAATTTCGGAAAGAAATTCGAAACGTCAGTGTTTTAAAAAAGCAAAATTGTCTGCGATGTCATTAGTTTATATAAAAAAATTAAAAAGTGATTAACAGACATTAAATAAATATAAATTCATCATCACAGCAAACAAAAATTTTTTAATACACAAACACAGATGATTAAATTATAAAACATTAATTCAGAAATTAAAACTGCACAAAGAATAAATAATAAAAGAGAAATAAAATTACGAGTGGTACACATATTTCAGCGTAGCCTAAGTGGAAAATAAAATATTTAAACACGCATATTAAAGACACTAGAGTTCGTAAAATATAAAATGAAAATTAAATCTGGTTTCGTACATATTTTTCTGAAAAAAAAAAAAAACTGGTAATCTCAACGATAAACGATCCGAAAAAAGATGATTCGTTCAAGATTATGTATATTCTCCTTATCCGCAATGCATTTACTCTCTCTCAATATGCAATTTCTCCTTATCCGATATGCATTTCCTCTCTCTAAATATGTAGTTTCTCCTTATTCACTATGCATTTGTTCTCTCTAAATATGTAGTTTCTCCTTATCCGATATGCATTTTCTCTCTCTAAATAGGCCTATGTAGTTTTTCCTTAAACGTTATGCATTTACTCTCTATAATATGTAGTTTCTCCATGCCCGCTATGCATTTGCTCTCTCTAAATATGTAGTTTCTCCTTATTCTCTATGCATTTACTCTCTCTAAATATAAAGTTTTTTCTTATCCGCTATGCATTTCCTCTCTCTAAATATGTAGTTTCTCCTTATCCGCTATGCATTTCCTCTCTTTAAATATGTAGTTTCTCCTTATCCGCTATGCATTTCCTCTCTATATTATGTAGTTTCTCTTTATCCGCTATGCATTTCCTCTCTATATTATGTAGTTTCTCTTTATCCGCTATGCATTTCCTGTCTATATTATGTAGTTTCTCCTTGTCCGCTTTGCATTGACTCTCTATATTATGTAGTTTCTCTTTATCCGCTATGCATTTCCTCTAATATGTAGTTTCTCCTTATCCGCTTTGCATTTACTCTCTATAATATGTAGTTTCTTCTTATCCGCTATGCATTTACTTTCTATCGTGTGTAGTTTCTCCTTGTCCGCTATGCATTTACTCTCTATAATATGTAGTTTATCCTTTCCCGCTATGCATTTGCTCTCTCTAAATAGGCTTAATAGTTTCTCCTAATCCGTTATGCATTTGCTCTCTCTCTAAATAGGCCTATATAGTTATAGACTCCTTATCCGCTATGCATTTGCTTCCTCTAAAACTTTCCTCCTACTAAACCTGTTAACATATTTCCTGCATTTTTCAATGTTTTTTTTCGAAAAAATCTTCATTAAACTTGAAGTGTGTTACAATGGAATCAGTATCTGTATACAGTGGCGTTAATTCCGACGTGAGTATGTTCACGTATACATTGTAAGAACAACGTGACACTCCTTCAAGGTCATAAATATGACAAAGATGACACACGACAATAGGAATGATATATTATTCCCAACCTTTTAACTAGTATATCTGTATTCTGTGAGGTAAATAAGTTATAATTTTGCAGTAGACAATAAACTAATCTATAACGTTATGAGATTTTACAAATATGTAGAAATATAGTAGAATGGCTTCTACACACATATGATGACGGTAAATTACGTATCTACACTCGCGCGCGCGCACGCACGCACACACACACACACAATATGCTTATATTGTCTTTTCTACATCTACAAACATATCAATTACTATTTTTATTTATTCAATATATTTTTAGGCATCGTTAAAATTGTATTTACTTAAAAGTAACCGTATAAAAGAATTATAAATAAGAATGTAATATATTTTAAAACTTTTAATTATATAAAATAAATGTAATACAAGATAAAAGGTCATTTTCATTCTAAATAAGGTACATTTTTAAACTGCGTAGGCCTATAATTTTCTATCCACTTTTAAAATATTTTACAGTATTTAGACTAACTCTTGTCACCTCAAAGAGGAACAACAATATTGATGGAAATGCCACTTTTGTACTCCTTGCAGAAATGGAGCAAAAATAGGCATAATTAAAGTTTTATTTGTTTAAAAGTAAACTTACAGGGCCTAAGGGAATTTATTATATAAATTCTTTTCATATCTTTAGTTATGTAAAATAAATATATTATAAAAGAAAAAGTTCTTTTTACTGTAGAGTAAATTTTTGGAAAACGTATAAAGTTTTGAACTACCTCTTTTTAACTATTTACAATTAACCCCCTTTAAAAGAGAAAATCGCCTAATATTAACGGAAATTCCAAATCCAGTACTCCTTGCAGAAATGAACCGAAAACAGCCAGGAGTAAGTTTTATTGGAAAAAGTATAGGAGAAATTGATACTAGAAATATAATTTTATAATTTTACAATTTTCTTTACTGTATGAGACGCACCTAAGTAAGAAGAAATATGCCTTTTATAAGTATTACAGATTAGTAGAAATAGGTCTTTCACTTTATTATAAAGTAAGTGCTAATTTTCATTAAATAAATAATATTTGAATTGTGTTAAAATACGTTTTTTTAAAAAAATTTTAAATTAGTACCGCGTGAATGATAATTAAAAAATAAAAGTTTAGTGAATACACAAACTTTACAAGTGTCCATACAGGCGAAGTAGCATTCATATAAAGTAAGTGCTAATTTTCATTAAATAAATAATATTTGAATTGTGTTAAAATACGTTTTTTTAAAAAAATTTTAAATTAGTACCGCGTGAATGATAATTAAAAAATAAAAGTTTAGTGAATACACAAACTTTACAAGTGTCCATACAGGCGAAGTAGCATTCATATAAATGAGGATAACAAAGCCTTCTTAAAATGGATTAGCCTTTTGAAACTGATTTAGAATCTGAAAGGAAGAGCATCGCGATCTGTACCCAAGGACAATATCCGATCCCATTCCTAAAATCCAATCACATTAAAATAACGTTTTTTAATAACACCAGGACAAAAAAAAATAATACCCTAAGCTATACGATACACAGTCAATGCCAATCAAAAGAATTGGGGCACAGATGGAAGAAAATTGGGCTTAGATTTCGGGTTACGGTGGACACGTACTTTTGTACTTTATTTTAAAATAAACACTGGTATTAAGTGCTTGAAATTTGAAAGTCAAACGCCATTTCAGTTATTTTTAAACCAGCCAAGGTTAGTTTTCATAAGACGGGAAATGCCATAGTCGTATTCCTTCTCGATCTCTGCGACATGTCGTCAGTCAGTTGGTGACTCACGTGGGATTAGTTTTGTTCGTACTTTATGAGTTTTTCCATTTAGTATAAGGGAGTATATTTGGTCGATGCAGATAGAATGAGGCGTTATACTGAACGACTGTTTTTATTTACACTCAAGGCGGACAGACTGGCGCATTTTTTCTGTCCACCCTATATAATACAGTTGCACATTCTACAGATTAATGTTATGTTACTTCAGACTAGTTACACAACTACGCTTATTAACTACGTGACTTCAAACGTAACAATGCAACTTTAAAACGAATTGGAATTCATTAATAGCTTGGCACATGGACAATCATTTTGAATCATTTACGGCAATTAGGGTTACTAACCGCATGCACATGTTAGACGGAGGTAGCTTGCTAGCGGATGGCTGTCACGAGGGCTAGGCGGGTTCAGGAGGCCCAGACTCGGAGGAACAAATCAACGTAAGCTAGAGTACATTAAAATTTAAGAAAAACTTCTTAGAGTAAACAGTGTAAGGAACAAAGACAAGGGAAATTACTGGAGTATGGGGTATTCTGGGGTATCTTATAGGACTTTAGGGCGAGGAGAGACATCTAGTGGAATCACACAGGTCTGAGAATTTGGCGGTGCCATGAAGCTCAGCAGGAAGAAATCTTAAAGATTGGCGGATTGTGTTGTTAGAAAGGAATCATAATAGTTGGCAAATGCTCTTCGTTTGGACTAGAACTATTCCAGGTGTTGACGAGAAGTCTTCCTGCTCCACCAGGCAGAAAGAGCATACAGTATGTAAAGACTAGGTAGGAAAATCACATGGAATAGGTGAATATGCCTGTTTATGTTTTGGGCGAAGCGAAGAGAGAATAAAACCAGATGTTCCCAGCTTTATTTATGGCGAAGTACTAGCATCCGGCGGATAACAGAAAGAGAATTTTGTACTAGTATTGAAATATATAAAACATTTAAAACACTTCCTACAAAAAACAACAAATTAAAAACAAGGCATTAGTTAAACTTGAAAATGTATTTTTAAACATAATTTTATAAATACATTTCAAAATGATGTGTTTAACTGCACTTTTTACAATGACTGTATTACGATATAAAAGTGTTGACTACATTATTCCAAGTCTCTCTCCAACATTTAGTAACGCCAGACACGCAGTTTCCTCTAGGGCAAATTTCGCAATGTACTAAAGGTCGAGGGCGCGTATCTTTGAAAGCACTTCGCCATCCTTTCTCCAAAACCTCTATAATAGACTACATATTACTAGGATTAACGTGGAAAACTGGAATTAAAGGAAATGGTGAAAACAAGAAAAGTGATCTAATTCTTCATCTAATTTGCAAATTGGTAGCGGAAATGAAGATATTCTAATAAAACATGAAACCCATCTCAAACTAGTCAAGTCGTACTTGAGGCCAGTACACGGGGACGTGATTTAAATCCCTGGCAGTACACTGCGAAATGAATTGCCACGACGTGCTTCAGCCCACCACTATATTGCATTCACCATTTAGTTGGCAGCATGGGACCAAACGTAGTTCCGCAGTACTAGCCGTTCTACAAACATACTTTTGCAAATAAACGTATAAAATTAAACTATTCGAGACAACCTTTTATAATTTTAATTATGTGTTCGTGAATAACTTCTTTTCTATTATGAGGAGTTATGAGGATCATAAATGTTGTAAATCATTAATGAAAACGTGCAAGGTCGTTTTGTGACAATAATTTAGTTAGTATATTAAAAAAATGACAAAATTAAAGATTTTCCTTAAACTAAATTCGAGCCGTTAGACTATATAGTAAACGTAAATTAGACCAGACACAGCGAGATTACTGATTTTCCGCCCTTCCAGAATTACTATAATCAACAATAATGTGGTGCACATTGTCTTTCTTGACACACACTGCAAACCCAAAATAAGGTAATTATATATTTAAATTTCAAATATGTGCTATGTCCTTTAAATTTAACAAAATATTTTTTAAATGGTTAATAGCATAATATTATCTTACCTGCACACTGTACTTACGATTTGTATACAGTGAGAATAACTTTCTTAATTTTAGATTTCTCCAACGGAAGAGAATTTCAAGCTCAAGTAAAAGGTGTAAACCTTAAGAGAAACGCATTTAGATAAACGGCTGTTATGCAAGGTGAACATTTCTAGAAATTGAATAAATCAAGATTTGTACAAAATTGTATCCTTAATGTGAAAGAAAACTCATTAGAATAATCTAACAACTAAGAAAGGAATTAAAGCATGACGAAAAGTAAATTGTAAAAACCCCTGTGTGCTAAACAGTCAACAACAACAGGAAAAAAGTAACAAATTCAAAGAACAGTATTAATTTTTCCTGGTGATAAAAATAAAACACGTTCTCAACTCTTATATATATATATATATATATATATATATATATATATATATATATTTTAAGGTCAAATAATATACACTAATACAGGAATATTTAATTTATTGAATAATACACTCAAAGCTTTTCGTTGGCTGACATTACCAACATCCTCAGGAATTACAATACTAAGAATGATAAAATAACTGTCTAACAAACTGTCTAGTAGTTTCATGTTTGTTAGACAGTTCTTTTATCATTCTTAGTATTGTAATTCCTGAGGATGTTGGTAATGTCAACCAACGAAAAGCTTTGAGTGTATTATTCAATAAATTAAATATTCCTGTATTAGTGTATATTATTTGATCTTAAAATATATTCTAACAGGAAAACACTTTTGATCCAATACAGGAATATTTAATTTATTGAATAATACACTCAAAGCTTTTCGTTGGTTGACATTACCAACATCCTCAGGAATTACAATACTAAGAATGATAAAATAACTGTCTAACAAACTGTCTAGTAGTTTCATGTTTGTTAGACAGTTCTTTTATCATTCTTAGTATTGTAATTCCTGAGGATGTTGGTAATGTCAACCAACGAAAAGCTTTGAGTGTATTATTCAATAAATTAAATATTCCTGTATTAGTGTATATTATTTGATCTTAAAATATATTCTAACAGGAAAACACTTTTGATATTCTATATATATATAGATACAAATGTATAAAGATAGGTAAAAGTTCAAGAGTAATTAAGTCTAATTTTCGAAAGTCATTAATATATATATATATATATATATATATATATATATATATATATATATATAATTTCGCAATATCTATTCTTGTGTATTATTAAAGAACCAAGTCAAAATACAAAACAGTGTTGTACAGATATTATAATTCAATTTACAATTCAAAGCTTTTTTTTGGCTAACAGTACCAACATCATCAAGAATATTAAACAATTCAATAATTCAGGAATTGTTTAATATTCCTGATGATGTTGGTACTGTTAGCCAACGAAAAGTTTTGAATTGTAAATTCAATTATAATTCTTGTATTTGTATTTTGACTTATGTTCTTTATATATATATATATATATATATATATATATATATATATATATATATATATATAGTAATCTTTGGATGAATTTCTTCTTCGTGTTTTATATATACACAATTTAATGACGCTTTCATAAAGAAGAATTTTTTATTTTAGTTTTCATCATACATTGAAGCTTTTCGCTGATTGGCACCAGATGTAGTCATAGAACTACATAAGGTGCTTGGAAAATTTTGATAATGCTGATACTGCTATCAGCGAAAAGCTTCAATGTATGAAGAAAACTAAAATAAAAAATTATTATTTATGAAAATGTCATTTAATATATATATATATATATATATATATATATATATATATATATATATATATATATATATATATAACAGCTACACGATACGAAGTTTAGTGAATATAGGTAGGTACATAAAACCTCCAAAAAGAGATTATAGGGGATCATACTATCACGTTTGCAGGTTCGCGGATCTGAAATGAACATATCCTACTTACTTGTACATAATATCAAGGTCATGAAGAGCTGTCTAGAAGTTACATGTCCTTGCAAGAAGAAGAAAAAGAATAGTATGATAAATTAGGTGTTATTAAGGAAAGGACATGATGAAACCCTGGTACCGGGGAAACTTAGTTTTATTAGCAAGAATCTTAATGTATACATTAATGTAAATGATTGTTATTGCAAAAAAACATTGTTGCTGCAATTGTTATTTTTATAAGTACTACAAACCTGTCGCCAACAGCTAATCCTTTGGCTATGTCGTTATCCTGAACAGATGCTGATCTATACTCTAGGAACTTTACTTTAAAAGTCTACTTTACAAGCATAATGCGATAAAATTATTAACATAGACAATCCTTTATTATTAAAAAAAAGTAATAAATTTCTTTATGTCTTTTCCACATTCTGATATATAAGCCATCGGGATATTCAAAGTTGTTTCTCCATTAATTAAATCAATTCCTTAAGCCACTATCACTTCCAAATGACCTGGCTTACATTAATTTTCTTTGTAATCCATTAAGCAAATCCATCACATTATCCTATCTTAAGCTGAGGTTCTTGTTTTTTTCAGTTTTTTGTGATATTTAGATCCTTTACAAGAATAAATAATGTTTTGTTTTATCATAACGGACGCGGAATTATTAAAAATAGGCGAAATCAGTCTAAATTAAAAAAAATATGGTTGAGATAATGCTGGAAGTTCTGTATTTCTGATTATATTTAACTACTTTCGAAACTTCACGCGGACGTATCTCTAAACACAATAAAAATATGATATAACTACATTATTTAAAATTTTATTTCATCAATGACTAGGAAAAACAGGCGTGATATATACATGGCATAGTGACAAATTTTCAAAATATAAGAAATTTACAATCCTATTGTACTAATGCAAGGTACAAAATTATATATTCCGAAAATATTAAAAACGACTTGGGCCTCCATAGTTTCGTCTGCGATTACTTCCACGTTGATATCAGAGGCGGCTCAAAATCAGCTAGACAAAAAATTATAAAGCCCATAAACTCATGCAGACTGGAATGTCCCTCAGCGACGAAATGACCCGAGGGACTATCAACCTAGTTTACTCGCTGTTAGTTTATCCGTGTTATCCTATTAGCTGTTACAACGATCTACGTTCGCAGCGATCTTAATGGACATTGTTCTTCAACTTTCACACACACACTAAGCGGCCACACTGATGATAGGGCTATCGCCCGAAGCAGGTCATGAAATAAATCGATGGGTGAAAGGGAAATAAATATATGACGGTTATGTGGACTACAATGTGCCATAGTAAGACTTGTTACGTTTCTAGAGTAGAAGTGGAAAAGCTACCCAAAGGTTTGGGTCGTCATTAATTGCTATTGAAATTTCAAGTTAACAGCGTTTAACTAGGATGGTCTTTATAACAACGTGTTAACATACAGATAGTTTTGATATACTGTATAAAGTTTGAAAGATCTTCTGTAAAATTTGTGCATATTTAACTGTCTTCTCTCCATTTAACTGTTTAATCTTCACTTAACTGTCTACTCCTCGTTTAGCTCTTTGCTCTCCAATTAACTGTTTACTCTCAGTCATTTACTCCATTAAGTCATTTACCATCAATAGCATAGTTTTTTCGTCGTAAGTTTACACGTTTGGTTACTTGAAAAATAATTCGTTTAGGCATAATTTAAAATATGAAAAACTTAACGTTTCATAAAACGAATTAAATTTAAAAAACACGAGGAACAAGCTAGGATTCGGGGAAGGTTCAAAGTTCATTACACCGTCCAGACAGCAGTCACGGTTTTTCCATATGGCACCGCAAACATGTAAAACAGCTCTTACAATGCATGGCTTGTCAAAGAGCACGTTTGTTAAATCTTAAACCTCTTCAAAACCTTGCAAACACCCATCAGAGCATTACTGGACAGCTGACAAAGATTTTTACCAGGGTAAAACATAAGAACTTCAAATAAAATGTAAATCTTTGAGGGAAAAGTATCACAGACATTATTTATTCAACTCTTGTAAAAACTAGAATATTCGTGGCCACATAAGACACAGAGAAATCCTACTTTTTACATTCATAGATCCAAAATTGATACATTACTTGCTGCATGTTACTATTTTTCATATAAAGTAGAGCCCCTATTATATGAAGAAATGTGAACCGAGGGTGCCTCGGATAATTGAAAATTCGAAGGAACAGAAAGTACGGAAAATTTATGAAATTAATTAAAATGTGAAAAACGCTATCTAAAAGATAACCGAATGGACAACTAACGCAAAAAAATTAAAGTCAATTCCTACTTAGGTCAACAAAGAAGAATATTACTCTAGATACTTTGTATTAGATAATTACAATTATTATAAACATGTATATACATATGGCAGAATCACAACATTAAGTAGCCAAATAGAAAATGAAATTATTTATTATTAATCAAATTTAATTCATGAATTATTATGTGAAAAACATCAAATGGCATCAACCAAAAATTTTAAAATATGTATTTGAACTTGAGTGGATGAATAAAAAGTAGCCTATTTTATTAACGATTGAAAATTTGTAGTCATGTGAAGATATATATATATATATATATATATATATATATATATATATACGTATAGGGAGAGAGTAAACTAATAGTAGGAATTGAAAAAAGACATACAATAGGTACCAGAATTTTCTCCCCACACGATCTCCCTTTCAGCCATTCGTCGTAGACGTAGTTAGGTTGAAGCTGCCTCTGGTTGTTCTGGCACTAAAGGCTGGTTTTATTGTTGCACACTTCTCTATACTCTCCCTAGCCAGTGAAAATCTTGGAGCGTGTGTATGTGTGTGTAAATATATATATGATGTTGGTACTGTTAGCCAACGAAAAGCTTTGAATTGTAAATTCATTTATAATTCTTGTATTTGTATTTTGACTTAGTTCTTTATATGTATATATATATATATATATATATATATATATATATATATATATATATATATATATATATATATACAATAAATTACGAGAATTTCTTCTTGGCCGTCCTATCCTTTTTGTCTGAAGGGGATCAACTCTATTACCTTTTGCCACCTCTATTCCACCTGTCTTCTGCCATCCTCTTTATAAATCCAAACCATGCCAACTTCCTTCTTTCCTCACGTATACTTTTACCCACTTCCATTTCGTTGCAAATTTGTTCAATACTGACGGTTTGAAATTTGTTCAAGTCTCGATTTGCTGCAGCTTCGTCGTAAGTCCACTTCCTTGGTCATTAGTTTGTTATCAGCTTTTGTAACATCCCATGGCTCTAAATCTCAGAGTGTAACGCTCTGAACAATAAATTTATAAATGTGTTCCTTTGTTGCTTTTGCCAGAGAAGGGAGTTTAAGGTTTGGTCCACTGCTCTGCCTTTGTTTAATCTATCCCGGATTCGTCCTCACTACAGCCTTTCTCATCATGATCGCCCCTAGAGATTTGCACGTTTGTACCTCCTTGATTTCGCTGTTTTCTAAGATCCCTGATCCGTCCTCACTACAGCCTTTCTCATCATGATCGCCCCTAGAGATTTGCACGTTTGTACCTCCTTGATTTCGCTGTTTTCTAAGATCCCTGATCCGTCCTCACTACAGCCTTTCTCATCATGATCGCCCCTAGATATTTGCACGTTTGTACCTCCTTGATTTCGCTGTTTTCTAAGGTAAGGTCACAAATCTCGTCTTTGCCTACTATTACATGTTCACGTTTTATAATGTTCATTGTTAAGCCTACTGCCTCATACTCCTCTGGCAGTTTTCTTATACATCTAAGATAGTGTTCGTCTTCCGCTATCCACGATCTGATCATTCGTGAAGAACTTATCTTCCTTCGCCCTTATCCCCATATTTCGCACTTTTCCACTCCATTTCTCTAGCAATCTGTTCAGCAAAATCTTAAATATGATGTGTGATACAGACGGTTCATTGTTTTGGAAAATGTGGTACCTTGGTTACCCATCTTGATTTCGGTCTATTGTACGATGCTTTTGGAAATTATTAAGGGGTATTTTAAAAAAAAATTATGTGTAAGTAACGGTAGGCATTGTTTAGAGTCGAAATGTAAAGGTTTTTAGATCAGTACTAACAATTGAAAATCAAGGCTGGGCAAATATTTAAAAAATTAACTGCAAACATTTGCATTTTCGAGGATTTCTTTTTTAAAATTTCCTTGAATAACTTATAATATCCAAGATCAGAAAGTTACGATGTAAGTTTAAATTTATATCTCTTTATAATGTGACTGCCAGGATATACTGGTAAGATAATAAAGCATTCGACTGAGTCCAGTTAGGATCGAAAACAGTAAACACAAGTGTCTATGAATCTGTTGACTCGTTCAGATCTTATGAATGTTAATGCTTGAGAATTATCCCTTCTAGATGCGTAGAAATTTGGTATTCATATAATCTACACAGTACCTAACATGTTTATAGATTTCAAGCGTATGTCATTAATATCAGTTACACATTAAAAACCATTAGAATATCGGTAATGAGTTACAATAATTATTCTTAACGCATACCAAACAAAATTGTGGTTGTTGAATGCAACATAATAAAAAGGCATATCAATCAACAAGATTATGTAATGTTTGTTATATTAATCCCATAAAATACAAATTAGGGGTTAATAAATACATAATAAAACTGTATACCGTTCAACAAGAATATGTAATGGTTGCTCTACACAACAAACATGGCGGTTGTTCCGTGCAATCAATCAACAACAATCAAATAAAATATGATTATAGTGCGGTTGCTCAATACAATCCAAAAGCACCAAGTACGCTCACAGATTACATGAATATTAATCAAGATATATTACGGTTTCTCTGAAGAAATTCATAAAAATGGTGGCTTCTTTAGCTATCTGGCAAATGTTATAGACGTCGCTATATTATATATTATGCAAAGCTGCTGTGATCAGGTGATATTTAATGTACCTCCCAACGGAAAATTCCAATAAAAAAGACTCCTGAACAATAATTACCTGGACGCTGAAAATGGCAGATACTGAAAAAAAAACTATATTTCTTCTGTTTGACATTAAAAATTATCAATATACTACACCCTATATTTATTTGCCTAAGTTTTAAGACACCTCCCTTTGATTCTAGATCTATTACTACAGAAACATTAAGGGAGTTCTAGAACTACAGATTCCCTTAGTTCTACATTTAACCATCTATCCTCGACATACGCTTGCTAGCGTATAAGTATAGTATTGCTGGCGTATAAATAGCTCCCAAATAAGTGCAAGTTTGCTTCGGGTAAGCGACCCTGCACGCGCTATTTTATAATTCCCTTTACTTCCAGTAACAAGGGATTATTATCCCTTTTCATTGGCCCTATTTGACCTCACCTCCCTTTCTTTATTCTTCCGCCTACAAAGGGATTAACGGGTAGATATCTTTTTATGACCCAGAAACAGAATATGTCTACTCCAGTTAGGCGACCGTACACTCGTAATTCCACGACACCTCTTATATCTTATTAGTAGTTGATCCTACCTTATAAAAAGGGATCTATATTCGTAAGTTTTATTATGTTGGCGATATTAGTCCTATAGCTGACCGGCTTCAAAGTACAAAAAAGGCAAAGACAATTAAGGGCAATAAATGCCTTTTCGCCTTAAACTACTTAAACTTTCTACACGTTAAATTCTATAAGCTGACATTTGGGGGCTCGGACGAGAGGGGGGTGAAGGTGATCGCAGGTAATTTTCAAAAACATCAAGACTCTTGTACTTCCGCTGACTTATATGGTTGACTCATTATTTTGTTACAAATTATTACTTTTTAATGTATAGTAAAAACAAAGAATGTAAATAGGGCGTACACGGAAGCATGCAAATAGGATTGTGTAAATGTTGGGACGCGATATATGAAACCGATGAGGGATAACGACAGTTTTATTGACGTCGAATTCACAATTTCTAACTAAGAGTCAAGTGCTAGCTTATAAAAATGTGACCTGCAACTGTCAATGTCAACAAATCAGGCTGTGACTCTAACTTTTATTTCAGTACCTTGGTAAAAATAACAAATGATCCCTCACAAAATGCGTTTTTAACTTATAAAGCTTTACTATAATAGTAATATTTGTACAAGTAGGCCTACTACATTTGCAGTATGATACTTCAAGCTCTGCCCATATTATTCGCACACGACTTTTCCACTTGTCGCATTTCTACTTGAGTTTCACGGCCACGCCGTCTACAATATCAGAGCCGCAACTCCAGCACGGTACCGCGAAGGCTGCCAGAAACAAGCTTCCTTCACGTCAGACCTATCACCGAGCTACGGTTGCAAGTACGATACGACCCAGATACTTGAAATATGAAAGGCTATTTGTTGAGTCATGCATTATAACAAAAGTTTTGTAAAATGAAAGGGCTAATGTCGGCTAAAGGTGTAATAGAGCGGTTTCGTAACACAAATGATACAAACTTCGATACAATAAAAACTATTTAAAAAAAAAATTATACAACTATTAATCAAAATAGAGTTTTAAAGAACACAAGGGTAGTAAGTAGACACATCTTTTTACACCGGAAGGCAGCAGGCTTAATTCTTCCACTCTTTTTTTCCTTTAGTGTTCAGGCTATTAGCCAAGAGCCTAGTTATCCGCTTGAAATTAGCAATTTATAATATAGGCCTCTATTGTTACATTCTGTTATATTTTTTTCATCTAGAAATGAAGTGTACTTCACTTTGTTGCACTTTTTTATTATTATTTTTTTTTGACAAGTAATTTTACGACAAAAAGTGAAATAAAGTAATTGTACATAAAAACTGCTTCGTATATTATTATGTTTAAAGCAATTATCTTATTACATGCTCTTGTTGCATTTTGAACAAACTTTTACGCTGAAATTGTTCTCGGAAAGGGGGAAAGGATGTCACTAGCTGCATGGAACTATCCAAGGAAATATGCCATCAAAATAGACACAAAACTGTCTCCAAGATACTGCCCAAAGAAACATGCCATCTGAATAAACACAAAACTTGTTGCAAGGAACTGTCCAAGGACAGAAGTCATCAAAATAAACACAAGGCTCGCTACAAGGATTGCGGAAGCAAACATGCCATCTGAATAAACACAAAACTCGTTGCAAGGAACTGTCCAAGGACAGAAGTCATCAAAATAAACACAAGGCTCGCTACAAGGATTGCGGAAGGAAACATGCCATCTGAATAAACACAAAACTCGTTGCAAGGAACTGTCCAAGGACAGAAGTCATCAAAATAAACACAAGGCTCGCTACAAGGATTGCGGAAGGAAACAAGGGATTTGAATAAACACAAAACTCGTTGCAAGGAAATGTCCAAGGACAGATGTCATCAAAATAAACACAAAGCTCGCTACATGGATTGCAGAAGGAAACAAGGCATCTGAGTAAATACAAAACTCGTTGCACGGAACTGTCCAAGGACAGATGTCATCAAAATAAACACAAGGCTCGCTACAAGGATTGCGGAAGGAAACAAGGGATTTGAATAAACACAAAACTCGTTGCAAGGAACTGTCCAAGGACAGATGTCATCAAAATAAACACAAGGCTCGCTACAAGGATTGCGGAAGGAAACAAGGGATTTGAATAAACACAAAACTCGTTGCAAGGAACTGTCCAAGGACAGATGTCATCAAAATAAACACAAGGCTCGCTACAGGGATTGCAGAAGGAAATAAGGAATTTGTATAAACACAAAACTCTTTGCAAGGAACTGTCCATGGACAGAAGTCATCAAAATAAACACAAGGCTCGCTACAAGGATTGCGGAAGGAAGCAAGGCATTTGAATAAACACAAAACTCGTTGCAAGGAAATGTCCAAGGACAGATGTCATCAAAATAAACACAAGGCTCGCTACAAGGATTGCAGAAGGAAACAAGGAATCTGAATAAACACAAAACTCGCTGCAAGGAAATGTCCAAGGACAGAAGTCATCAAAATAAACACAAGGCTCGCTACAAGGATTGCGGAAGGAAACAAGGCATCTGAATAAACACAAAACTCGCTGCAAGGAAATGTCCAAGGACAGATGTCATCAAAATAAACACAAAGCTCGCTACATGGATTGCAGAAGGAAACAAGGCATCTGAGTAAATACAAAACTCGTTGCAAGGAACTGTCCAAGGACAGATGTCATCAAAATAAACACAAGGCTCGCTACAAGGATTGCGGAAGGAAACAAGGGATTTGAATAAACACAAAACTCGTTGCAAGGAACTGTCCAAGGACAGATGTCATCAAAATAAACACAAGGCTCGCTACAAGGATTGCGGAAGGAAACAAGGGATTTGAATAAACACAAAACTCGTTGCAAGGAACTGTCCAAGGACAGATGTCATCAAAATAAACACAAGGCTCGCTACAAGGATTGCGGAAGGAAACATGCCATCTGAATAAACACAAAACTCGTTGCAAGGAACTGTCCAAGGACAGAAGTCATCAAAATAAACACAAGGCTCGCTACAAGGATTGCGGAAGGAAACATGCCATCTGAATAAACACAAAACTCGTTGCAAGGAACTGTCCAAGGACAGAAGTCATCAAAATAAACACAAGGCTCGCTACAAGGATTGCGGAAGGAAACAAGGAATCTGAATAAACACAAAACTCGCTGCAAGGAAATGTCCAAGGACAGAAGTCATCAAAATAAACACAAGGCTCGCTACAAGGATTGCGGAAGGAAACAAGGGATTTGAATAAACACAAAACTCGTTGCACGGAACTGTCCAAGGACAGATGTCATCAAAATAAACACAAGGCTCGCTACAAGGATTGCGGAAGGAAACAAGGGATTTGAATAAACACAAAACTCGTTGCAAGGAACTGTCCAAGGACAGATGTCATCAAAATAAACACAAGGCTCGCTACAGGGATTGCAGAAGGAAATAAGGAATTTGTATAAACACAAAACTCTTTGCAAGGAACTGTCCATGGACAGAAGTCATCAAAATAAACACAAGGCTCGCTACAAGGATTGCGGAAGGAAGCAAGGCATTTGAATAAACACAAAACTCGTTGCAAGGAAATGTCCAAGGACAGATGTCATCAAAATAAACACAAGGCTCGCTACAAGGATTGCAGAAGGAAACAAGGAATCTGAATAAACACAAAACTCGCTGCAAGGAAATGTCCAAGGACAGAAGTCATCAAAATAAACACAAGGCTCGCTACAAGGATTGCGGAAGGAAACAAGGCATCTGAATAAACACAAAACTCGCTGCAAGGAAATGTCCAAGGACAGATGTCATCAAAATAAACACAAAGCTCGCTACATGGATTGCAGAAGGAAACAAGGCATCTGAGTAAATACAAAACTCGTTGCAAGGAACTGTCCAAGGACAGATGTCATCAAAATAAACACAAGGCTCGCTACAAGGATTGCGGAAGGAAACAAGGGATTTGAATAAACACAAAACTCGTTGCAAGGAACTGTCCAAGGACAGATGTCATCAAAATAAACACAAGGCTCGCTACAAGGATTGCGGAAGGAAACAAGGGATTTGAATAAACACAAAACTCGTTGCAAGGAACTGTCCAAGGACAGATGTCATCAAAATAAACACAAGGCTCGCTACAAGGATTGCGGAAGGAAACATGCCATCTGAATAAACACAAAACTCGTTGCAAGGAACTGTCCAAGGACAGAAGTCATCAAAATAAACACAAGGCTCGCTACAAGGATTGCGGAAGGAAACAAGGGATTTGAATAAACACAAAACTCGTTGCAAGGAACTGTCCAAGGACAGAAGTCATCAAAATAAACACAAGGCTCGCTACAAGGATTGCGGAAGGAAACAAGGGATTTGAATAAACACAAAACTCGTTACAAGGAACTGTCCAAGGACAGATGTCATCAAAATAAACACAAGGCTCGCTACAAGGATTGCGGAAGGAAGCAAGGCATTTGAATAAACATAAAACTCGTTGCAAGGAAATGTCCAAGGACAGATGTCATCAAAATAAACACAAGGCTCGCTACAGGGATTGCAGAAGGAAATAAGGCATTTGTATAAACACAAAACTCTTTGCAAGGAACTGTCCAAGGACAGAAGTCATCAAAATAAACACAAGGCTCGCTACAAGGATTGCGGAAGGAAGCAAGGCATTTGAATAAACACAAAACTCGTTGCAAGGAACTGTCCAAGGACAGATGTCATCAAAATAAACACAAGGCTCGCTACAAGGAATGCAGAAGGAAACAAGGCATCTGAATAAACACAAAACTCGCTGCAAGGAAATGTCCAAGGACAGAAGTCATCAAAATAAACACAAGGCTCGCTACAAGGATTGCGGAAGGAAACAAGGCATCTGAATAAACACAAAACTCGCTGCAAGGAAATGTCCAAGGACAGATGTCATCAAAATAAACACAAGGCTCGCTACATGGATTGCAAAAGGAAACAAGGCATCTGAATAAATACAAAACTCGTTGCAAGGAACTGTCCAAGGACAGATGTCATCAAAATAAACACAAGGCTCGCTACAAGGATTGCGGAAGGAAATAAGGCATTTGTATAAACACAAAACTCGTTGCAAGGGACTGTCCAAGGAAACATGCCATCTAAATAAACACAAAAATCGTTACAAAGAACTGTCCAAGGAAACGTGCCATCAAAATAAACACAAAACTCGTTGCAAGGAACTGTCCAAGGAAACATGCCATCTAAATAAACACAAAACACGGTGTAATGAACTGCTTAGTGACACATGCCATCTAAATAAACACAAAGCTCACTGCAAGGACTATCTAATGAAACACTAAAAAACGGTAGTAGTCCAGGATCTAAAGGGGGCTGAGCATGCACTGGAAGCCTAATGCAATTTTTCAGATTACTGTTCTGGGCACTTGGGTGATTGTAAAAACGTATGTCGTCGCCCCCTCACGAGTTTGACATACTGGTAGGAGAGGAGGGAACGTCGCGGGGAACGCGCCGTTTGAACCTGTGTATCTTTTAAATTATAAAAGATAAAATAAACCACAAAAATGTTTTAAAACTCACTAAACTAATGGGTTCAATGTTGGTTCTCACGTAAAAATGGCTAACTATAATACTTACTGCGTAAAAAATTATTTTTCTTAAAACATTTATTTTCACTTTGGTTTTTCAAGAATTTCCATTGGAAAATATCCCATTGTGGTAAACGTAAGCCGGAGACTAAAATGAAAGTTTGTTTTAAAGTTTTGGGAATTTAAAAAATATTTGTCCAAATTTATACACACAAATATATTCTAATATCACGATACGTTTCGTGTCTAAACCATGATAACTTTGGAACGAAACACTGTGTGCGTGAGGGGGCAACGACATACGTTTTTACAATCACCAAAGAGCCTAGACAATAATCTGAAATAAAATTGCGTTAGGATTTCAGTGCATGCTCAACCTCCTCTAGATATCTAGGCTAGTACGACAATGCACATTACGTATACCTGCTTCTGTCCACTAGTAATATTGCTTCTACAATAGTTAGACAGTTGTTATATAGTATTTTCATTATAAAAATATCTTTTTCCATTTTTTAGAAGTGTTAGAGCGTAAATAACAATAAGAACTAGTCTTTTAGAGTTATTACTGAAATAAAACTATAGTAAAACCTCAACGTTTTGGAAAAAACATTTTTAACTAAAAAGATATTAGAGATATTTATTTGGTAGTAATGGCCTTTTTTAAAGTCGATATTTTTGTGAGTTTAAAAACATTTTTTTTGGTTATTCTATCTGTTATAGCTTAAAAGATACAACGGTTCCAGTACAGCGCCTCCCCAGCGATGCCCCCCCCCCCCCGGTATGTCTACCACGTGAGGGAGCGACGACATACGTTTTTACAATCACCCAAGTGCCCAGAACAATAAGCTGAAATAAACTTGCGTTTGGCTTTTAGTGCATACTCAACCCTCTTTAGATCCTGGACTATAGGGAAAACCGACAAACCTAATAAATGGCTAGTTACCGCCAATCTCCCAATCAGCTTTTCCCTATACGTATCTATAATTTCATATTATTTTCTTTTTAAATGTACATCACTGCCTTAACAAGAAACATTTTTCAATATCCTTGCACGTTCTTATGTATAAACATAATCACAGAAAAAAGAGAAATAGTAGTTATTAAGTTTTACAAACAGTTGCAAAGTGAGAATTCTTCTGAGATTGATTCTATATGGTCAATCCTTGAAAATTATATTACCGTTAACTGCTAACTGACATTGTATACGGCAGTAAATTTGTCTAATGGCAGCATAAAAACAAATTATAGATCCTGTAAATAAAGTTTACTACTTACATAACATTGTCTATTTATAAGCTAACCTACTGAGGAGGCTCATCAAAGCTCAACAACATGTTTATCTCTCCATATGATTAACAGCTATCAGAAAATAATCAGTGACGAAAAGCCTTAGTCTAAGTCAGACATCATCACGTAACACTGTCTGTGATAGTGTTTAAGAATACGCGTTCATTAAGCTTTGTTTAAAACAAAATTACTATTTTATTAAACACTTAAAAACTTTAAAGTAATGAAAGTACAACCCCATACAGGTATAAACAAAATTCAGTGAATTTTTACTATTTTAATTAGTAAAACCTTTATTTTAAAACTAAATTTCTAATTTGGTTTGAAAATTTGTTCAAAGTGCGGTATTATAATCTCGTTTTTTCCTTTGCTGACTAATATAATTGTTGACTAGATCATAAACATTCTGCCATTTTTAATTTAATTTTAGGTATGTTTACAAAATGTGGTTTATATCATCTCATTTAAAAGTCAAGATAATCGTAAAGTTCAATGATCTTTAAAAAATTAACCCCAGATGAATACTATCTTAGGTCATTATTTATGTTTTAAATAAACCTCTATGAGTTATGTTTTTTTATAAATACTGTAAAATGTTTAACAAAATTAACTACAACGAAAAGCATTGTCTTCAGCCTATTAAAAAATAATATTTGTCCGTTTTTTATTTTATCAGAACCGTAAAGGCAACGCTCAGGGTTACGTTGAAGTTCCATTTAAATGTAGGAGCTGATCACCCACAAAATGACTCAGTCACAGATTACAGAAATAATGGCAACTGTTCTTCACCTTGAATGAGTCACGGATGTAGCCGAAGTGGTCGAGAAGAAGGTAAGCCTGTAACTTCCTTCCACGAATGATGATCCGGCGGAAGATTTGGTTGTGGAAACCACAGATGGTGAATGATTTTTAAGAAGATCCATCTCGTACGTTTAGGGCTATCTCTAAAACCGTTAATATAAAATATACTAACTGTTCTTCAATGATGGCATGCAAAGTCATTCTTTGCAATTATTTCAATACGCGCTTATGAAACCAGAACTTCAGTACTTGCTCTCTCTCTCGCCCTATACCAACTGAAATCACATAACTTCACCGCAACAAACTATAGTTTATGAAAAGAATTAGGTACACATAATTCCTAGCAGATTTAGTGAGAATCAATGTCTATACATACAGGGATACAGAACTACGGGAAGGTCTGGGATTGGGAAAAGCCACGACGATAACATGATACAAACTACAACATATACCCATAAAGATAGACTTTTACTTGAAATATTCTTACTGCTACACTTAGTAGCATAAAATAAGAGACTCATGACGTTCTGTGACAATGGCGGTAAAATAGCAAATAAACGGATTAGTAATTAAGGTACAATTGCTTCTACACCTCTACACCTAAGTAATAGGGAAGGGCGAAATATTTATGGGCTTACAGACAGGGTATGGCCTGGCAATGGCGGTAAAATAGCAAATAAACGGATTAGTAATTAAGGTACAATTGCTTCTACACCTCTACACCTAAGTAATAGGGAAGGGCGGAATATTTATGGGCTTACAGACAGGGTATGGCCTGGCAATGGCGGTAAAATAGCAAATAAACGGATTAGTAACTAAGGCACAATTGCTTCTACACCTCTACACCTAAGTAATAGGGAAGGGCGGAATATTTATGGGCTTACAGACAGGGTATGGCCTGGCAATGGCGGTAAAATAGCAAATAAACGGATTAGTAATTAAGGTACAATTGCTTCTACACCTCTACACCTAAGTAATAGGGAAGGGCGGAATATTTATGGGCTTACAGACAGGGTATGGCCTGGCAATGGCGGTAAAATGGCAAAGACACGGATTTCTAATTAAGGTACTAATGCTTCTACACTTAAGTAATAAGGGAGTGTCTACCAGGCACAACCACGTGTAAGTGTAGAGATAAAGATAGATAAGCGGAATATTAATGGGCTTACAGAAAGGATGTGGCCTGGCAATCGCGGTAAAATCGCGAAGACAAGAATTTCTAATTAAAGTACTAATGGTTCTACACTTAAGTAATAAGGGAGTGTCTACCAGGCACAGCCCCGTGTAAGTGTAGAGATAAAGATAGATAAGCGGAATATTAATGGGCTTACAGAAAGGATGTGGCCTGGCAATCGCGGTAAAATCGCGAACACACGAATTTCTAATTAAAGTACAGTACTAATGGTTCTACACTTAAGTAATAAGGGAGTGTCTACCAGGCACAACCCTGCGTAAGTGTAGATATAAAGATAGATAAGCGGAATATTTATGGGCTTACAGAAAGGATATGGCCTGGCAATCGCGGTAAAATCGCGAAGACAAGAATTTCTAATTAAAGTACTAATGGTTCTACACTTAAGTAATAAGGGGGTGTCTACCAGGCACAGCCCCGTGTAAGTGTAGAGATAAAGATAGATAAGCGGAATATTAATGGGCTTACAGAAAGGATGTGGCCTGGCAATCGCGGTAAAATCGCGAAGACAAGAATTTCTAATTAAAGTACTAATGGTTCTACACTTAAGTAATAAGGGAGTGTCTACCAGGCACAACCCCGTGTAAGTGTAGAGATAAAGATAGATAAGCGGAATATTTATGGGCTTACAGAAAGGATATGGCCTGGCAATCGCGGTAAAATCGCGAAGACAAGAATTTCTAATTAAAGTACTAATGGTTCTACACTTAAGTAATAAGGGAGTGTCTACCAGGCACAACCCCGTGTAAGTGTAGAGATAAAGATAGATAAGCGGAATATTTATGGGCTTACAGAAAGGATATGGCCTGGCAATCGCGGTAAAATCGCGAAGACAAGAATTTCTAATTAAAGTACTAATGGTTCTACACTTAAGTAATAAGGGAGTGTCTACCAGGCACAACCCCGTGTAAGTGTAGAGATAAAGATAGATAAGCGGAATATTTATGGGCTTACAGAAAGGATATGGCCTGGCAATCGCGGTAAAATCGCGAAGACAAGAATTTCTAATTAAAGTACTAATGGTTCTACACTTAAGTAATAAGGGAGTGTCTACCAGGCACAACCCCGTGTAAGTGTAGAGATAAAGATAGATAAGCGGAATATTTATGGGCTTACAGAAAGGATATGGCCTGGCAATCGCGGTAAAATCGCGAAGACAAGAATTTCTAATTAAAGTACTAATGGTTCTACACTTAAGTAATAAGGGAGTGTCTACCAGGCACAACCCCGTGTAAGTGTAGAGATAAAGATAGATAAGCGGAATATTTATGGGCTTACAGAAAGGGTATGGCCTGGCAATCGCGGTAAAATCGCGAAGACACGAATTTCTACCTAAGGTACTAATGGTTCTACACTTAAGTAATAAGAAAGTGTCTACCAGGCACAACCCCGTGTAAGTGTAGATATAAAGATGATAAGCAGAATATTTATGGGCTTACAGAAAGGGCATGGCCTGGCAATGGCGGTATATTCGCTTAGACACGGATTCCATATTAAAGTAGTAATGCTCCAATAAGTAATAGGGAAATGTCTACCAGGCACAACCCTGTGTAAGAGTAGGGATAAAAATAGATAAGCGGAATATTTATGGGTTTACAGAAAGGGTATGCCCTGGCAATGGAGGTATATTCGCGTAGATACGGATTCCATATTAAAGTAGTAATGCTCTAACAAGTAATAGGGAAATGTCTACCTTGCACAACCCTGTGTAAGAGTAGGGATAAAAATAGATAAGCGGAATATTTATGGGCTTACAGAAAGTGTATGGCCTGGCAATGGAGGTATATTCGCGTAGATACGGATTCCATATTAAAGTAGTAATGCTCTAACAAGTAATAGGGAAATGTCTACCAGGCACAACCCTGTGTAAGAGTAGGGATAAAAATAGATATGCGGAATATTTATGGGCTTACAGAAAGTGTATGGCCTGGCAATGGCGGTATATTCGCGTAGATATGGATTCCATATTAAAGTAGTAATGCTCCAACAAGTAATAGGGACGTGGCTACCAGAAATGGGTACAGGTATGGGTCTATAGCGGTAAGTGAGGGATTAAGATGGATAAGTGGAGTAGCAACGTTCTTACAGAATACATTTCTACAAAATTTACCTCCCACAAAAAACGTTTAATATACGAGAAGTATTTTTATTAAATTTCGTGTTCTTTAATTTGTGAGCGTGTTTTTTCGTTAGTGAAAAGTATCAAATCTAAAGCTCGTAGGGGTTTATCTGACAGTCACTTGGAATCAACTTCGAATATAACAACTACAAACATTCAAATAGACAATGAACAATTATAAAAAAAAACAATTTCACGTTACCCACTAAAATAAACAGTATTCAGACTTCATTTTATGTTTTTAACATTTTAAAGATGAAAATTGATTCAAGTTTTTAATCCTGGTGCAATATGAATATTGCAATATTATAAGAATATTGAAGAAAAATGTTTTGTTTTGAATACTTGTTTAAAATAAACAATGCAACATCATAAAGACAAAGAATTACTGACATTTGGATATATTGTTACAGGTATCTATACTATTACATATTATAAAATGGCTGTATTTGTGTGGTATTTAAGCATATTAAAATATAAAATGTAGGATATAAAATTTGAAAATATAAGCACAATAAAATGAGACGTATTCCAATTATTGAATTCGGTAAATTCAAGTCCTGCGGCTCGGTCCGAGAAAAAGACGCAATTAATTGGCCCGCCGTTCAAAAAAGGTTGTACGCCCCCTATGAAAGAGAACAGAATTGTGTGCTGCACATTTAAAATAGTGAGACGACAACGCGATAGGCTTACCTTCATTAGAAACTAACGCAGGAAAAGTTTCCACCCAGTAACAAAGTAACGTTTAACCTAATCTAAATAGACATAATTCTCCCGTCTTAATATATTAGCATAGCTCATGATTTATGTGAGTAGAATAACATAACCTGATATAGATCCATTTTATATGATCATTATGGTTTGCTCTGGTCGTGCGAAATAATCTGGCAAAACCTTTGACATTTTCGACAGAATTTGTTTGCCCCTACTATTATTACCTATCCACTTAAACAAAATAATTTATATATTTATAGCACATAATGTGAAGACGTAAGGACTGCCCTATACAAAAAAGCCGTAATTAATAATGTAATGATATTATGACTAGTTTAAATCAACACTATTATAAATAATCAAAAGAATAGTGAAGTTTCAGAGGGTATACTGTTACAATACAAGTACGACATAAACCAAATCAATTGAAGTGACTGCAGTTTAATTATCAGTATTCCAGATGCTCATTTATCCAATAAGTAATTAATATTTTCTAAAATATTTCAGTTTCAAGTTATATTTATATCAACACGGTTTCTTCTTGTATTCACTTATCATTACACATTAAATATACATGAACAAGATCCTTATATTATTTTTCCTAAGGTCCAGAACCTACCATTTTCAGACAGGGGCTTTTGAATACAATAAAGTCTAATATCAACAGTTGCGACAATACTGTTTTTATTATTAAATTCCTTCTATTAGCTCACACTCTCCTGATATATATATATATATATATATATATATATATATATATATATATATATTATTTTTTTTAACCTATAGGGGATGACGATTGAAGTTAATAACGTTTTTCAAATAATTATTTAACAATTAAATTATAAAATTTGTGGGGATCCTGACGGATTCGAACTGTGAATCTTCTGTTCTAACGCGCCTTGGCACAGCGCCAACTTCACAATACCTAGAAATAAATTTCTCAAAGATGTATATGAATAAACCTGGTTGTCATTGAAACCTCCATTGTACAACTTTAAATTATTGCCATGGTTACCACACATAATAAATAGTGCTCTATGGTAACTAAAATAAAATTTTACTTTGTTACCCTCCGTATGAATTTACTTTAATTTTCTTCTTATATTACTTGTTTTTTTTTAAGTTGCTTGTTGTAATCATCTTAAATTCACTGAATAAATCGTACGTAATTATTTGAGTAACTAAGTGAAAACTATTGACTTACTTGTTGATGCTTTTCGAAACAGTTATTTAATTGACGAAGCTTAACCCCAAAAAATATGAAGGGAAGTAATTACTTATGATTTATTCAGTGAGTTCAAAATGATTACAACAATCAACTTTAAATTGCAACCAACTGTCATCAGTAATCAATCATTATCGACGGGCGAATTCAATGTGTACAACACTTCCCTTCATACATTTCGCGGGTTGGTTTCGTCAATGAAACGACTCTTTCGAAACGCGTCAGATAGTAAATTAATAATATTTACTTACTCAAAGAATCACTTATGTTTTATTTTTATTTTGTTGGAATTGTCTTTGTTAAGGTTAAAAAATTTACCGTAATAGACAAACTTAAACCTAACAATAAAACGTTAGAACATGTGATAACAGAAGCTGATAACATATTGCTAGAGGTTGTCCACGACTCTCGGTTCTAACATAGGAAACCTTAATAATGTCAGCTTATTTCTACACCCGTGACTCACGAATTGGCACTATTAAAATCGTGAAAAGAGTCAAATTAAACAAAATATCAATAAGGTCAATTTTATTCTATTAACATCTTTTTTTCTTTTCAATGGAATATGTTTATTACTCTGTGATAAAATAAAAAGTAGAAACTAAAAACGTGGTTGTCACCCCAACATATTCAAGCAAAACATATCTCCAACGCCCTCTCTCTCGTTAAGAGGAAAATAAACGAGCAGAACGCTATTTCAATCATTATATTTTATAGCCGAGATATCCTTTACCTGTCTAAGGGAAAACCGCATTCCAACGCAACACCGTTTAACACTTACCTTCGCGTCACTTTAAAGACGTCAACACTTAATCTCGATTATCCGGAACGTCTCGAGAATTGATCTGATTTTCGGCCTTGACATTAGCCTCCCTTCCGCAAACCGTGACGTCTGTCCGAATACACAGACCTAACAGACGCTACTGTTCACCTTGGCTACATCATAAAGACCGCGAACAAAAGAAACGTTCCGATATAACGGCCTCTGCGAGCGATGTAAATGTCCTTCTAATCAGACTAAACGTTGCCCAAGTGCATTTTGCATAATTCACGGCCTGTTTCGTTTGAAATTGTCTGAACGCAATAAAACTTGGTACAAATAAATCATTCACAGCCAACACAGATTAGAAACATTGTATTTACGCAACCAATAGTCGCTGTCACCTAGGAAACGCAGGTGTACCAACAAAACTGTTCCGAATGTTTTGTGGAATTTTTTTCTTATTCATATGAACGTACTGTTCTAATTGTGATGTGTTTTAAGCTACAGCGATTCCTACCAATAGTTCTTAACTATCTACGTTTTTTAATACAATCTGTCAGTATGACTATTATAGTTTACGAAGGATAGGAAGGGATAGAGGCAGGTAAGAATGAGAAGCCATCAAGTGGTCTCTACCATTTTCACCCCTTTATAAGAGGAAAAAAGAATTTAAGCATTCGGTAGGAAATAGAAGGGTATATAAAGTGGTGTCTACCATTTTCACCATTAGAAGAATAATAAAGAGTAAAGGAATTCCTTAGGAAAGAAAAGTAGATATTGAGTGGAGTTTACCATTTTCATCCAGTTATAAGAAGAACAATAGAGAGTTTAGGAATTCGGTAGGAAAGAAAAAAGGATATAAGTGGTGTATACCATTTTCATCTCTTCATAAGAAGAAAAGAGTTTAGGAATTCGGTAGGAAAGATAAAGCTATATAAAGTGGTATCTACCATCGTTACCCCTTTATAAGAAGAATAACGAATTTAAGAGTTCGGTAGGAAAGAAAAGAGGATATAAAGTGCTGTCTACCATTGTCACCCCTTTATAAGAAGAATAATAAGGAGGTTAGGAATTAGGTAGGAAAGAAAAGGGGATATCAAGTGGTGTCTACCATTGTCATCCCTTTATTAGAACAAAAGCGTTTAGGAATTCGGTGGGAAAGAGAAGGGGATGTAAAGTGCTGTCTACCATTGTCACCTCTTTATAAGAACAAAAGAGTTTAGGAATTTGGTAAGAAAGAGAAGGGGATATAAAGTGGTGTCTACCATTGTCATCCCTTTATTAGAACAAAAGCGTTTAGGAATTCGGTGGGAAAGAGAAGGGGATGTAAAGTGCTGTCTACCATTGTCACCTCTTTATAAGAACAAAAGAGTTTAGGAATTTGGTAAGAAAGAGAAGGGGATATAAAGTGGAGTGTACCATTTTTATCCAGTTATAAGAAGAATAATAAGGAGTTTAGGAATTCGGTAGGAAAGAAAAGGAGATATTAAGTGTTGTCTGTCATTTTTACCCCGTTATAATAATAATAATAATGAGTTTAGGTATTCGGTAGGACTAAAAAGTGTCCTCAAAAAGGTGTCTACCATCTTCACCTCGTTATGAAAAGAAGATTAAAGAGGAGTTCAAGAATTCGATAGAACTAAAAAGCCTATAAAAAAGGTCTACTATTTTCAACCCTAAGAATAAGGAGGAGTATAGAAATTCGGCAAGACTAAGAAGGGGCAATTCAGTGGTGCCTACCATTTTCACCCCTTAATAGGAAGAATAATAAGGAGAAGTATAGAAATCCTGTAGGACTAAGAGAAAGGCATAGAATCGTGTGTCCCACCCCTTATTTTCACCCATTATAAAGAGTTTAGGAAATTTGGAATCACTGAGAAAAGGCCATAGGATGGTGTTATTACTTTTATTCCTATATAGGAAGGCGTTTAGGAAATCAATAATGATAAGGGACCATAAAAAGTGTCAACCATTTTCACCCCTTTATAAAAAGAAGAATAAGAAGCAGTTTAGACATTTGCAATACTAAAAAGGTGCATAGAGTGGTGTCTAACATTTTCAGAAGGTAAGGAGTTTAGGAATTCGGTAGGACAAAAAATGGGCCTTGAAGCGGTATCTACTATGTTCACTCCTTTATAAAAAGAAGAATAAGGAGGAGTTTAGACATTCGCAATACTAAAAAGGTGCATAGAGTGGTATCTAACATTTTCGGAAGGTAAGGAGTTTAGGAATTCGGTAGGACAAAAAATGGGCCTTGAAGCGGTATCTACTATGTTCATTCCTTTATAAAAAGAAGAATAAGGAGGAGTTTAGGAAATCGGTGGGCCTAAATGGATGGCATCAAGAGGTGCCTACCATTTCCAACTCTTTATAAGAAGAAATATTAAGGAGTTTGAGAATTTGGTAGGACTGAGAAAATAATCTCTTGGTACTGCGGGTGAGGGATATATATATGTAGAATCGCTTACCTGAAATAGGCCTACTCTCTTACGAGGGTGAAATGGGGTGTCTACTCGATACGCGTCTGAGAAATGTCAGTTTAACTACAAACTCTACCATTGTCTATAAATACTGTCGCAATAAGGACCATTTCCACCCCTCGCAAAGATGATAATCAAGGAAATATCCGCTGGTACGGGGATAAGGGAAATCGTAGCGATTAAATATAAGAATACCAAATACCACTCTCTCAGGCTTTTACCTACGCAGTCAGCTAATTTCGAATACGTCAACATTAAAACTGTAGCATGCGCCCTTACAAAGGCTATTGCTGCAAGGCTAACCAACGCATTTCATGATCGTATTATTAGCGCGAAGAAGGTCCTAATCTTTATATTTATCAGACTCAGTTGAAGAACTGTTGTGACGAGATTCAGGCCCCTATTTAACGTGTTTGTCGTCCGTTTAGCGATAGATTTTGTCATTCATTTCCGATTAAAATAAAACTCGTATTTATAATAGTCTACGCTACAGCTACAATCCACGAATGTGTCTAGGACCGTAAGATTCTTTCCTTGCTATCAATATAATATTTCTCCTCTTGTTGACGCTTTTCGGAGAATCTCCAGTCAGACCTTTCCATACACTTCTTCCTTGCACAGGATTTGCCTTCAAGTGCCTTTTCTAGAGATACACGAACAGAATACTTTAGGAGAAATAATAAGAGCTATGAAATCAATATTTTATGAACATAAGAAACGAACTCAAAATGTATAAATATACAAAGATATTAAATCCTGTATAAAATATTACATGAACAAATTCAGAATCTATCATAATTTCTGGAAATGTATTATAATTACAAATTAAAAAATAAGAAAGATTTATTTTAAATACGCGCACTCAAAAAAATTGTGGGAGAACTAGGGAGATGGCACAGCTTATAACTCATCCCAAAGAGTAACTAGAAAATGTATATAAACACGCACCTGTACGTAGCTTTTACAGACTATAAGCAACATTTTTCGTTCTACTTTATTTAACTTTTGTAAAATCACTCGTAGGTGCCGACGGTAATACTGTCCGACTCGCACATTATCTCTAGCGATTTTTCTTATAGTGATTCTACTATAGGCTCACCTCTTAATTATTAAAGGGTGATCTCAACAGTTTGGTAGAAGGGCCAACAAATCACACTCCCTCACGTCGTTAGTGATACTACCATACTCGTATGTGAGACAGTGATGGTCCATGAGAGGGTGGTCTCTACGAAATTTAACATAAGACCAGGGGGGAAATAATAACCATCATCATGAAAAAGAAACTAGTGGTGCTTAGAAACTTCTGTTTTGTGGAAATTGTCCTAAATGCGTCAACAATAAGAAATATAGCAAAGATAAGAACGGAAATTACTTTTAACATTGAACGGAAAATTCGAATTAATCACGAAACAGTCGATGCCTGCAAACGAGTGTGTAAATTAAAAGTGATCACGGACGACACCAATGATTTATTTTGTTCCCAAATACGGTCAAAATTACAGTACAACGTAGTATTTTACATCCACATATGTCACTCTAAAATAAAATCTAAACAATAAATAAGTGATGTGTCGCCAATCAAAATTAGTTAACGAAATATGTAAGATATTACTTAATAAAAACAGACTACTATTTTGTAATAAAATAAAATATAGCTATTCTATTAACCTCCAAAGTGTCCGTCCAGAATAGGTTTAATTGTAAGAACGATAACTAACCAAAACACCAAACACGACATAGCAAGTTATACTTTACGCACAATACCAAGGTGTTTGCCTTCAAACCCGTTACTTGATACAATCTAAACAGCAACAAATATTTGGTTCTGGCACTCGGGGGGGTCCCGACAGAAGTGATAACAAAATAGAGCAAATAGTTTCGCAAACGTTTCAACGAAAATCGCCGAAAATATGAATTTGTAGATTTTTTATTCAATTTTTACATCTTTATTTGAGAGATGTATTAAATAAAAACTAATATTTATTACACTTATAATAAAATAATGTGAGAAACCAAAACATTTATTAGGCCTACATGTTTACTGAATACAAACTTCCTAAAGAACAATTCAAATCAGTTCTTTAAAACCTATAATACGAGGCTAAAATGTTTTTCCTTTCAAAAATTGTATTAAAAAATTATAACTTATTACTATCGTTATATTAAATTATTTGTATTGAGATTTATCAAAATTTAAATAAATTATTATATTTATTACCTGAACAAAACTATTTAATAATAATCTACGTGTAAAACAGCTGTTCTACAACATAACCTAGAGCACAAAATCAGCTGTTACATGAAATCATATGTTGTAAGGTATAAGCTGTAAGGTATGCGTTTCAGAAGTAGCGTGACGCGAAAGCAATGATTTAATCTCGTTTTGTTCACCTCGCGTATAGAAGTTATCATTTCAAAAATATTTCAAGTGTCGCAACCATATTTAGTGGTAAAAAAGCTGCAGATCATACCTAAGTCATCCGTTCAGTCTGGCTATGGCTTACTTTACGGAGGAGAAGTTATTTTTGAAGTGAAAACTTTTATGGCGACAGTTATTAAAACGTAATGGATAGACATAAGCATACAATTTCGCGTCAATATAACTCCCGTCAGATTGATAGCGTCCTTACAAATTCCACTAGTCGCCTCAAAGTAAATTGAATGATAACATGATTTCGCAAATCGGCCGATTTTATGGTAAACGTTATGTTTTAAATAACAACTTTAACACGTAGGTTATGTTACGTGATTGAAAATTGTTAAGTAAAAAGATTGTTATTAAAACGTTGTGATCAGTTAATAAATATATTAATTTATTTAAATTTTGATAAATTTCAATACAAATCATTCAATATAGCGATAATACTAAGTTATGTGTTGTCAATCCAATTTTTGAAATGAAAACATTGTTAGGCAAGTCTAACAAATGTATAGATAATTTCTCATTAAGCAAAATTAAACGTTTTTCTCAATTCAAAATATCTGTACGTTTACACTTCTACGAATGCCAATTTATTTTTATTAGAATCAACCGTATTTTATAAAGTTTTATTTTATTACAGCAATAAAACGGTGTGCCAGTTCATTAAAAACGAATTACTTCATTAAAAAGTGTTTTAATAGGGCTGTTTAGGTCATACTATACGGACGGAAAAAACGCGACCAAATAACAGCGTCAATAACGGCCGAATTTGATGTGGCTATTTCTCGGCGCGAAATGTACCCCAACTTTCCAAGTGTCATGATATACGGACAAAGTTATAAAAAGTACCAACTATCCAGTATCAAAAAGGAGACGAAAGAGACAGTGCTTTGCATTCCATGGGGTTACTGCATGATAGGTTTAACATTGAAAGACCTTAGTCAACCCATCCACTGTTGGCGAACAACTGGGCAGTTTCTCATTATGTTTAATGAAATATCCACAGGAAATATCCAAATGCACGGGAAATTTTTCCAATACTACCTGATGTCAGTGTCTTCCTTTCATAAACTGCTATTTCTGATTTAAGCACCCACGGCCTCCTGAAGCGTTGCTTCCGCTGTGCGCCGACATTCCGCCATTATTCGGTTTGTATAGTCGATCACGCCGACTTTCCTCGCCGATTAAACGCTTTGCTCCCTGTTAGTTCCACCACTCCGCTTTTGCACGCGTCTGTCAGTGCGGAATTATCGGACCATACTATATATATATATATATACCCATATTCGGTCGCATTTTTTTCCGTCGGTTTAGTATGGCCCTTAGGTTTCAAATGTGAAAATTAGCGTACATTTTAACCAGTTTATCGTTTGCGACGTTCTTGTTTAGAATGTAGTTTTTAGTAATATGAGCGTAACAAAGAAAAAAGACAGTGACGTAGTTGTTATCAGGTGTTACGTACAACAATCGATCATGTCTTTATCATTACAAGTAAGACTTTATCTTACTACTTACAATCTGGCCAAAAAATATCATTACTGCATGGAACCTAACGTGAAAACGTTTGAACCATAATAAGATTTTAATATAACGACCTACTACCAAAACACTGGCGAAAGAAGACTTTTGAGTGATATAGACAACGGCTATAAACAAGTACACCGTGTGTTTAAATAATCGATTTACATTCAATCTGTACATTCAACAGAGATTTGTTATCTAACAGCTGTGAAGAGCCAGATAAACCTGATCTATTTACTTCTGCAAGCCTCTGTGGTATACTAGTCAAGGTCAGGTTATCAGCGAGTTAAACACATGTTTGACGGCTTGGATAAATCAGTACCATCTATGATTCAGAAATGCAGGTTAATTTTGTTTAGAAATGTGACGGAACAAATGGCATTAGATTTGCAATGAGATCAGGCCTTGGATGTGTTTGAATGTTGTAGATTTTCTTGTAAAAATCATAATTTTATAAAGACGATTAAACAATCAGTTTATTTCGCCTGATTCTTGGCGTTCAAAAATCAACAAAATGTTTATATTTACGGATAAGCTGTTATCTGAGATTCGAGTTCCTTTTCTAAAGTCATTATCTCATTTGCTACTACTATCTCGTGAAACATTAAGCAAAGATATTACCTACTAGGTAAAATTGATGGTCAAGCTATATATTCTAACTAGGGGCTTGTAGGGCCAAATGCCCCTATTCATAATACATATTTGAACCAAATTTTAAATTGTATCGTTATTTTGTTTTTTAATATAATTCAAGTTTTTCATAACAAAATTTCCTTGTGTACTATATTTTTTGTGAATGAGTTTTCAATTTCATTTTTTTACCAATCCTATTTTCAATAAGTTATTTTATGTGTTATTTATCTTTAATCCATCTTAAGATTTTACTCGACCTAGTGCACCATAAAGTTGACCATGTGTAAAAAACAGGTTTGGTCAATTGAAGCCCTGCTCTTAGGAATGTTTGACCCTGAGCCTTATTTATAGTTATTGATAATGCAAGTCTTAAAGGAAATTGGTTCCTTTTCATTTGATAATAATTTAGTTATTGGTAAAAATATGTTTTCTTTTCCAGAACCAGTGATTATTTCTAATTTAATACAGTTGTCACACATAACTAGTAAGATAAGACGTCCTCCATTAACTAAACATGATCCCAAGTTTCTTAATCAACCTTTATTATCCTTATTATAAAAGGATAATTATTAAAGAATAATTTATAAAGTATAAGGATAATTTGTTAAAGGTCCTAATTTCTAATTAACCTTTAATACTGTTAAAATATTTGTAGTCGTATTTCATATAATATTTTTACAGCTGTTCCTCAACTGTACTCACCTGAAATATTTGAACATCATAAGCCTACTCAGCTGTTTTTCATTACAATGTACTTCTTATGGAGATTGTTAGTAACTTTGGTTCCTCAAAAGCCTATAAATGTTGTAAATTGAGAAAAACCTATATTTTTTCCCGCTACTTCGTGTCAATACCTTAAAATTGAGCCAACTTTTAGCTCTGTTCGACCTTCTAAGCTCCACAATTGTTCTCTCAAAATTCGGCTTACGAAATTATTTATATATGGACTAGGGGCTTGTAGGGCAAATGCCACTATTTATATTGAAAAAAAATTTAAACTTTTGTAATAAAATTTCATTTTTTAATACAAATTAATTTAATATGTTCAATTTTTTCATAACAAAATTTCCCCATAAACTATATTTTTTGTTTTCAACTTGATTTGTTTAACCAATCGTATTATCAATATGTATCTTTAATCCATCTTGAGATTTTACTCGACTTCGTTCAACATAAAGTTGATCATGTGTATAAACAGGTTTAATAGATTGAAGCCTTACTTATAGTTATTGAAAATGTAAGTCTTGAAGGATATATATATATATATATATATACATATGCTAATACGTATTCCTTCACGGATGGAAAAAATGAGATATATTAGAAGACTTTACTCGCTTTACTACTTTTGTTGGGTTCACCTCGTCAATGCTCGATGAGATTCTAGCAATAGGTCGGAACTGCGATTTTATGCACCTCATATATATATATATATATATATATATATATATATATATATATATATATATATATATATATATATATATATAAGGAGAGTGGGACCTAACAGAAGAAATTGAAAAAGAGCACTATGTTATACTACACTAACATACAGCTACAAATTAACCGGTAAGGTTATTATAGGCTAGCCTTTAAACCAAAATTCAACTAACCAAAATACTTCAACCAAACGAAAGTGCACGGACTTCAACTAACCAAAATACACGGACATCAACTGAAAGAAATGTTGCGGGTTATCTTATTGACTATTTGCAACTATAATAAGATTATTTTACGATCTATGGTTAAATCAAATAATATTGCTGCATTAAATTTACTTTAATAACGATAAAGTTAAGCCGTAGTATTTTGAAAAATAATCTAAAGATAGTAATAACTACTAAGTTTAGATATTTACAGAAATATTGCTTCTCATTTATTAGTTTCATGTTGTGTCATGAACGCCTGCGGAACGCCAAAACGATAACCCGCAACATTTCTTTCAGTTGAAGTCCGTCTACTTTGGTTAGTTGAAGTCCGTGCACTTACGATTATTTGAATGTCACGTATTTTTGTTACTTGAAGGTTGCGTAAATTGTGTGTAAATATTGGTTAGTTGAATTTTGGTCTATTGAAGTAGCCGCTTATTATAATGCTTTGAAAAATAAAGCTTATTAATGCGCGAGATAAGCAGTTAATTAATGCTTGTAGTAAAACAGTCCCTGGATCCGCGCAACGATGTTATGATGTATATTATCAAAATGGAGGTAACTTAACAAGTTACCTTACATTGACAAACTTTCTCTACTTTTGTATTTTTAACGCAAATTTATCCTTACTTTTTTTTAAAGCAAATAAAACCATTAAAACATTTTATCTAAATCCTTATATACATTTCGATTGCAAACCAAATCATCTTGGCAGAAAATTATTACAAAGAAAAACTTCTTGGGAGAATAAAGAATGAACTATTCTTGTAATAATATCCTCCGAAGATAATTTAGTTTGCAATCGACATGCACATTTTGTTAAAATTTAAAATACACAGTTGCCCCAAATTGCACTATCCTAAGTTCTAAGTAGCCGTATTATATTGCAATGTGGTATAACATAATCTGTTGGAAAAGGAAGTATGAGTTTATAAATTTGCGTGTAACCTTGTTGAGGTTATTTTTCTTTTGTTTTAAATTTTTGGAGCTCAACGCCCAGAAATGTTTTCTGTATTCTAGAGGATTTTACATCACCGCGTTTTTATTTTTTGGAATATCGATGACGTCTAGATAACCGATAATTACCCCTACTTTAGTCACGTATTTCATGTATAGAGTGTGTGATTGGTTCTTTAATTAGCACGTTTAAAAATGTGAAAAATGTAAAGTCAGAATACTGCCATCATTTTTGAAGTTAAAAAAAATAAATACTTAAAGTTTAGAATATTAAAAATATTGTTACACTTGCATGTATTAGCACTTACTTTTTATTATTGTTCAAGACGTCCTTTTCGAGAGATTTGTCCTATTGTCAACTCAGATCATAACTGACCTGTAGGAACGTATTACAACCAAAAGGTCTGAGTTGACAATGGGACACATTCCCTACACGGCCGTTCTTAATAGGCAAAATCGACAGTATAACACTATATAACATATGTTCAAGTGTTTGTTAAAAAACTAGCAGATCAAGTGAAGATAGAATCAAATAATATTAAACATTGTTTTTAAGTTGCTTTAAAATATTAATTTCAAATTGAAATACTTTTACGTGTAGACTATAATACTGTATTTAATAAATACTGTATTTTTAACTCAGTAACATTGTTTTCTTGTATTCACTTCTTATCACTTACACTTTAATGTACGTAAACAAGAATTTTACTTGGTATATTCAGAAGTCTTTTAAAAAGTTCGAAAATGAGATCACGGTAATTCATAAGCTCTTGAAAGTCGACTCGCAAATATACCAAGTAGGAATCTTGTTCAATTACATTAAAGTGTTAGTGAAAAATAAATGCTGCCTATGAATTTAAAATCAGTTTTCCATTACGCTTTATGATCTATTAACCCTGTTTTATTGTCATCAGATTCTGAACGTTTTTCAAAGCATGTGCGTTAGAGCTACTGCGTGTATATGCGTATAATTCGCACACTGCAAGAACTCCCTGACCCCAGTCAACGAGCCGAACTGAAACTGTTGCACTTTGCATGATTACGCCACCGTGGCGCAAGTACCAGCGAAGGTTAACCTGTACTGCCCCTGACACCGTGTTGTACACTGTAAACACAGATATTTTTGTTTTGGTAAATAATCTTTCAATCGAATCTCAATCGAAGTTGCCCACTTAATGGCCTAAAGCTGCATCTAACCTTCAGAAAGTATGGCAATATTGTGGTAGAGCGACATTGCCCGAATGCAAATCTACGCGCTTTTGGTACAAAAAACATTTCTAAAAAATAGTTCTTCTTACTGGCATGGATATGTAGGCCTAAAGTACTAGCAACAGTTGAAATACGCCCTTCAGGAATACGATACGTTTGCAGTATCAGTAAGCATTTAATTGCTGTCAGTTAAGACGTTTTATGGACAATCAGGACGTCCTATCACAGATGTTTATTTTATAATTTAGGTCAGTAACTCAAGAATTTCCTACACTAACTGAACCGTTTTATCCGGTCTATCCTACAAAATTAACAATTTTACTTCTTTGATTTACGTTTATTATAAAATAATATTTTGTAGCTTCGTGACGGTGTCCTTTTTTTTTAAAGGTTCGTTTAAGTTCTATGCATTATTTCAAATGAGCTTCGCGTTTCAATATTTCCTCCACGTAACCTTTCTCCGGAAGCTGATAGATCGCTCTTCAGCTAAGAACAACTCTACTCCGGGTAACCATCACTACCCACGCGATGTCGTAAATCTTCCTTCTTCCCAGTGTCAAGTAATCAGTGTGTATCCTTTTTCTTACAAGGCAGTTTAACAGGTTAGCCCTCTTCATGGCCTAAATATAGATTCTTCTATAGTCACGCTACCCTAGAGACTTGCTACCAAGATTTCCCTAACCCCTACTTTAATCTTCCTTACATTTTTTTAAGTTTCTTCTATTAGCTCAAACTCTCTTGTTTTAATTAACAAATTTTCAATCGTTAATAAAATAAGTTTTTATTCATCCAATCAAGTTCAAATTAATTTTTTTAATCTGTAGTGGATGACAATTAATGTTAATACAGTTTTTTCAAATATTAATCCAATGATTAAGATTTTAAAAGGATCGCTGATATCTTGGTCGGATTCGACATGAAAGTGATTACAAGTTCGAAATCCGGGACGTTGGCACTGAGCCAACATTCCCATTGCTAGGAATCCATTACTAAATTATGTATATGAAATTATAAGAGAATTGTTCCTTGCAGTCGTGAAGCGATACCAGAGATGGATAGAATGAAAAATTATAAACGGAAAACGGAAACGAATAAATAGTGACAATAAAAAATAATAACCCAACACCATATACTGTATAGACAGGAAAATGTAAAAATTGCAAGGAAATTAGCTTTATATTTTAGCACTTGTGAATATTGAGATTCTGTCATATGTATATACATATTTATATTAATTGTTTTTATATAACAAAAAGTAAATTTAATAATTTGTATTTGTCGACCCCAGTAGGAATTGACTAAATTTTGTTCATATAACTTGTTCATTATAAACCTATATTATAAATAAAATTATTTTTGTAGCTTATTATAAGCTATAATAATTTGTATTATGAACCTATTATAATAATAAAAGGCCAGAAATAAACCGCCAAACCTACGTATTATACGGAGGGCACTAATATACGTAAGTAGTAATGTTGTATAACATTACAACCAGATCTACCCTGACTAGGTACTTCATATGTATATTTTAATATAGGTATATAGTATTGTATAAAATTACCACTTCTATCCTAACTGGATGCTTTATAGGTATATTCAGGTCTAGACGTAGTACAGTGCGCTGTTGCTACTGCGCCCAAAAAGGTAGTCCCAACTAAAATGTAAATAAATAAACCTAACATTGTTTTCCGCAGTTAATTTGCGTGTTGGTTCAAGTTAATTTATTTGAACTTATTTACCCATGAAGTATCCAGTCAGGATATATTTGGTTGTAATTTTATACAACATTACTACGTACCTGTATTTTAGTGACCTCCGTATAATACGTAAGTACCTAAACAGCTTACTCCGTGGTAAAAGAGCTATGTCCACCTAAAACCTCGTTTTTTACCTAATACGATTTGTATTTGCATTTATGAAAAAATCTTTTTTTAAATTCACTAAACTGAAATAAAAACGTTCCAGTTTTTTTTTTTTTTTTTAATTGGGAGGTGATGTTGATCGCCTGCACGTGGTGCACCCTGCCTGAAATAAATTAACGATCAACACGAGGCTCGCCTTCAGCACGCTGACCATAAAAAAGGAAGAAGAGATTTCTCGCCTCTACTGGTCAGCGCGCCACCAAATGGTCCTGCAGCCAAGAGTGGGCGTTGGCTAGTAAGTAAGTAAGTTTTTTAAATTACATATTCAAATATTTGTATGGCCAATTCTGCAGTATTTTTTTCTTTTAGGAAACATTATTTTTGCAAATATTTCCCGTTACCTTTAGCATAAATGATTTTTTTTTTTTTTTTTTTTTTTTTTAATCAAGATTCCCATTTCTCCCCTGCCTGTTTACAACTCTCTGGCATGGAATATTTTATAAGTGAAAATGTCTTTAGACACGTTCTACACTTTTTGAGATGCAGAAAAGTATTCAGTCTCATCATAGGAATATTTTTCCGAAGATGAACGGATTATCCTGAAGATTCCCGAAAACAAAACACTACGCTTGTAATGAACTCGGGTAACGCTAACCGTTGTCAGGTTATTTACTTAGAGGTTATTTGGAGATTATGTTAAACACATAATATATACTCAGAAATATAGTTACTTGATTAAATTACGTTATAACGTATGATTTCGTACATCTGTTTATATTACTATTAACCAATTAAATAAACCTGCCGTATTAATCAATTGTTTATTTTTTTCAAATGTTCAAGTCAAAACTACTTTCGGCGTATCGGACGCTCTTTAAAAACTAGGTTCATAATATATATATATATATATATATATATATATATATATATATATATATATATATATATATATATATATATATATAGGTAAATATTTTATATAATTTGTTTAAATCAATAATTCAAGTTTCATTTAAGTCACTTTTTTGCCAATTTCACGACTGCCAGATTTTCTTATCTTAACTAATTACGAAAACATTTACAGAACTTCAAGAAGTTAACCTCTCAAGTAGAAAACCTTGATAAACTAAATGCATATTCAAAAACAAACCTTAAACTGCTAACAAATTAAACAATTAAATATTTGCAATATTTGGTTGTCCATTTATCATAATTAAAGGCGATCGTAGGCGCAAATTACGAGCGAACATATCTTCAAAGCAAATGTTTTGTAATTTGTTTACGCGTTGAATAAGAGGACAAGGCCGTATGGCAAAGTGGTGGATACTGATATTCAGCCAAGCCCAACAGAACAATTGCAGTACCTAACCTATCATAAGCAAGTGAAAGTAGTCATAAGGAAACGGCTTCTATAAGGTCCCAATAGAGCTTATTGGCTAAAAGACATTTCAATATTTTAAATTATTCTCCTTTGATGTAGTCAGAGATGTTAAAACAGTAACGAACATTCTGTATTTTTTTAAACAAACCTAACTAAATCTATGCTCAAGTGAGATAGCCAACTATAGTAGAACCAAGATGACGGCTCCCACCAGACGAGGTTCACATATTTCAAGAATCTCGAGAGTAAGCCAGAGTTGGGTAGCGGACAGACACCCTCTTTCCTCAGGTTGAGGAGGTCTAATTTATGCAAGCAACCCTCCCGCTCGAGTTGTCCAGGTTGAGAGGTCTAGTTTATGCAAGCAACCCTCCGGCTCGAGTTGTCCAGGTTGAGAGGTCTAGTTTATGCAAGCAACCCTCCCGCTCGAGTTGTCCAGGTTGAGAGGTCTAGTTTATGCAAGCAACCCTCTCGCTCGAGTTGTCCAGGTTGAGAGGTCCAGTTTATGCAAGCAACCCTCCCGCTCGAGTTGTCCAGGTTGAGAGGTTTAGTTTATGCAAGCAACCCTCCCGCTCGAGTTGTCCAGGTTGAGAGGTTTAGTTTATGCAAGCAACCCTCCCGCTCGAGTTGTCCAGGTTGAGAGGTCTAGTTAATGCAAGCAACCCTCCGGCTCGAGTTGTCCAGGTTGAGAGGTTTAGTTTATGCAAGCAACCCTCCCGCTCGAGTTGTCCAGGTTGAGAGGTCTAGTTAATGCAAGCAACCCTCCGGCTCGAGTTGTCCAGGTTGAGAGGTTTAGTATATGCAAGCAACCCTCCCGCTCGAGTTGTCCAGGTTGAGAGGTCTAGTTTATGCAAGCAACCCTCCGGCTCGAGTTGTCCAGGTTGAGAGGTCTAGTTTATGCAAGCAACCCTCCGGCTCGAGTTATGCAAGCAACCCTCCCGCGCGAGTTGTCCAGGTTGAGAGGTCTAGTTTATGCAAGCAACCCTCCGGCTCGAGTTGTCCAGGTTGAGAGGTCTAGTTTATGCAAGCAACCCTCCCGCTCGAGTTGTCCAGGTTGAGAGGTCTAGTTTATGCAAGCAACCCTCCGGCTCGAGTTGTCCAGGTTGAGAGGTCTAGTTTATGCAAGCAACCCTCCGGCTCGAGTTGTCCAGGTTGAGAGGTCTAGTTTATGCAAGCAACCCTCCGGCTCGAGTTGTCCAGGTTGAGAGGTCTAGTTTATGCAAGCAACCCTCCGGCTCGAGTTGTCCAGGTTGAGAGGTCTAGTTTATGCAAGCAACCCTCCGGCTCGAGTTATCCAGGTTGAGAAGTCTAGTTTATGCAAGCAACCCTCCGGCTCGAGTTGTCCAGGTTGAGAGGTCTAGTTTATGCAAGCAACCCTCCGGCTCGAGTTGTCCAGGTTGAGAGGTCTAGTTTATGCAAGCAACCCTCCGGCTCGAGTTGTCCAGGTTGAGAGGTCTAGTTTATGCAAGCAACCCTCCGGCTCGAGTTGTCCAGGTTGAGAGGTCTAGTTTATGCAAGCAACCCTCCGGCTCGAGTTGTCCAGGTTGAGAAGTCTAGTTTATGCAAGCAACCCTCCGGCTCGAGTTGTCCAGGTTGAGAGGTCTAGTTTATGCAAGCAACCCTCCCGCTCGAGTTGTCCAGGTTGAGAGGTCTAGTTTATGCAAGCAACCCTCCCGCTCGAGTTGTCCAGGTTGAGAGGTCTAGTTTATGCAAGCAACCCTCTCGCTCGAGTTGTCCAGGTTGAGAGGTCTAGTTTATGCAAGCAACCCTCCCGCTCGAGTTGTCCAGGTTGAGAGGTCTAGTTTATGCAAGCAACCCTCCCGCTCGAGTTGTCCAGGTTGAGAGGTCTAGTTTATGCAAGCAACCCTCCGGCTCGAGTTGTCCAGGTTGAGAGGTCTAGTTTATGCAAGCAACCCTCTCGCTCGAGTTGTCCAGGTTGAGAGGTCTAGTTTATGCAAGCAACCCTCCCGCTCGAGTTGTCCAGGTTGAGAGGTCTAGTTTATGCAAGCAACCCTCTCGCTCGAGTTGTCCAGGTTGAGAGGTCTAGTTTATGCAAGCAACCCTCCCGCTCGAGTTGTCCAGGTTGAGAGGTCTAGTTTATGCAAGCAACCCTCCCGCTCGAGTTGTCCAGGTTGAGAGGTCTAGTTTATGCAAGCAACCCTCCCGCTCGAGTTGTCCAGGTTGAGAGGTCTAGTTTATGCAAGCAATCCTCCCGCTCGAGTCCAGCAGATTGACCTTTCCAGAGCTCTATCCTAATTCCAACGTACTTTATTGGATCTTTATCTTACAAGGGGTGAAACACGTGTTTAAGACAGCGGATACCATTTTCCTACCTATATTGAAAATCCTACTGTACTTTTCGAAAGTGGTAATAGTCACATTAGCAAAACTACCGAAAAAAGAAGCTCGGGATCTTACCATCTTTGGTTACGTCTTTTTATTTGGATGATACATTTCCTGATAAATTCCCTGACGATATTTGTCATGGCTATTACGCTTATCTTGGACGATGGATGAAATGAGAGAATAATCAGTTAATTTATTCAGTTTAAAAGTCGAAATGTAATTTATCAGAATCATGTAAATTATGCTGGTAGGGGCTTTTGAGAAAATAGTAATTTTCTTACTTTTTTAAATTTACACAGTACTTACCCAGACCACGGGAAACTTGGAAAGGCTTAATGAGTGCAATTCTTACCTAAAACAATCGAAACAGAATTGAATTTCTAAAACTATTTAAAATTATTACAACTAACAAATACCACTATAAAATTAAACAATAACAATTTTAACATGTAAACACATTGTCAGTAAAATTTAAATGTATTTATTTATTAATGAATATACATTTCAGAAACAATTAAATTTTAAAAATCAATGGCTTGTTAGTTTAATACAGAATCTTCCAAAAATAAAGCCAGAATTTCAAAATAGCGTTACTAAACAAGATAACTAAACAATTTAAATGCAAATTTGAAGAGAAAAGAAAAGGTTTTTTATACCTTAATATGTTTCAATGTGATCCCATTGTTGATATGCAGAAATCAAACCGGTATCAAGAAATCGATTTCTTATCAAGTGTTATTTTGTAGCGTCTCTGATGTTACTCATGATTGCGGGGCGCCATCTTGCATTAAAATGACTCACTGACCCCCTTGTTATTCAATGTCTTCGATTTGAGGAAATAAAATTTGTTCTAGTAAATCAAGATAAATTATACCACTAAATGTTTTTCCGGAAAAACGAAACTGTCATACATTAGACCACACCACACGCTTACTTTTGGAGAATCGCACATATGTTCCTGCACAACGTTAGATTGTTCTGAACTCCATATCTGACAATTTTGACGATTAGAAACAGATTTGTGTGGAATATAGCTTCTTCTGAGAACAAGACTTTTTTATGAAAATTGGAATTGTTATCAATCTCTCATTGATCATGAAACTGACAGCCTGTGCACGGTAAACAAAACGTATTTATTTAAACTTCAGACTGATGTTGCAATAGTTTAGTTACCGTAACAGTTTTTCAATATCACGGCATTCTTTTTGGAACGCTCTGTATATTAACAGTATCAAGAGCTTCATTCACAGTCAACATCTAAAACACTCATAGCATTATAATATAATTATAAAATAACTGTTTCTCCTGTTATGTTATCACGTAACCGTGTTTTGGAACTATCTCGTTATCCGATTTTTGGTACCAGTTCATATTTTTCGACCTGCCGTAATTATGGTACTTTTTCGGAATCCAACATAAAGCGAAACAATAGGTTAGTTTCAATTACGAAACACGTAGTCTACCTGATTTTGTAATTAAATGCTCCAACATACGAACCAGAATCTGGCGGCCAAACATTTTTAATTTTCTACATCAACTTACTTTAACGTTTTTAAAGCTTTATCACAAAATTGTCAAGTAAAAATTTGTAGGCCTAAGATGAATATTCAGTACATGTTATTTAATAATAAAACATTTATAAAAACACAAATTCCAAACCAATATCACTAATCAGTAAGCCTACTAGGGTTTTTGATATATTGGTCTAAACCTTATTTGGTTCATATTTGTATTGAAGTTTGTATATCTCTTCGTCCCAGCTGTTAAGGTCTATTGATATTAGAAACCTTAATCACAATTTTCCATTATTTCCAGAACCAAGAGGACCATATGTCCTCTCCATAGTCCTATTCAGTTTCATCTCTCTTATCCTTATTCACATAAGAGGTTGTACCGAGTAGGCTCTTATTTACCCGGGTAGGCTCTTATTTACGCGGGTAGGTACTTATTTACTTGGGTGGGCTCTTATTTACTCGGGTAGGCTCGTATTTACTCGGTTAGGCTCTTATTTACATGGGTAGGCTCTTATTTACCCGTTTAAGAAAAATTACTTACCCGGGTAGACCATTATTTACCCGAGTAGGCTCTTATTTACCCGGGTAGGAATTTATTTACCCGGGTAGGCTCTTATTTACCCGGGTAGGAACCTATTTACACGGATAGGCTCTTATTTACCAGATTAGGCTCTTATTTACCCGAGTAGGCTTTTATTTACCCGGATAGGCTCTTATTTACCCGAGTAGGCTCTTATTTACCCGGGTAGGCTCTTATTTACCCGGGTAGGCTCTTATTTACCCGGGTAGGAACTTATTTACCCGGGTAGGCTCTTATTTACCAGATTAGGCTCTTATTTACCCGAGTAGGCTTTTATTTACCTGGGTAGGCTCTTATTTACCCGGGTAGGCTCTTATTTACCCGAGTAGGAACCTATTTACTCGGTTAGGTTCTTATTTACCCGAGTAGGATATTATTTACCCGGGTCGGTCTAGTTGAAATACTCGTTTCTACTTACGCGATATATAATATCTTCCCTATGTCCTTTATTGGAAAGCGATGTCCCTGCCTTAATCCTATTTATAGCCGCAATCATTTTTAAACCTTGTTAAGTGATGACCGTCGGTTTCACCAACGGTTTTCGCAATCTTTCGCAATATTCCTGGAGTACGCATCTTTCATGTATTCTTAAAATTACAAACATTTACAATTCGCCAAATAAACAAGAAAGAAATGAAAATATCACAGGTTCAAACAAAATGTTCAAAAACATCTCTCTCTACGATTTACAACTGAAATATTCAAAATAATCTCTTTCATAATCTTAATAGGCTACGACTATTCCGAAATATTTCGAGGTAAAAAGTAATTTGATACCGCACAAGATACAAATCTAGAAGCTGCGGGACGTTGTGTTCACGTCAGATCGCTTCGCTTCCGCCTTGCGCATAATAAGGAAGACAGTGAGTAATTAGCAAGTAAATTAACACATTAACGTTGCATACTCGCAGTAACGGTGAGTGATTAATTATCTCAAGGAATGTAACGTATCCTTGTAAAGGCAGTCAAATAAATGCTCGACTATAAGGTCAAGTCATTAATCACTTTAGCGAAATTGGGTAAGTATGGCGAAATTTTTATTGGCGTTTATTAAGGGAAAGAAATTAAATAAAAGCTGTAGAAACATGGATTACGCATTGACATGCCAATTTTCATAGCATATCTCGTGAGACGTATGTCTGCGCCAACAGGCATCGATGCCTTGTCTTTCTCTGCAGTACCGCGAGAGTAATACGATCGCGTCAGACCTGCCATGATTATAGGTAGTGATGCGGAGAAAAATATCAGTTCGAGAGAAACCTTACCCGGCAGGAGTGAGCTATTGTACTACCCATCCGCCGAACATTAGTCTTTTGCTATAGACAGGGACGTGAGTAGTGGGAAGCTCTCTGCGCATAGGATAAGAGCTAGCAGTTTGAGAGAAGGCTTACTCAGCCAGTGTGGGTTGGCTACTGTTGTACTACCCACCCGCCGAACATTAGTCTTTTGCTATAGTTGGGGTGGAAGTGATGGAACTATCTATGCGCATAGGATAAGAGCTAGCAGTTTGAGAGAAGGCATACTCAGCCAGTGTGGGCTGGGTTCTGTTGTACTACCCACCCGCCGAACATTAGTCTTTTGCTATAGTTGGGGTGGAAGTGATGGAACTATCTATGCGCATAGGATAAGAGCTAGCAGTTTGAGAGAAGGCGTACTCAGCCAGTGTGGGCTGGGTACTGTTGTACTACCCATCCGCCAAACGTTAGTCTTTTGCTATAGTTGGGGTGGAAGTGATGGAACTATCTATGCGCATAGGATAAGAGCTAGCAGTTTGAGAGAAGGCTTACTCAGCCAGTGTGGGCTGGGTACTGTTGTACTACCCACCCGCCGAACATTAGTCTTTTGCTATAGTTGGGGTGGAAGTGATGGAACTATCTCAGCGCTCAGGATGGGAGCTAGCAGTTTGAGAGAAGGCGTACTCGGCCAGTGTGGGCTGGGTACTGTTGTACTACCCACCCGCCGAACATTAGTCTTTTGCTATAGTTGGGGTGGAAGTGATGGAACTATCTCAGCGCTCAGGATGGGAGCTAGCAGTTTGAGTGAAAGCTGAAGTGGGTTGGCTACTGTTGTAAATCATAATCCACCGAACATTAGTCATTTGCTATAGTCTAATAATTTTCCTGCTCGGGTTTAGTTTGCTGACGTGTAATGTGACAATGATGGCTCAGACACTCTGAAGACAACAACTTTACATCACTGAAATGTTTTCGTTCACGCAATGAGACATAAAACTAACCGAGAGTTTGATGGTCCGAGCCGTTGTTCTGCGCATGCGCCAACCTTCTCTTTGCCCCTCTGTTCCCGTAAGAGTTTCATCACTCACCTCACAACCTATACATATGTTTAATCCCATGAAATATCTATAACGCCCTTTACTAGTATATTCGACTTATATGATTACTAAATTCTTTTCAACTACTTAGGAAGTCTTAGCTACTCTTATGTTATGCTAGTCAAACACCCCACTTACACATTTTTCAGAATCATATTTACTTTAACATTCAAACGTTTATAATGGCTATAGTACTAAGTAAAAACATGCATGTGTAAAAAATGGAAAAGACGGTTTCTAACTAAAACGAAACAATTTCCAGGCATTTTATGCTTTGGAAATTCAGGACTCATGAAAAAGCAATGACGATATTTTTGAAAAGAACGTTTGAACAGGACAAGTTTTTCAAAATATTTTAAGGTGATCAGGTAGAGTGACTAATATTCCGAAGATGGATAGCAAAGTATTGCCTTTACTGATAGGGTTAAGGTAGTGGCATTAAAAGCCTGGAGTATTGGCACTACTGATATGGTTAAGGTAGTGGCATTAAAGCCCTGGAGTATTGGCACTACTGATATGGTTAAGGTAGTGGCATTAAAGCCCTGGAGTATTGGCACTACTGATATGGTTAAAGTAGTGGCATTAAAGCCCTGGAGTATTGGCACTACTGATATGGTTAAAGTAGTGGCATTAAAGCCCTGGAGTATTGGCACTACTGATATGGGTAAAGTAGTGGCATTAAAGCCCTGGAGTATTGGCACTACTGATATGGTTAAGGTAGTGGCATTAAAGCCCTGGAGTATTGGCACTACTGATATGGTTAAGGTAGTGGCATTAAAGCCCTGGAGTATTGGCACTACTGATATGGTTAAGGTAGTGGCATTAAAGCCCTGGAGTATTGGCACTACTGATATGGTTAAAGTAGTGGCATTAAAGCCCTGGAGTATTGGCACTACTGATATGGTTAAAGTAGTGGCATTAAAACCCTATAGTATTGGCATTACTGATAGGGTTAATGTAAAGACATTAAAAACCTGGAATTGCTATTATTGATAGGGTTAGAGTAAAGACATTAAAACCCTGGAGTATTGCCATTATTGATGGGGTTAGGGTAGGGACATTAAAAACCTAAAGTATTGCCATTAGTGATATGGTTAGGGTAGGGACATTAAAAAACCTGGAGTATTGGCATTACTGATAGGGTTGAGGTAGTGGTATTATAAGCCTGGAGTAATGCCATTAATGATGGGGTTAAGGTAGTGGCATTAAAATCTTGGACTATTGCCATTATTGATGGGGTTAGGGTAGGGACATTAAAAACCTGGAGTACTGCAATTACTGATAGGGTTAGGGTAGGGACATAAAAAACCTGGAGTATTGGCATTACTGATAGGGTTGAGGTAGTGGCATTAATTCCATGGAGTATTGCCATTACTGATAGGGTTAATGTAGAGACATTAAAAACCTGGAGTATTGGCATTACTGATAGGGTTAGGGTAGGGACATTAAAAACATGAAGTATTGGCATTACTGATAGGGTTAAGGTAGTGGCATTAAAACCCTGGAGTATTGCCATTATTGATGGGGTTAAGGTAGGGACTTTAAATTCGTGGAGGAGGATATAAGGGGGATCATGGCATGACGTTTGCATAGTCCCAAACTTGAACTGTTCGTGAGGTACAAGAGGTCGCTACCCTCAGAACCAAGTAAATAGTTCTGTAAAATGTTCAATCTTATGAAAAGATTTAATACCTTTTACACCAAGTGATTAAATGAATAAAACAACTGTAACCACGGTAGACTATATCGTCGCTACTGTAGTGGAAGCATTTATTTCTATGCTTAAGAAAAGAATGTGTTAAATAAAAATAATTTAATTTCAGTAACATCTCACGGACTACTAAGACATTGTTTGCGGACCCTAGGAGTCCGGGGACTACCTGTTGGGAACCACTGACCTTCATAAATTTAACCAAATCTGACCAATTCTAACCTTCATAAATTTGTTAAAGTAGCATTTGTCAACCCTTTAACGTTTTCTTACATTCTTGACTTCGCGGTGGGTCAAATCATTTTTATCTTTAACCGGCTTCTAGACAACGTATTATTAAAAACGTTTATTAATGTACCTATTTTTTGAAAATGGAAAATACGTTGCATTTCTGGTGAGCACTCTTGCTTTATCTTCAACAAATTTAGACATTGGCCTATGTTTCCTATCAGCTTCTTCATAATTTAACTTTAAAACTTTAAACATATCTATGTTAAAATATTAAACATATCGGCCTATATTTGTTATGTTGTTGACTGAAAATTTAATACTTTGCGTTGGTTTTCTGAGTATCACAATGGCATTCACTAAACACAGTGTTATATTCTAGACTAAATATTTTTTTTATTTTTCAGCCACTTCTACTTTGGAAATAAATGATCTAACAACTATTATAAGTGGTTCTAAACATCAAAATTAAAGCCCCTCACCGCTTGCTCTGGAAAGATATTTCAAAGCCAAGAAATAAAACAGTTCGCCAGTGACAGTGATTAATATGTACACATCTAATTACTTTGTGTAAACACACCCAAATACAAGATCTAAACTAAATAATTGAAAGGAAAGTAATGTGGAGATACATTTGTATACACTAACAATATGATACAAAAATAGAGAATTCCAAGTACATTTAACAATTTTTAACCATCTGCTTTAATTTACAGAATGTACTTTATTTTTATTTTCATTTCTTATAAATCCTGATAGTATAGAGGTGCTAAATAAATATCCTCGATTTAACGTACTAATAAAACTGAACAGTAAATTATAGCATAACATTAAATAATATATATATATATATATATATATATATATATATATATATATATATATATATATATATATATAACTGCTATACACAGTAACGTTAGATAAGCTTAAATGTAAATACATACATGGCATATGCGGATTTATTTCTTACACAACTTGGCTGGAATAGAGCTAGTAAAAAAATTAACGTAATATATTATGTAACATTAAAATATATATAAATATGTTAAATATTCTTCCGCAATAGGTTCATTCTGATAATCTATAAATATCATGTTATCTGTAGATTCTTGTTAAAAGACGGACTAATCGCGAGTGGTTGATTTTGGCAATCTTAGGATGAAATATGTAGTTTTATTTGGAAATAACGACCTGTTTTAAAATCTGGATCAAAGATGTTAAATTGGGAAACCGTAGTCTGGCTAAAGTTCTGCAGGCTAAGAGGATGCATTAAGACGGAATAGAGCTTATCGCAGCGGTTTGTTTTCACTTAGATGTCTTAGTACAAAAGCTTCAAAAAATCTGTGAACTTTTGGATGATAGTAATCCTAAGTTAGACGTTTCAATCCAGAGTCTTTAACTAAATGTAAACCTACAACTATTTTGAATGAAGCAACAAGTCAGAATGTCATGTTCCAGCAAGGGCATTCGAGTGATAAATATACCGCCGCGCCGCTCCTTCTCGAACTTGGCCTTCGACAGTAAATGCAACCGATGATTCAACACAAGATACACAAAAAAGCCATCAAAAGTCTCTATAATCAATCACACGAATACTGCAATACAGTGGTTGGGATAAAACATGACTGTACCCGCAGGGGCCTGCAGTAAGTCTTCCGCTGTAGCACAAGCCTTGCCTTTGTTTCGGCAGCAGGAAGTAACGCCAAACTTCGCACACATCACGGACGAAAATGACTCCCGAAACCAGGTTTGGCTACTCATCTCAAGTTAATAAACCTTTACATTCATCATACAGAATATAAATGCAACCGATGATTCAACACAAGATACACAAAAAAGCCATCAAAGTCTCTATAATCAATCACACGAATACTGCAATACAGTGGTTAGGATAAAACATGACTGTACCCGCAGTAAGTCTTCCGCTGTAGCACAAACCTTGCCTTTGTTTCGGCAGCAGGAAGTAACGCCAAACTTCGCACACATCACGGACGAAAATGACTCCCGAAACCAAGTTTGGCTACTCATCTCAAGTTAATAAACCTTTACATTCATCATACAGAATATAAATGCAACCGATGATTCAACACAAGATACACAAAAAAGCCATCAAAGTCTCTATAATCAATCACACGAATACTGCAATACAGTGGTTGGGATAAAACATGACTGTACCCGCAGGGGCCTGCAGTAAGTCTTCCGCTGTAGCACAAGCCTTGCCTTTGTTTCGGCAGCAGGAAGTAACGCCAAACTTCGCACACATCACGGACGAAAATGACTCCCGAAACCAGGTTTGGCTACTCATCTCAAGTTAATAAACCTTTACATTCATCATACAGAATATAAATGCAACCGATGATTCAACACAAGATACACAAAAAAGCCATCAAAGTCTCTATAATCAATCACACGAATACTGCAATACAGTGGTTAGGATAAAACATGACTGTACCCGCAGTAAGTCTTCCGCTGTAGCACAAACCTTGCCTTTGTTTCGGCAGCAGGAAGTAACGCCAAACTTCGCACACATCACGGACGAAGATGACTCCCGAAACTAAGTTTGGCTACTCATCTCAAGTTAATAAACCTTTACATTCATCATACAGAATATTGTATTAGGATACAACCACGTTGCTGACGCGTAACATATCCTTGAGAAGGATTAGACCATACATCAGTTAGTTTTGTTTAAGGCGGTTGACCAGTATGATTGCTATACCCTATGAAGAATAGGAAAACATAATTATCAGACACGTATTAGATTGGGTAGTAGAACGTCCTGTCTGAGATATAGGGAAAATAACACGGCTACATGTGCACCATCGAATACCAGAGGAAAATTTACGCTGTATTGGGTTCACAAGAAGCAGTGTAGGACTGACGACGGAAACAATTCTCTCCTGGTACTAAGAGTGGGAGAAAATTACTACTCTCAGGGGCAAGGCAGCTCACCTGCAGGAAAAATATAGTAACTCTTTATTATCCCATTAATAAAGTAACTCTACTTTATGTAGGGCCTACTCGACCCTAGGGCACATCCAGGGTCACAGCCTAGCCCCAATGGAAGTACTAATTTTGACTGCATGCCTTTTCAGTTTCGAGTAAACAAAAGAAGAGGTGCATGTCATTACTGCCATAGACTTACTAACAAGTTATTTGTAAGAGAATATCCCTCCTTATCCCTTAGCACAAGGTGATCCAATCTCCAAGGGTTCCTGCATAATCTGCCGCGGTATATCTCCTAGCAGGGTTTCTTTCTTGCCAGGTTTTTTCATCCCGCTCTTAGCGCGACACTTACCGCACTGTTTCATTTCACTATCTCCTGATTCTCCATGGAAATAGGTTATGAGCTTGGTACATGGGCAATCAATCCTGTTACCTTCACTCACGGTAGGGATAGTACCCACATGCGCATGAGACGGAAACTCGCCAGAGGGCTAAGCGGGTTTTGGAAGCCCCCCAAAAAAATTTACCCTACACACGTGATATTATATTATCTGTGGTTGAGCAGCCCAGGTAGACTCTATGTAACATAACAGAGTCCCATTTGCATAATAGATATAGAAATTTAAAAAAATTATTTCAGTTTAAGCAATACTAATGCATCGCCATAAAGAATAATGTTGTCAAGTGTACGCACTGTCGATGCAACACTGAATCGATTTCATCGTGAATGGAGTTAAATGTAATTTGTTACATTTGTGATCTGACAAAATCGATTATTCACGGATTCAAGTTTCAGTTTATTTTACTTTTAATACAAATTTGAAATAAAGAAAAACATTTTGAACCGTTAAATGTTAAAGTCATTTCAACATTAAAATGTTATAAATTCATCAAAACTCACAATTTTTTCACAAGCTTTCAATTTCATTTGTATAACGAAACATTTTAATCGCTAATAAGATTCTAATGTACATAAATGTCACGCATTAAAGTTAAAAACATTAGCCTAAAAGTTTTCTTCTAAAAACAAACATCGTTAGTTGCATAACAAAAGGTAAAATTTGATTTAAAAAACTTTACAATTTAATATTTGGTCGACTATGACTTTAACAAAGTAAAAAATATGAATCATTATTAAATGAAAAACAACGTGTTTTGAAAACAACTCTCTACGTTCATTACCCAACAGCAAATTACCTTTAGGAGATAACCTGTTATTATTATCACAATTAGATTATACACAAAATCACTAATCAAACTATTACATAATTTTCGTAAGTACTACTATTCTTACAATAATTTAAACGTGTCTTAAAACCAAACTAACACAAAATAACTAAATAAAAAACCTCAATTCCAGTTCCTAATAAAATTGAATTCTTGCATTTTCTTGATCACAAGATACAGTAGCGAAATGTTACTTTTACTCAAAACATTTAAAGCAGCATACAACGCACAAAATTTAAACTTTATGAACGCAAAGAAAATTAAAAGACATTTTAAACGTGTCATTTTATTAATATAACTTTGTTTCTCTTCTGTATAGAAAGCATTTCTACTATACATATTTCTTTATAGAAATGATGAACATAAAAGCAACCTCTTTGAAACCGTAAACAGGTTGACGGTATTTACATCCTAACAGGTTAGTCATAATCACGAAAGTCATTTTGTGTGCTATAATGTAAAAGGTTTGCATGATATAGAGTTAGAGCAGATATTAAATTAATTTATAAACAAAAGTATCAAAAAGCTAAGCTCTCCTTTATTATCAGTTTACTAATTAAAGATTAGTTTTGGCGATAATGTTGTCATCATCACTGATTTGCTTTCAATAACTTATTTTATACTACTTAACTACTTTGCTATGTCAAACATAACTAAGGAATTATTTGACTGTTTTTGTGAAGAAATGCTTTCAAATTATTAAAATTATTTTACTCGATATTTTTACCTCAAATTATTCTGTGATTTAATCATACATGATTTCAAAATTCTCATTTTGTGTAGTGAGTTTATGGAGTTCTGTTTAAAGATATTAATAAAACAAATTAGCAGCTAAAGAGGTCTAGACTACTAATTGGAATCGAAACGTCCAACAATGTGATTCAATATTTTACCACCTTTATTCAATGATAAATGATGAACGTAAAGTCGTAAAACACGAACAAAATTGTTAGTTCATCGCTCATTACTCACCAAACTTAATACTTTGTGGTACTTAGAAGCACACACACTGCCAGCAACAGAAACCAGCATCTTTAGTGTAAGAAACTTATTAGCTCTTTATTGTTTATAATCGTGTAACAAACGATCGCCTAGTTAACAGATAATATGGCTAGATTAAAGAACTTAAAATATGAGAGAAATGTATATTTTTCGGGAAATAATAGGCCTTGTTTTCCGTGAAGCTTTTCGTTTATATTTCGTGTGTCCAAATCGTCGCAGACTTATCAAAGTTCTTAATAATCACAGCCAAACTGAAACACAGTTGCATGATATCTGTGTAAGATTGTAATTAATCACTACATGAATCATGTCAGATTAATTAACGTAATCGCGTATCAGTAGAAATCGCCGTATCAACGGCCAACAAATCAGTTGGCCCATTCACCAGATGGCAGCACGCACTTTCAGGTAAAACTACTATCAGTCTGTCAGACGCTATCGAATGTCATTGGCTGTGTCACATCCAATATTCCTCGCCTCCAAGAAGCAAACCGATCGACCTCGACCGCGCAACTCAAGATGGTTTTTTATCCAGAAACAGGTCAAGTATACGGCGTTGGAATTCGTGTTCAAATTCTCCAAAGAATGATGAAGTAATATTAATGTATTTCGCGAAATCGAGGAAGAGGAATGTACGGAGATTTGTAGTTTAAGAACGTGTCGAATGTCACACGATACCGATGTGGGTGTGAGTAGGTGAAAGCATGTATGTGTATGCCTGCGTGGGTGTGCGCGCGTGTGTACATGTAAGTGTGCTTGTGTTGCTGTATGTGTGTGTGTGTGTGTGTGTGTGTGTGTGTGTGTGTGTGTGTGTGTGTGTGTGTGCGTGTATAAGAGCGAGCGCGAGAGAATATATACGTGCATACACAATTTGCGTGCCTCCATGCGCATGGCGTGTAAGTGTGTTAGTGTGTGTGTGTGTGTGTGTGTGTGTGTGTGTGTTTGTGTGCGCGCGCGTGTGTACATGTAAGTGTGCTTACGTTAATGTGTGTGTGTGTGTGTGTGTGTTTGTTGTCTTTAAGATATTCTATTATCGTCATTTATTTCTATCGCGTGTCATAATAGCGTCTAGCTTCTACAGTGCCTCAACCAACCTGTAAGGCTTAAAATTTAACTGTATGCCTGCGTGGGTGTGTGAGCGTGTGTACATGTAAGTGTGCTTGTGTTGATATGTGTGTATGTGTGTGTGTATGTATGTGTGTATGTGTATGTATGTATGTGTAGTAAGTGAGTGAGTGTGTGTGTGTGTGAGCGAGCATGTGTATGTATGTGTGTGTGTGTGTGTGTGTGTGTGTGTGTGTGTGTGTGTGTGTGTGTGTGTGTGTGTGTGTGTGTGTGTGTGTGTGTATATACGTGCATAAGCACTAATGTGCCTGCATGCGCACGCGCGTGTGTGTACCTATACTCGCGCGCGATTGCGTGTGTAATAATAAGAGACTCATTTTGTCATCAACGATAAGATGTAAGTGACATAAATGAAACATACGGTTACACATGGAAGGTTGTATTCCTTTCCTTGTGTAACGCGCCTAAAGGAAAGCTGTACTCATCCAGGATCAACATCCATCATTGACCCAGGTTTGTGTAGCCTACGAAGGATGAGTAAGAAAGGGTGGATATAAGTTGCATTAAGGAATAAAGGCAACATTGGATAGAGGAAGGATATGATGCTCCATCGCTTGAGCAGATCGCATAAGGAAACTAGATCTACTCTCCACCGGGATGATGAAGAGGCGTCTGCCCATTACATCCCCTTTGTAAGAAGAAGAAGGTCAGCTATGACGGAGAGTGATTACGTGGAACTGGCATTAGGGGAAAATTATGCCACGGCGTATGAATATAATAGATTTATCCTTGTCTGGCGAGAGGAGAAGTGTCCGCCCACAACCTACTAACCTCCCTGGGGATGTAAGGGCACCAAACCATTTAACTATAATTAGGCAAAATAAGAGTTTTGCAACTTTATCAATCTTTCGGATATCAATCAATATTTTAGTCATCAAACAACGTTTATAAGAGTGAAAAATATCCCATCATCTTTATAACACACCTTATCTTTATGAATTTTCCCAAAAACCTGGAAAAAGGTGAACATTCAAAAGGAAACATATTTAAATTTATTTTTTATTTTTGGCGAACAAAATTACTTTTTTGCTTCATCATTTTAAATGTAATCAAATTTTAGAGAAATTAATACAGCCCTTTTTAAATTGGAAAAGCGCACATACCTTATTAATTTTTCTCATGGCAAGTACAAAATTACTGGTATTTTGGGAATTCTTTTCAACTGTTAACTTTATTAAAATTTCTATTCATAATCATCAATATTTTTGTCCAGTTCCAACGCTGTTTTAAACAGGGTAGATTTTAAATGAAATCTTTGTAATTTCACTTTTACATATTAGGGTAGTATTTCTATTTCCCGGTAGAAATACATTAAACAGACTACAGGACATACTAACAATTCAACTATGTATATTTATTAAATGAATTAGGATTAGCGATTATTTTGGAATATCGTAGCCCTAAACCTCTTCATCAACTGCCCTTTATGAGTTAGAACTAAAGTCCATTTCTTCTACGGATTACCGTAAAAACATTTAGGAAGAAAAAACTAGAAAAACGTATCTACTGACCCGTTTCAGATTTTCTATGCCTGGTTACCAATTCCTAAAACTAACCCACGTTTTGGAAACTCTACATATTACATTCATCAAGTCTTCACTCCTCAATTTTAGAACAAGTACCTTATTACACATATATTTAGGAAATACTTCGTAAATACACTTCAGCCCTGTGAGGAAATGTATAATGACAGGAAACGCATTATCATAAGAAAGCGCCCAGTGGTCTATGAATGCCTAACGATTTCCTATTCGCATTAGTCAGAAGGTATAAAAGTAACACTTGTTTACTAAAAACAACAATAATTATTTGTTTGCTAAGTAGTTTTTTAATACCCCCCGGCTGATGCCATTAAGCCTGATTTCCTTATGGTTTTTCAGTTTAATATTTGACCTCATCTGATACATTCATGATGGGTTGAACACAAAATCGCAAAGTACTTTAAGTAAACTCCTATGATGAAAGTAAAAACTCGACTGATCCTTATAGGATTGGTTGGCAATTGTAACTTTCTTAACAAAGTGCGGTCATCTTTCCTCGGTTTTTTGGAAAATTTATTTCCCAGATTTCGGTCATTACAGGACTATAAACGAGCTTGGAGTCTTCGTGAGTTCTTCAGCTCTCCTAGTTTTAGTCCTTTTCGTAAAAGACCATCTGTTGGTTTCAAGGACTCCATCGTTACTAGCACTCCTGAGCAAGGTGTTATCCCAGTACGCTCATTTGCCGCTTTATAACGCTCTTTCAAAGACTAATGCTTCCAATTCGAATTAGTTTTGCGCTATATCTTTCTAAACCTTGTATGTAAGTTAAAGCTAAAGTGGCAATACTAGAAAAGACACAAGATCTTTTTTTGTTGTTGTTGTAGTTTTAGGGCGGTCATCCAGTATGTCTACCAAGGATTGGTAACCATAAAAACCTAAAATCCAATAGGAGAGGATATAAGGGAATTGCATCGCGTCTGCAAGGTCCCTCTTTAGTAAATTGACACGTTACTGGTATAGAAAACAAGTACCTACCCGCCTTGTAAAAAGCAGGATAGGTGATCTAAAAATGACTACCCGCCCTGTAAAAAGCAAAATAGGTGATCTAAAAGTGTCTACTCACCTCGTAAAAGGCAATATAGATGATCTACAAATGTCTACCCGCCTTGTAAAAGGCAAGATAGGTGATCTAAAAGTGTCTACTCGCCTTGTAAAAGGCAATATAGATGATCTACAAATGTCTACCCGTCTTGTAAAAGGCAAGATAGGTGATCTAAAAGTGTCTACTCACCTTGTAAAAGGCAATATAGATGATCTACAAATGTCTACCCGCCTTGTAAAAGGCAATATAGATGATCTACAAATGTCTACCCACCTTATAAAAGGGCCGATAGGTCACCTAAAGTATCTACCCGCTTTGTAAAATGGAGAATAGGTGTTCTAAATGCGTTTAACCGCCTTGTAAAAGGAATGATAGGTGAATTAAAATTGTTACCCGCCTTCTAAAATAAACGATAGGAGATCTAAAAGTGTCTACCCGCCTTGTAAAAGGCAAGATAGGTGATATAAAAATGTCTACCCGCCTTGTACAAGGCAAGATACGTCATCCAAAAATGTCTACCCGCCGATAGGACATCTAAAAATGTCTACCCGTCGATAGGTCATCTAAAGGTGTCTACCCGCCAAGTTAAAGGAACTATAGGTGATCTAAAAGTTTCTTCCTGTCTTGTAAAAATAACGATAAGTGAGGGTAGATGGGATTTAGTACGTTGGAGCGGACCATGGAGATGCTCTGGTATTGGTAATAGTTGAAAGTTGTAGCGCCGCAAGGGCAGAGTTATACGAGGTGAAGAGAGGAAGTGGCTAAATAGAAGTTAAAACAAAAATGCTCTGAGCAGATTTATGTAGGTTCTACACATTGTTTTTAACTAGGCATACGTATATTAATATCTTGTTAATACACAAGTGCCGACAAACAATGCAGTGCATTATCTCCTCTTACTAGATCTAACTAGCCTAAACAAGCCTGTCTCGCCTCCGCGATTTTACAATCCATACAATTGGCAATATACTCTGCTCATTATCACGCATTATTCACGCAATCAATTGCCATTTCGCTGTACGCAATGTCGCAAAACAAAATAGCCTACTCTATATCATAAAACGATGCTCCTGATTAACTAATCATAATGACTGGATTGCGTAACTCTGGCTACATTCTAACATCAAGAGGGTAAAGTCTAACATTCGCTTGTGAACAACCGTCTGATATCTTTCACACATTACGTACAAAATTCCAAACTACACATTTCCAGTCGTACGTGTCACGTACATTGCTTCATTTCCGACCTCGTGAATGTCTGGTTATGAATCAGCCATACTATGCACTAAGTGTAGGCTTAATATAATGCAGGATAGAGGGAAATGACTGAGTCAAATTGAAAAAGTTGAGCGGTAGAAAAAGAGTAAAACTCAATCCGAAATTTAAACCATTTTTTTCGTAAACTATTTAAGAAAAGTTAAGACAAAGACAAATGTCTTTTGAGGTATTGCCTATTTTTAATCTTTTATTAATATATTAAATTTAATATTATTAACAACGTTAGTAGAACGCGTGTAGCCTCGGCAATCTCATCTAAATACCAATGGTAAACTAATAACTAACCTTGCCAAACTTATAATCTTAGCAAACTTATAACTAACCTTAGTAAACTCACAAGTATCCATATAAAACTAAACATGATTTTCTATATCTTTTAAGGAAACCCACAAATTTAATTTTGTATTCATTAAATTTCATGTTCTATATATGCCTCATTCTAGGTACATAATTTATGCTATTCAATATCGTTATTTAATTCAATATATAAATAAATAATTATATATTTAATGTTTTTAGTTAAAAATTTTAGCAGGTTTAAACTTAGCAGTTAAAAATCTTATTCAAGATCTTTATGTAAAGCTGTTGTGAATAACATGTTCGGAGAATACATTCAAATACGTTTTTTCTGCTTCACTCATTATGAAAACATTATTCTTCTTTCACGCGTTTCGGATTAAATCCATTATCAAAACTATAAACTGCATTCTTTCATTATCAAAACTATAAACTACATTCTTTTATTATCAATACATTAAACGGAATGCTTTCATTATCAAAACTATAAACTGCATTCTTTCATTATCAATACTTTAAACGGAATGCTTTCATTATCAAAACTATAAACTAAATTCTTTCATTATCAAAACTATAAACTGCATTCTTTCATTATCAATACTTTAAACGGAATGCTTTCATTATCAAAACTATAAACTGCAGTCTTTCATTATCAATACTTTAAACGGAATGCTTTCATTATCAAAAGTATAAACTGCATTCTTTTATTATCAATACTTTAAACGGAATGCTTTCATTATCAAAACTATAAACTGCATTCTTTCATTATCAATACTTTAAACAAAATGCTTTAATTATCAAAACTATAAACTGCATTCTTTCATTATCAAAACTATAAAATGTATTCTTTCATTATCAAAACTATAAACGGCATTCTTTAATTATAAAAACTATAAACTGCATTCTTTCATTATCAAAACTACAAACTGGATTCTTTCATTATCAAAACTTCAGACATAGATACAGTGTAAAGTTTTGATATTGAAAGAATACAAATTAGAATTATGATGATTTTAGGAAAGACAGAATAATGTAGGCTACTAGAACGTCCGTAACAGAAATAAAGATAATTATTCAACATGCGCGTTATAGGCCTATTCATTTAGAAACCGATATCCTAGGTAGTTGAACTTCGTTGTTTCAAAACGGTACGACAGGTTCCGTAAATATTTCACAAGATTCATGGACAACGATCTTTCAAATTTTTGACATTAGGATTTCGTTAATTAAGGAAAACAAAATATTTTGAAATTTTCGACGCGTAACCCGTCAAAATGATGGGACATATTGTTTACAAAAAAAGGTTAATTAATTACTCTAAACATTAGAACGAAGACAAGAACATTATAGGCATATTGATTTATAATTACTGACATTAGATATCCAATATTTACTGATGAGTACAACAGGATCTTTCACGAGCAAAAGACCAATTATATCACTTAAACACCAAAGACTTAATTATTAAGTGTCCTGCAGCCCTGAGATATTACTAAAGACACAAGTACAGAATATGCAAACACATCATAGTCTAACACCCGATATATTACTGAAGACACAAGTACAGAATATGCAAACACATCATAGTATAACACCCGTTATATTACTGAAGACACAAGTACAGAATATGCAAACACATCATAGTATAACACCCGATATATTACTAAAGACACAAGTACAGAATATGCAAACACATCATAGTATAACACCCGATATATTACTGAAGACACAAGTACAGAATATGCAAACACATCATAGTATAACACCCGATATATTACTGAAGACACAAGTACAGAATATGCTAACACATTATAGTCTAACACCTGAGATATTACTAAAGACACAAGTACAGAATATGCAAATACATCATAGTCTAACACCTGAGATATTACTAAAGACACAAGTACAGAATATGCAAACACATCATAGTCTAACACCTGAGATATTACTAAAGACACAAGTACAGACTATGCAAACACATCATAGTCTAACACCTGAGATATTACTAAAGACACAAGTACAGAATATTCAAACACATCATAGTCTAACACCTGAGATATTACTAAAGACACAAGTACAGAATATGCAAACAGATCATAGTATAACACCCGATATATTACTAAAGACACAAGTACAGAATATGCAAACACATCATAGTCTAGCACCTGAGATATTACTAAAGACACAAGTACAGAATATGCAAACACATCATAGTCTAACACCTGAGATATTACTAAAGACACAAGTACAGAATATGCAAACACATCATAGTCTAACACCTGAGATATTACTAAAGACACAAGTACAGAATATGCAAGCACATCATAGTATAACACCCGATATATTACTGAAGACACAATTACAGAATAGCTATTCCACGCCAATTAAGGTGACTGAGAGAGTTTCACGATTTTTATTTCCAAATTCAACACAAAACGACGACGATTCCAAGGTCACTTTCTCGTATGTTCCAAGTTTATGCAATGGTTCTGTTTTATGCGGATTATAATTAACAGCGGTAGCATTCCGTAGATTGCAAAACCTCCGATATCTCCTTCTATTGGCCCCGTTATACAGACGCCTTGCGACCGGTCGACTGGTTCTACTAGACCATTGCTCCAGTTTTACCAAACAAAAACAACCTCGGGCGAAGTTGTTGCAATGTCTGCCTAATTGCGGGATTTGTTTACACCTGATTACAACAAAACGCAGCGATCTTGGGCGCCTGTGCCAGCTTTTCTTTACAATAAAGATAATGGTCAAACAACGAACTTAAAAATTCCTAATGTAAAACTGTAACACAGGGGTCCTCACTCAAGGAATACTTTGAGAGCCAAAAATTTTGCATACAATTTTCCTGAGGGCCGCAAGTACAAGAGGCACTAAATAACTGACAAACAATATGATTATAACATACGTTTATTACATTACCAACATAAATAAACTGTTTTGCGCATAAAAAAGTTTGAAAATGTTTTTTTTTTACTTAGTTAATTCTTTGAAGTTGATGGGCGAAATCTTTCACAGTCCTCTAATATGGCATCTATGTTGGCAGGTTGGGAAGAATCTGAAATTCTTAAAATGTTCTCAACATTCTCACTTATTAGCCTAGATCTGTACTTGTTTTTTACAAACTTCAGCTTACTGAATGTAGATTCACAGACATAAGTAGATGAAAAAAACACACAATATTTTCTGAGCACATTCAAGTAAGTTAGGAAATTTGTCCTTTTCAACAACCCTCCAAAACTCATAGTGAGCTTTATTCTTCATCTTTTCTTCAAAAATACTTTTGAGTTCCGTATCGTTGTGAAGATAGATTAATTCATTTTTCAAATCCCTTCATATCCAAAAACAGAAAGATGAGCTACATTAGCTGGTTTCATTGCCCATGGATTTTCTACCAAGCGAAAAGGTTCCTGATACTTCTTGACGTCACTAAACCTCTGAGACATTTCTTCCTTCAGGTCTTTCAACAGTTTTAGTAAATCGCAGTTTTTAACTTCAGTAGTTTGAGTAATTAATTAAGTTTAGTAAAACAACGACAGATTTTCAAAACACTCAGTAAATAAATATAATATTTATTTAAATTATAAAATATTTTGACTTCAATCCTAACCGTCTAAGGACCGCAAAAAATCGTCCCGAGGGCCGCGTAGTGAGGATGCCTGCTATTACAGTTTTCCAACTGACAAAAAAATATTTTGTTTACCAGAGAACATTATTTTATTATTACCGCTCTTGAATTAAATGTCTTTGATGTGTTTTTCAATAGAAAAGAAACACAGAAATAATAAAACTGTTTTCATCCAGTTTTTAACAATATGGAGTAACGATATTGTTATTATGAAGTAATAACATATTTAACAATAAGTTGATTTTGAAATTAATAATATACTCATCTTCATTTCTGTTACGAATATTTCTATATGTTTGAGTACATTTTTCTGCCATTCCTAACTTCTCAATATTCTCTTCTGTTGGCGCGTTTTGGATTAACTACATTTTCAAAACTTCAATAGTACTACTAGTTTAAATTTAAACTTCAAGATTACTATTGAAGTTTTGAAAATGGAGTTAATCCGAAACGCGTCAACAGAAGAGAATATTGAAAAGTTAGGAATGGGAGAAAAATGTACTCAAACATATATGTTGAATTTTTTTAATATTCAAAAAATCACTGATGCTGTGAATGAAGAGTTTTGTTTTTCGAAACAAAGTGTTTTAATATTTTTTGTCTTTAATGAGGTTTTGTTCATTTAAAAGAACAAATATTTTCACATAATAAACACGCATAATTACTTTGCGTGATTTCCATCAATCAACATTAACGACTTAATGTATTTTCTTTAACAATAAAATACAAATAGACTAAATTATTGTTTTGACGTTTTCTTTTAAAATATACTCTATAACCAATATATTATACCGTATTTTTCTTTAAAAAACTACAATTAATTGTTTTGTTTTCAATATGTAAACTATACATATTTTAGGCGTTTTATACATTATAAAATAAACTTTTCCGAAAGTTTCGTTAAAAACATTTTAATGTTTTTTTTAATATAAAAACAATTATTTTAATAACTTATAATTTGTATACATTTTCCCCTTCAAAATAAAACTTGGTTTTATTTCTATATGCTTATGTTTCACACATTCAAAAATGTTTCTTTTAATATAAAATATAATAATTTTATTTATTTTCCGCCCGATAAACACATTTAAATTTGTTTCTTTTAATATAAAAAGCACTCATTTTTATCTTTTCTAAATACAAGAAAAATAAAAAAGTATTGCATGTTTTTTTCTAAATACATGATCTTTTACATTAAATAAAACAATACGTTACCATATTTAATTGTTTAATCTGATGTTGTAATGCGTGTTGCCTACTTCATTAAATACAGTGTCTATGCTATAAAGCTAAAGGTATACAGTCTCCAAGAGGACACTTCACTCTATGCATATTCTAGTAGATTTACTTAATTAAAGTGTAGCTTCTCCACAATCTGTAGAAGAAGCTCCGAACTTAGGCTTTACCATTTAGTCGGGCAACATTTCTTTCGGTAGTGTTATACTTCTTAGCTTGTAGTGGTAAAGTAATTGAAATAGGTTTACCATTATTATTATTCATATCCAATTGTAAAAGTCGTATTCTACGCACACCTCGTATTTATCAAATAGCTTTTACGCTCATCGTTGTGAATAATCTCGTTCCATACACGTTTTGAAGGAGTTCTGCTGCTCGTAAGATTGCCATCCTTCGCTCCATGGCAGAATACATTTACACGCTTGTACCGAAAATAACTATTAATCAAGTAATAAAAAAAAAGTTTCAAGTAACCTCCTACTGAGGTTAACAAAGACAAATTTTATTTTAGCTCACTAGAGCTGTATTTATGATATTGTGTGGTAACCATGGCAACAGTTTAAGGTTGTACAATGGAGGCGTCGACGACTAATGGGGGGAAAAATTTATATACATCTTGAAAAATATATTTCTAGATATTGGAAAGTTGGAGCAGTGCCAAGGTGCGCTAGACTTCAAACAAAGGGATTCTCAGTTCGAATCGGGCTGGACCCCCCAAAATGTATAATTGAATTATTAAATAAATATTTTTAAAAAAACTGTAATAACACATATTGTCATCCACTATAGGTTTAAAATAATGGGTTGTGAACTTGATTGGACGAATAAAAACGTATTTTATTAACGACTGAATATTTGTTCAAGATACATATCAGGAGAGTGTGAGCTAATAGAAGTATTTTAAAAAACAAGGTGAAGATAAAAAATGTTTTTCGTAATTTGTAACTTAGTTCAATCCTTCGAGTGAAACGAAAATTTCGCAATAGATTAGTATTTCCCTCATTGGATTCAAGTGCGGATCTAATAACTGGATGCAACACTCTGATAAAAAAATAAATTCTATTAGATCTCAAACGAACTTGAAAGCAAAAAATGGTCAAGGTCCAACTATTTAAATAAAATATTTTTTTGTTTTTTTAATAAAAATAAAGATTTGTCTAGGGTAATAAAAAATTCGAAAAAAGGTTTGCATACCTACACTCTATTACATTAACATTTTCACATAATTTTATTAGTTCCTACAAATATCTTCAAACAGGTAAACTAATGGACAACTATGGAAGGATATAAGCATGATCATGGACACAACAAATAAAAGAAACAGTTTTCTTTCCGTTAATTCTCTATTCATTCACTACCTCTTCTCATCAATTACTTCACAAAACGAAAACAAATCTTGATGTAGCTAATGGGTTACTAATTAAGTTATATCCTGCTCAAGGCATTTCCTTGGTTACGTCATGATTCCGCAACCATGAATGGCGGCTTTATCAGCTGCCGACTAAGTACTTTATTTTTGGGATATTCCAAAAAAATACATTAACTCCCACTACTCAGTGGGCTATCTTATGAATGGTAGAGTTCACCCGAGAGAAGGACGTGACACTCTTATCTAATGGAGAAGAAAAACGTTTATGTTTGGAACCATTAACCTGTGTGAATAATATTATCAAACATTCCACTAATATTTATTATTTTGTCGACATTTCTGTTTTAAACATCACTAGACATGAAAACATTGAAACGATTAAATGTGTTTATTCAGAGGTTCTTAAACTTTCAGTCAATCAGTCAGAGAAGATGTGACCCCGAGGTTTGTAGAGTCTGTCATGGGGCAGTGGCAGCAATATGGGATCGGGCTTTTGCTAATGGGCTGGGTAGCGGATGTATAGGTAAAATGTTTTAAGCTGGCACTTGGGGGGGGGCTGCGGGTCTTGGCGAGAGGACGAGCGGAGGGTAGAGGTGCTCGCAGGTCATTTTCAAAAACATCGACCCTTGGACTTCCGTTGACTCATAGGGTTGACTCGTTGTTTTGTTACTTATAAATACTTGTTAATGTGTAGTAAAAATAACAACAAATAAAAATAGGGCTTTCAAGGAAGCGTGCTAATAAGATTGTCTTAGGGTTGGGAAGGGTAGGTCACGATTTATGGCCCCGATGAGGGATGACGACAGTGCCTGATGTTTTATACATGAATAATACACAACTTCTACCTCACAGCCAAGTGTCAGCTTATAAAATTTGACCTATACCAACATCACCTAGTCAGAGGTGGTGTTGCTTATACACACCTATCTTCGACTAGGAAGCAGCGTTGCCGAAGTGATAAACCAATATTCCCTTTTAACTACTTCCCTTAGTTCTACCTAATTCATCTACCGTCCCTTTACCTCCGTTGGCGATTTTAGTCGTATAAGCACTTATACCTCTTGGTTTGCTTTAGTTTAACAGTTTAAAGGTTTGAAATGCTTAAATATTCCCCACATCCCCTTTTCTAGCTACCCCAATTTCAAATTGCATTTTTACTAATTAAATATATTTGTAAAAGCATGACCATCGGCACAAATTAATATCAAAGATTCGTTACCGCTTTTTATCATCTATTCCCAATGTCTTACATGCTGTAATTATATCCAACACACGGGAAAGTTGTAGGTTATCCACAAGTTAAAACTTCGCGTAAAACCTTTGTTTCAACAATTTGCCATCACTAAATCTAACACTCACCTACCCCCCCCCCTAATTCTCATCTAACCCTCATAACGCTCATCTGCCCTCGCTAACACACATCTACCTCCCCTATCGCTTATCTACCCTCTCCTTAACTCTCATCTAACCCTACTAACGCTCGTCTGTCCTCCCTAACGCTCATCTGCCCTCCCTAACACTCATCTACCACCTAACGCTCCTTTATCACCCCTAACGTACACCTCCCTTCCTTAACACTCAACAACCCCCTATTTCTCATCTCCTCTCCCTAACACTCGTCTACCCCCATAATGCTCATTTATCTTCCTTAACACATATACTCCCTAACGCTCATCTGTCCTCCCTAACGATCATCTGCCCTCCCTAACACTCATCCCCCTGGCGTTTATCTATCCCCTAACGTTCATCTAGCCCCTTAACATTAATCTGCCCTCCCTAACTCTCATCAGCCTTCCTTAACACTCATCTACCTTCCCTAACGCTCGTCCTCCATAACACTTATTTACCCCCAACGCTCATCTGTCCTCCATAAGACTCCTTAACTCCTTAACGCTCATCCACCTCTAATGTTCATCTACCTCTTCAACGCCTATCTACCGATGAGTTACATTTACCAATAAACAACCTCTACGTTACTCCTAATCTCTGCAAAGCTAGACAAGAAATATTTTTATTTTTCAATTTATTTTTTCTTTTTCAAACAACATACTTTTTCAGATTCTAGTGTAAGTATTTCAGTGACACTTCACACTGCAAAATGACTTCAAGGATAAAAATTCCTGTATATTTCCTTACTTCATGCGTAGATGCAAAAATTCCAAGAACCTTTATAGTAAATATTGACATGCGTTTTTGCCACTGTTTCAACATTCTTTTCATGGTTTAATTTTGTATCAACAACAGCAACGCGAATCCTTTAACATTGCTTGCCGTGTAACAGGTAGGCCTACGAACACCGCGATACACACACCTCTTCCGGGAAGCACAACTTCTTCACGAGCCGTGTATTCTATTACATTTCCAGTTGAGATCCCTGCGCCTACACTAATCCTATTCAAGATCACAAAGACTTGACGCAGAGTATGACCACAATAGTAGCGCAGTGCAGTAAAACTTCAATTACCCGAATCAATTGGGACAAAACCAATTCGGATGGGCCAAAATTCAGATAATTGCATTTTAAGGGGTAAATTTTAATTAATTACTGCGTGAATGTTGCAAATTTGAGAAAAAAAACTATTTTTCTGAGATTCTAAGCTAAGGCCGTAGCTTTTTCACAAAGAAATTAGCCCGAAATTAGGTTTCCCAAAGAACGTTATCGCAAAAACGGGGTTTTCTAATTCTTTGTTTCTTACCGTCTTAATTGGTTTTCTTTAAGATCTTTCATATACATTTTCAAGCACTGACACGTTGTTTAAAAGTACTGATTATGCTTGATTTTTAAAGTCTAAAATAGTTTATTGTCCAACACAATACATATCATTCAACTGTTTACGCGTAACTCCTTTATCTAATGCATCTATCATTAGTTTATCCGTTAACGATAAGACAATAAGTTACCTTTTAGAAGCCATGGTGAACGGAGAAACACACAAACAAACAAAACAACGGATAGATGGAAGTCGGGAACACTGTCTGGCTAATCAAAACGAGTAAGTGACAATAGGCACTTGGGACGGCCGACAGCCAGCTACACAGAACTGCACTAAGATGGTAACTCAGCATCCAAACAATGTTTGCTCTGTGCGTTACACTAGCTTCGCGGAGAAAAGGGCAATAGCACAAGTAGGCGGACTCATTATTTTATTAATTGCACTGAAAACGATTCGAATAGTCGGCGTTGTACTTTTGAAGTTAATTCAAACGCTAGATGATAGGTTCGCTACTGTTTATGCGCCACCTAAATACTGGTAGTAATTATTCTCCTGCTATTGCTAGATTCTCTTTTTTTACGTAAGCGTGGGGAGAACATCTGTATAATGCCCTACAGAAAACGCACAAAACTTCCAGTGCGGAACGAAACGTAACACGTATTTTTATAAGTACAATTTTATACTGAAATTTAAGATTTACATTTATAAATATTACTCTAAAAGTATCTTTGTACATACTGTAATATATGGCTCAAGTCATTACCAAGTTAGTATATTACATGACCATATTTGCTATTAGCGAATTAAGAAAGAATATAATTTTCTTGGGGGCAGCCTAGATTCAAACCTACCACCAATGTACAACACAGAAATCAACATAACTTGTGAGAAATAAAAGCAACTGTTGAATAAAATCAAACCATACGCTTTCAAATAATTTAAAAAATCTACATTCCTGAATGTATTGTTCCTGTTAATACGAAGGTTTAATAAGAAGATAAAATTAAAGTGAGTAATAAATCTAAAACAAGATCCCAAATAAAAAAACTGTATTGAGACAACAATATGACCAAAAGAATTTCGAGTCTATTACTACTTAGGTAAATAAAAATATTTTAGTTACTTTTTATTAAATAACTACAATTAATATAAATATGTGTCTATGCCCCACATACGACAAAATTACAATAAAGTGGTAGTTTTTTTTAAAGTAATTAATTAAATTTAATTAATGAAGTAATCTTTGAAAAAACGGTATTAGCATAAAGTGATTACAGGTTTGATAAAATGTATTTGAGCTTCAGTGGATGAAGAAAAAGTATTTTATTAACGATTGAAATTTTATATATATATATAAATCGCAATATGTATTCTTGTGAATTAATAAAGAACTAACTCAAAATACAAATACAAGAATTATAATTGAATTTACAATTCAATTATAAATTTAAATTTTAATAATTTACAATTCATAAAATTCAATTATAATTCTTGTATTTGTATTTTGAGTTAGTTCTTTATTATTCAATAATATATGCAGTAAAACAATTCTTGTTTTTGAAATATTTTTAATTTATTAACTATATTACAGGAAAATATATCACCATATATATATATATATATATATATATATATATATATATATATATATATATATATATAGGGAGACTGTGAACTAATGGTAGGAATTTGAATAACAATAAATACCCATAATTTATTTCCTGATACGTGTTTCAGTGATAAAGTTAACACCAGTAAGTAAGCCTGCATTACAGAAATAAGTTTAATAATTCTTCCTAAATAATTCTTATTAGTTTTCCTAAAAAAGATCAGGCTTGTATAAAATACGTTTATAAACATCTCTAGCGCTCAAGTCAATTAAAAAGTGTATTCCTCTACACACAGATTCGAATGCTACTTCAAGTTTTTCTAATCTATGATGAATCCAGTACGTGTTAAAACATAAAATAAATAACACGATAAAATACTTGCTTTATCGCATAAATAGAATAAAGATTTACTTCTGCAAATTTGATTATATAAAAAACAAGTTTGGCTTAAATACCTTTTAAACGAGTGTATAAAATTTAACTTGACTACAGAAAATGCTATTACAAGAAAAAACACTAAAAAAAACCTTAGAATATTATAATTATATTAAAATAAAACATCCGGAATCAAGAGAACGACGGTTGGGCTTCATAACAATTGTAGACCCTATCAAAATTGTTTCAGCTACAGTTTGGAATTTGTTTAGTTTTACACGGTGATGATAGTGTTTGAGTTCGTTATTGTTTATTATATCTGTTCAGAAGCTCATCCTAAATGTTGATAATATGGGAGAATTATTTTATGTTCGTTCCTTATTAATTTGTAGGAATTTTTCACATTCTTGTTCGTTCCTTTAAGGAGAGATACATTCTGAATCGTCTGTCGGGGACAAACGGGGAATCGGTAAAAATAAACTTACAGGTTACCTCAAACTTTAATCAAATCATTTCCTTCCCGTTTTAACGCACACATAATACCACTAAAGTAGGCTACTTATAAATATACAGGTAAACCTCGAACCGTTCTAATTCTATTTCTACAACAGGAATAACGGTTAAACTAAAATATTCGACCTTATTCCGACGGTGAATTACCACGGATTATCCGCTTCTAACCGGAACTTAACCTCTGGCAAAACTAGTCGTAAAATGGCATGCAGGAAACTGCTATTCGTCCATGACTGATTAAAAGAATTAGTGAAAAATCCGATCTGCATGGAGCGGCTACGTCATCAGATCATTAGTGACGTCACCGAGACGGACTGCACGGTCAAGATCAGGCCAGACTTAGAGTAAAGCGACACGGCCATTCAGAGTCAGTCTCTAGTCAGCCGTCGCTTTGGTCGGTCGAGAGAGAACCGAACACCAAAGTTCCGTGAATTCATTGAAACAGGTTTTTTTTAAAAACTAAAACAGTGCACAGTGATTTTCTTTAGGAATTTATGTGTTTAGTTATTTTATTTTGTTAGTTTATTTATTAGTAAAAATAATCCGGTACCAAAGAAGAGTGGTTGATAAGCGAGTGTGATAAGAGGGCTTCTAGACACTGAACATGGCCGAAGAGTCGAATAGAGCGTCCAGAAGTAGATCAGAAAGCAGGATCGCTGTAAGTACGAATTAAAAGAAAAATTATTAATTTTTACCAAACCTTTTTTTTACATTTCACTTAATAAAATTTTTTCAAAGGTTTCAAGACAGTCAAAGGTAAAACCAAAAATAAAGACAAGATTTTCTATTTTCATGTTACATATTTCATGTACAATATGAATATACTTGAATAATATTCAAGTAAGATATTCAATAAGATAAGTAATATTCAATAAGATTCAAACTAAAACTTACATCACTTTCGGAATATTTTTAATAAATAACACCTCCTAATTTCTTGTTATTCTTGAAATAATTTTCTCTGAAGCTTTACAATAAATAATAAGGATTTAAATAAAAGTTTTTGAATGAAATTATTTTAATTGTTAATCATAAAAAAACACCATTGTTGTTCCAAGTTGTTACTTTCGGAAAAGTATAAATCGTTTTTAAAAAATGAGTCGAAAAGGATTCAAATTCCCTTTTTTTAGAATCTGATTATTGCATTTATTTCCTTTTCCCTCTGAAAATCACAACAAATACATTTTATCACGAAAATTTATTTACCGAAAACAACTAACCACTTAATCATTTCTACTTCAATATTAATACTTATGACAACAATTTAACAAAAACTATATCTAATGTAACAAATAAATTATTAATATAAAACATAATTATTTTTCTTCCGGAACTTCATTGTGTGAAGTCTAAGTTCAAAGGTGATTCTTTAGTTCGAGAATATTGAAATTAATGTTATACCATAAAAGTGAGTATTTAAAAACCTAAGGAACAATTCTGATCAACAAACGGTTTCTCGACAGACTAGTTTCGCCTATGATGTCAGCATCATCAGTAATACCTTTAGACTAACACTGACTAATCTTTGAGTAAATTGTTTATTAATAAAACTCGAGTCTTAGTTTTCAAGTATTCGTTTGCACAAATCCCACTAAGCTGCGAATTGTGAGTTAATACTAATTTTTAAAAAAACTAAATTTTGTAAACAGAGCGCCTTTACACTGTCATTCTTTTGTAAATTCCAAAATTAAAGATTTTTTGCCAGAAATTTTAATTCACGGGGTGGAATATATTATAAAAATTTGATTACTAATTTAACACTGAAATTCTATGATCCTGGTACTAAGCTAGTGGCGGGTAACGCATTTTCCTTATTATTACCTAGAAGCTAAGAGAAAGAGCTTTTTTAGCAGGTAAGTGAACCTGGATAATAAACGAAAAACCATCTCCGTTGCAAACAGAAAAAGATTATCATTTATTCATTTATTTTTATAACAATCTCCAGTACCTATTTGCCATATATATATATATATGAGGTTCGCCATTGTACGAAAGAAACATTCAATCTAGACGCTACCCCGAGCATCAGACATCGTTAAACAAATTAGCGTTGACCTTGAGCTCCTGCTCCAAGTGCAACAGATGTATTACCTAACTTACCTAATAATGTGTGAAAATGCGCAACCGCTACCCACATTGCGTGCACTATGCTTCACGTAATCAGCAGGCTGATATTTCTGCTGCAAATTGGATTACACAAGAAATGAGGTTTAAACTGGCATTTCGAAATAAAATCGTTATTTGCTCTTTTAGACGATTGAATAGTTTGACGACAAAAACTTATTAGTTTAATAAGATTAGTGTATTGTACAACTTCCTAAGCGCGCGCGCGCGCGCACGCACACACACACACACACACACACACACACGCGCAAGCGCGTACACACAAATGTGCATAGCATTATCTAGCAGTTATGCCAACTATATACTATATTGCACAAAGATTCCAAACCTATTTCAGTGACGAAAATTATATAGTTGATAATTCCAATAAGAATTAAAATCTCCTACAACATTGGGTCGGGTCTTAAAATAGAGATTTACTCAAACACTACATAAATTTACACAAAACTCACAAACTAATCATTTATTTACTCATACGCGTTTCAATGACAAAGTCGTCATCAGCATCAGTGAGTGTTACTACTAAAAACTCACTGATGATGATGACTTTGTCATTGAAACGTGTGTGAGTAAATAAATGATTAATTTGTGAGTTTTGTATATGATTTTATTTGTTTCAAAATAACCTCGCAAGCTAAGCTCAAAGAATATTTGTACTACATAAATTTAATTACATAAAATACCTAAACTATAGCATTAAATTGAATTTTATTGATAAAAAACGTATAAGCCTATAAAAACCATTACAAATTTAAGATATTTATTATTTTATAAAATGTAAAGCATCCAGAAGAAAGTAACCTTTATTTGGACGAATTTTTTTATCAGCGTAAATTAAAACTCAGTGTTAATTTAACCATTTTATAAACGTTTCAAAATTGAACTGAAGTGTGTTTTTTAAACATCATTAAAAATCGTTATAAACGAAAACCAACACTGTGTTAAAATACAATAGTCAGGACAGTAAACATTGGTGAGTTTTTAATAACAAGTATCCCTAAAAACTTCGTCAAACTTGATATAAAGTAAAATTAATTATGTAAAACCCAAGGTCAACTAAAGTCGGTTTTATGAGCATATGTATCAAACTACGCTATACTGTTTTAGAAAAAACATTAAAATTATTGCAAGAACAACTAAATAAAGTTAGAATTGTTAAATGAAGATTATTTTTTACAAATCAGGCGAATACTTCGTATGCTTTAAAATGATATTTTTGTGAACATTTTTCAATATAACTAGTTATATAAAAACTTTTTAAAGCCAATTTCTATTTAGGTCAACAAAGAACAATTTTACTCAAATTAATTTTTAGTAAATAAATACAAATACAATTAATATAAATAAAGCAAAATAACCTATGCATTAAAACAGCTGTTCTACACATAACCTATAACATAAAATCAGCTGTTTTACGAAATCATATGTTGTCACTTATTTTAAGCAAAATTTGACTAAATAACTATATTGCATACCTAGCCCCTTTTGTGAATCCCATATAAAAGTTAAAATTAATTCATTATTAAATTTTAATAATAACTAAATATTTGACAAAAACTGCAATGACATTAAGTGTCATCCACTACAGGTTTTAAAAAATGTATTTGAACTTGAGTGGATGAATAAAATGTATTTCATTCACGATTACAAATTTGAACAAGATATATATCTTGTTATATTATAAGGATATCTTATATTATAAGTAAAGTGTGAACTAATAGAAGGAATTGAAAAAACATAAGCCAAGGTTTTGTAAGTACGATATTTGATCCACTTTATCAGTTCCCAAGTAGCTTAAATATTCAACAAAAAAAGTGTTGGTTGCTTAACGAATTCGTACATTTTTCAATAAATTCTTTACTAACTGATGGGCGGCCACTGAATAATTTTCATTACCTACTCCGATTGAATCGGTAATGAAATTGCAACACCAGTTCACATAAACCGTTCCGAACGTAACACTGTAAAGGCGTATCGACAGCATATCTTGTAAAAGTCAATGCACTGTTTGGACTTGAGCCAAATAAGTTAACTATAAATATATACGCGTGGTAAATGTCAAACACCACAAATAATATTGCCTGTTAAATTAAACAAAAATAAAAATGGCATTAAAAAAATTGTCAAGTAAATTCCAACTTGGGTCATTAGAGAAAAAGATTTTACTTTAGTTACTTTTTATTAAATACTTACAATATATATATTGTATATTCATACGACAGAATTATAACATTAAGTGTTAAAATTGAAAAGAAAATTAATTAATTAATTAACTAATGATTTAACATTTGAAAAAAAACTATATTAACATCAAGTGTTATCCTCTAAAAGTTTAAAAAAATATATTTGAACATGAGTGGATGAAGACAAAAAAATAATTTATTAATGATTGAAAATTTGAACAATAATATACATGTAGAGAGTCTGTACTAATAGTAGGAATTATAGACGAAATGTCCAAAAATTGTGCACAATATAAGTAAAATGTTCAAAGTTCATTAGACGAAATGTCCGGAAACTGTCCACAATATAAGTAAAATGTTCAAAGTTCATTAATTCACTCTTTACGAGGTGAAAATAACTTCAGTTTATAGAGAAAATAACTTAAAGACAAAGATGTATTAAATTTCATAATAATTAAACTAAAAAAAAGTACCTAATTATATTTTAAACGCAAAATGCTTTAACATGCTGAAAACCTGAGCCGACTCAACCTTCAGAATTATGTCTATATTCCAACGCGTAATCATACGAAAATGCAAATTCAGAGTTTGGCAACAACAAAGCTGAATGAATCTGTCGGGAATGCAAACGGATTAATGCAATCCTCCTCTGGACTATTGTTGTGCTTTCCCTTGGCAATTACACCTCCGTTCTCACGTGACCAATTGGCAAATCCTTAGCTTTTTTGTTGGTCTTTGCGAATTTCCTTTGAAATAAATTCTTTTTATAACAAAATTAACATAAACAGCCGTTTTAAATAAACACTTTTTATCTATGTTTTGATGTACATTTCTATTCCAAAGATCATCTTCAAAGATGATTGTAGTAAATTCCTCTGAAGATACTCGCTTAGCAAGCGAAATGTATGCCTATATCAGGACAAAAAAAAGTGCTTGTCGTTAAGAAATTTTATTTATTTATAATAAAAATTAAACAAACATTCCTCCAAATTTACAGTTTTATTCATTCAACCCTAGACTCTCATAGATGCCATTAAAGTTATATTTTTATTATAAATAAATTTCTTACAAAAATAATCAACAAGAGCCTCCAAATTGGTAAAAATAGTTCTAGCAGGCATCGCCGCCCTACAATGTATTTTTACGCATTATTAAAAACACTTCAAGACAGTTTCTATTACACTGATGAAGTAGAATAAGGAACGACTGGAGGAACAAAGGCACTTAATAATAGGTAAAGGGAACAGGCAGGATTTTCTGGATGATATGGGCGGGATCGCTCGTCTAAAGTGGAAGTGCTTTTTACCGGGTCAAAGAGAAGCGTGTGCCTGGACATTCACGTAAATGCATGATGTATCGATTGAGTTGTTTTGTTATAAGTATTGTTAGAAACACACACACACACACACACACACACACACACACACACACACACACACACACACACACACACACACACTGATAAAAAAAAAATATTAATATTAAATATAAAAACAAATATTTATCAACAATCTTCCATTATTTTCGATATTAGTAAAAAAACAATAATTAACCACGCTCAAATACTATTATCTGGACTATCTCATTGAATATTTTGCTGACGGGATGCTCTACTACTCCATTTAGCAATTTGTGTCAGTGAGTCATAAAAAAGAGGGGGTTCGGTGGCTCCCGAGGTTATCCAGCATCTGCCCCGCTAACATTGGCTGCGGGTAAGATTATAGGGATTTGGGCTTTTATCTGGGCGGAACGGAGAAGGTTTATTTAACTTAATGGGGAATGACTTATGATCTAATAATTAGAACTTATTGCTATCAAGGCAAGTTAAAAATCGATTATATTGTTGCCTAAATGGATAACCTGCGATACAGTTTAACGTTCCCTTTGCAGTCCCGTATCTTGAACCTTCCTAAAACCTGCATCAAAGATAACCCACAAGGCCGGAATGATGGCACGATGGCTACAAACTAAGTATAACAAAAATTGCGATGTAACAAAACTCAGATGTAACAAAACTCTTTGAACGGTTTACCGCTTCAAATAGATAACATTAGAAACAAAAACCTTTAATTTTCCATAGTTTACACAAAACGCGCCATTTTATACCATTTACCTTATCCTATCGTTCTTTTCTATCCAACCAGGCAATGTTCTAAAAGCAAGGACACATAACAAACAAAAAGAAATTAGCTTTTTAATCGCAACAATGCATAGACTGCACGGAGATTTATCTCGATACCGAAGGACCTTATCGAGTAGAAACGACCTCCATTTCAAACGAAAACTCCCGTTAATCGATTCCTTATTTTATACGATTTCAGTTAGAAATCGGCTGTTTTAGTCTTGGCGGTTAACCGAAAACAGTGAATAGTATGTGAATCAAAAAAAAGAGTGAATCAAGGCAAACTTAATGATCCTAACAAAAAAATGTTTAATAGTATTTTAAAAACCCTATTTTCAATAAGGTTTACACTTTCCTAAAACATAATTTCTCTAGCCTGTTTAACATCTAAATTACGTAAAACTAAAATTACAAATTGCCACGAGGCTACTAACGCCTCAATTCCCTTTTGGAAATGCCGAAGTAAAGTTGCGAATACGTATGAGTCATGCTGGCTTTCCTTAAGCACGCAATCCATCCTACGGATTTGGAAATCGGCCAATAGTTGAAGTGCGTTATCAGCTATTGAATTTAACCTTGTTTTGCTTTAGAATAGGAACACTATGCCATCGGGTACGGCCGTGACACAATTTTATTATGCTCTATAATGGCTGTAAAAATTTGGTACTTTTACCAATAAACAGCAAATTGAATGGGCTTGCAAAATAGTTTTATTTATTCACTGCTGTAAGCGTAACGAGGAGTTTTAAAACTGGATTTTAGTCTGACCTTAATTTTACATCAACTGCATTAATTTATACAAATACAGTTGATGTATAATGTAAAGAAACAGGCTGTAATTGTCGAATTCATGTTTATTTGAACATTCCAAATAAGTATTGAATAAATGATGAGCCGATTGATAATCCAATCAATTATCACGAACTAAATAAATTTCATTGACTAAAAAGCACTAATTAAATAAATTTCATTGACTAAAAAGCACTAATTAAATAAATTTCATTGACTAAAAAGCACTAATTAAATAAATTTCATTGACTAAAAAGCACTAATTAAATAAATTTCATTGACTAAAAAGCACTAATTAAATAAATTTCATTGACTAAAAAGCACTAATTAAATAAATTTCATGACTAAAAAGCACTAATTAAATAAATTTCATTGACTAAAAAGCACTGATTGAATAAACTTCTTTGACAAAAACTACTAATTACATAAATTTCATTGACTAAAAAGCTCTAATTAAATAAATTTCATGACTAAAAAGCACTAATTAAATAAATTTCATGACTAATTACATAAATTTCATTGACTAAAAAGCACCAATTAAATAAACTTCTTTGACTAAAATTCACTAATTGAATAATCTTCTTTGACTGAAATCCTCTAATAAAATAAACTTAATTGAGTAAAAATCACCAATTAAATAAACGTCTTTGACTAGAAACCACTAATTAAATCAACTTCATTGACTAAAAATCACTATTTAGCCTAAATAAACTTCTTTGACTAATATGCTCTAACTAAATAAACTTCTTTGACTAAAAATCACTAATTGAATAATCTTCTTTGACTGAAATCCTCTAATTAAATAAACTTAATTGAGTAAAAAACACTAACTAAATCAGCTTTGACTAAGACGCCCTAATAAATTAACTGCTTTGACTCGATATTCAACTCATAATTTCTTCAAGATTTTAATTTTGTCATGGGTTTAAGACTAGCCGTTAGTAAGACTATTGTCGCTTATAGTGATAACAAAGAATTTATAGTGATAAATAAAAGATACGCTCGGGGAATATATCTTCTTCCTGTATACCTTACAAAAGATTTTAATTTTTGTCGTGCTATGAAGGCGATCAATCATAAGACCCTGTCCCCTGTAAAGGACAGAAAAAGATTGCAAGTAACAGATAGAGACATACACCCCCAACCACGTACGGGATATAGAAAATGACTTTGCCAAGATTCGAGCAGTGTAGCCATTGGAGTGTAAAGAGGCTACCCATTATAGCTCATCGTAGGATGGGGGGAAGGGTATAATGGATTAAAAAGGCAAGAGAAAACTACGTGGTTCAAACAGATTCCTTAGCTGTGGAGACTACATACCTGTAGCTATGCCCTTCGTATTTCCTGATGTTACCTACAATTGGCTATTAACATATAACTGGATGCTATTCTAGATACGAAACTGTTCATGCCACCGCAAGACCGTTAGATTGGGCAAATCTTTTACCACCTTCAAAGCAAAGTACGATACCTATAATAGCACGTTATGGGGATTTTCTAAGACCACGACGGCAATCGAAGATGTAAATAAGCCAGAGGTCCGGTATGCACAGTTGCGCAACAAAGGGGCGCACAGGTGATTAGAAATTAAAATCGCGCGTCATTATGCAACACGTTCGCCAAGGATGCGGATCCGAACCCTGCGTCAAGTCCTATTGTAGTGCACGACTCAGAACATAATCGGAATCGTAATGAATGAATAAATGTCAGATGTAAAACAATTAGTCGCGCGGAAGATGTAGGCTAACGCAGTAAGTAGTTGGGAATCCCGATTGCTAATGAGACTTGCAGCGCAAACATGTAAACACAAAAACATATCTAGATCATCTGTAGCACTTACGTTCCAGTTCTAGTAAACTTCAAATAATTGTCTTGTTTTTTATTTCTTATTTTCTCTTTAAATTCGGATTTCGAAACTTTGAACTTAGAAATCTTAATGTTTGAACAATTTAATTATAAACCTCAAACTCCACTATTTTTCAAACATTAACCCCTAACCTTACATAGTACTAACCCCCTTTCCATGCCTTACTGCAATTGTAAAACTCTATACTCCCCTTTATTTCACATGAAATCTTACAGCAACCCTACATACCCTCACAATTACCAAACTAAGCCTACATTACTCCGTTCAAGTGTAAGCACGCTTACCATGCCTTACTTCAAGTGCAAGCTCCATAACTTCCAGCAAATATGAACCCCAATCCTGTAACAGGCGATACACTTCCTACCATAAACATTTCATTGCTTTCTGAAAGAGTTGCATCAGTAACCCAGAACATGTGGTGCTTAACGCTAAGTGCAAGTTCGTGCCTAACACTGGCCTGGGCAATTGTTATTTTAAATAAGTATATTAATGTGTACATTAGCATCTTCAAGGGTCTCAAGGCCGTTTATTCATCTCACACGTTCACTCCTCCTTTGAGTGAATGCATTCCTCGACCAATGAAAGACAGCTGAAGGCAGTTCTTCCATTACTCAAAGCTATACACTTCGCGTAATTATTTGGTTCTCAAAATACATTTTATTTTATAAATAAAATTTATAACATATGTTATTTGTCGCTTTGGGGAAAGGGATAAACGATTGCCTAAAAACTTGAAGTCGTACAGTATCTGTTAGTTTTGTAACTGTATAAAACGCAGCAATTTCAAAGTGACTTCTTATCCAGTAGAAAATGGCATCTCATTCTGAAGAGAGTTTCCTTTGAAGGTGGTATACAAGGATTTAAATTGGGGCGTGATTCAAAAAAAACTAAGTCAAGTGAATTTTGCTAAAATTTTCGAGTGACCGGAACTCTATTATTTCATACAGAAGTTTGATTTTTTTTCCAAAATTGCCGAGTGTGCAAAACTCTGCTATATTATACAGAAGTTAGATGTTTTTTCCAAAATTGTCGAATGAGCAAAACTCTGCTATTTCATACAGAAGTTTGATGTTTTTTCCAAAATTGTCGAGTGAGGAAAATTCTGCTATTTCATACAGAAGTTTGATGGTTTTCCAAAATTGTCGAATGACCAAAACTCTGGTATTTCATATAGAAGTTTGATGTTTTTCCAAAATTGTCAAGTGAGGAAAACTGTGCTATTTTATACAGAAGTTTGATGTTTTTTCAAAATTGTCGAGTGAGGAAAATTCTGCTACTTCATACAGAAGTTTGATGGTTTTCAAAAAAATGTCGAGTGGCCAAAACTCTGCTATTTTATACAGAAGTTTGATGTTTTTTTCAAAATTGTCGAGTGACCAAAACTCTGCTATTTTATATAGAAGTAAGAAGTTTGATGTTTTCCAAAATTAACATGCTTGTGAGATTATTCAAATTATATCAGAAATTTTTGACACTAAGTTGGGTTTTCTCGAGACACTCACTTTTCTAAATTTGACACCTTAAAGTCAGGAAAACAGTCCAAATGCTTCAGACTTAGCTCTAGGCATTGTTTTCTTCAGAGTTCAGAGCAAGACAAAGAAGTGGAAAGTGACACAAGTGTGTTTTGACACAGCTACAATCAAATAAATATTCAAAAGCCTGTCAAGGTCAGACAGTACAATTTTGACTTTACGTTAATCTAGCAAAAGAGACTGATACTAAATGTAGCCTACAAATACCTCAGCATAGATTACTTTAAATAAATGTGTATTTAGTTCTTTCCATGTTTCTAAAATTAATCAAAATGTATAATAATGCTATACGTTCGAAATAAATTCTTATATAGAGTATGGGAATGTATTATTAAATGGAAAATAATAATTAACTGGAGTCTAATTAACTAGCAAGGTTCGGTCTCTTATTCCGACCATAGTATTGTATCGTACACAAATGCTTCGTGCCCTCAGATCAGAAAGGCTGAGGATTCTGCATTAGATTCACATCTTGATTTTTCTCCTAATTTATTGTTATTCTTTAAGTATTTCCTAAGCAACATCACTCTGAAAATTGTTTACAACTTATTTCTCCAAGAATGAAATAAACCTACAATTATAATGTTTTTTTATCCTTGAACATTTTGAATATTTTTTTTAAAAGACCAACGAAGAAAATCGAAATTGTCTGACAGCGCGTTTGAGCTCATTTGTTCTGAAAAAAATCAATTTTTAAATGAAAATACAGTACATACATCACAAACGCATACGATACACACAAAACAACGAATTCGAAATAATACTTTATATTATTAAGGGAGGATATAAGTCGGATTTCCAAAACTACAACAGACAGAACCATCAAACTGTAGGGCGTTAGCAGATTTTTGAAACTGCTTAAGAACGGTAGCGAAACAGCGCCGCCAATGCCCGTGTTTGTGCATTGTCAGCTCGTCCAAACAGATCCAAGGCCGTTCAATTTATCTCACACGTTCACTCTCGTTGCATTCCTCAACAAACCTATGCTATCTGAATACCTATCTTGCTCAACACTTAATTCTATATTATTCCCAAAGTAATACAGCATAGCCAGCTATGTGTCAGGGTTCAGGGATTTCAATTTGGAAAATAATCAGCCAGACCGCAAACTAAAGTAGTCTTTGGTTGACAAAGAAACCCGTATAACCTAATTCCTTTTATCGCAATCACATACACTAGACTGTATTGTGGACAAACAGTTTACACTCGGAAACCACGATTATGTTTTCTAATGAGAAATAATAAAGTTTATTTCAATGATTTACAACTAACGACATTGCGCTCATGTTCACTTGCTCGATTTCATAAACCATTTTAATTCATTTTTATATAAAAGGTTAATTTCTGAAAAAATTAATCATTGAAATTCTTAATATACACTTCTTAACTTCTGTTAGGAATATTTATATAAATTACAGTAAATTCTCCTGCCTTCCCTAACATTAAAATATTTTTCTTTGTTAACTCGTTTCGGAATAACTCCATTTTCAAAACTTAAATAGTACTCTCTACAAGCAGAAATATTTACTCAAATTAAAATGAAAATAAATCCGTATAAAATACTTTTATGTCATAACTTATTCGTCAAAAGTATTTTTTTTATAAGTGACTAATTTAAAACGGCCAAATATCTTGAAAAAAATATATTGTATGATAGGATTTGCCACCGAAATCTTATCATGACAAACTTTTACAAAACATCAGGAAGTTGTGACGATTTAAAGATTTCAACCAATACGCTAGGTTCTGAATTTTTTTCACTTGGAACTTATAAGGTTGTTTACATTTCACTCCAAAAACACAAATTGTGTTAATTTATGTATCTAAATATTGCATTTTGTAAAGTACGAACCCACCGAGTAGCCATTTGAACCAGATGGACTGTATATTCAACCCGCTAGCACAAAGTTTAGTGAATAAGATAAATAGTTCCAAATAATTACCAATCGTTGTCCACAATGCACAAAATGAATAAAACATTATAAAATAAAATATTCATCTACAAGTACAATTAATTATTACAAATATTAAATATTATATACAAATTCTAAATTTCCATTTTCAAGTGAGACTAATAATAGGTACATTTTTAAATTAAAATGTTTATGAAAATTTAAAAAAAAACATTGTGACAAACTAATTAATAGCTTGTCAAGGTAACTCTATACAAATAGTTACGCTTTTTCTAATTTGATTCCTGTAACAAACCCAATGTCATGACCTCAAATACGTCTAAAAAACAGACATTAACAAAAGTAAAGAAAACAAATACAGAAATGAAGTTGTTTAGAACCAAAATTTGCAGTACCCCCTCATAACACGCAACTTGAAAAAATTATTTAAAATGTTTACAGTTCGCCATGTTTAACATAAAGGGTTCTTTCTACCAACTAAAGAGTCTACTTAAATATTATACCATAAAACTATGATATAACATTATATATATATATATATATATATATATATATATATATAATAAATTAAAAATATTTCAAAAACAAGAATACTTTTAATGAATATATTTATTCAAAGCTTTTCGCCGATAAAATAGTACCAGCATCTTCAGGAAAATAATTATCTAATAAAATATTTTTACAAAATTAAATCATATGTCATTAATAAGACATATGATTAATTTTGTAAAAATATTTTATTAGATAATTATTTTCCTCAAGATGCTGGTACTATTTTATCGGCGAAACGCTTTGAATAAATATATTCATTAAAAGTATTCTTGTTTTTGAAATATTTTAAATTTATTAACTATATTACAAGAAAACATATCACCATATTTAATATATATATAGCCTATATATATATATATATATATATATATATATATATATATATATATATATATATACACACTGAAATGTGTTTGTGCGTACGTGTATAACTGTGTTATACCGACATAGTATATCCGTATATTGTTAGCAGATTGGCTAGCCACAGAAGAATAGGCTACCATACAGTCATGTTCAGGCCCACACGCGACCTTCGCACTAATGCTGAATTCCCCTCACCGGCCTTACGAAATAATCAACCTTCTGCCTTCGTACAACATTATGGCAAAACCGACATAAAAGGAAACGATGAACTTGTTTAAATGAACATTCAAAGAGAATGCGTAGCAATCCGAACATCAACAAATTGCCCCGAAGAGTTCTGAAAGTCCGGTTTGTTTGGAAGTGTTTAAAATCACTTTGAAATTAAATTTTCTGTACATTCCGAAGTATTATATATACCTGATTAAATTATACAACAGGTGCTCTTATAAGTTAGTTTATGTATTGTACATTAGCAGAGGTTTAAAATGTAAGTCTTATAGGTTATACACACTTGTTAATGACTTTATATATATATATATATATATATATATATATATATATATATATATATATATATATATATATATATAAATTAAATATGGGGATATGTTTTCTTGTAATATAGTTAATAAATTTAAAATATTTCAAAAAGAAGAATAGTCTTAATACATATATTATTCAAAGCTTTTCGCCGATAAAACAGCACCAGCATCTTCAGGAAAAATAATTGTGTAAAAAAACTTAGTTTTTTTTACATAATAATAATAATAATAATAATTTTTTGTTGATGATGCTGGTACTGTTTTATCGGCGAAAAGCTTTGAATAATATATGTATTAAGAGTATTCTTGTTTTTCAAATATTTTAAATGTATTAACTATATATATTTATAAGTAAATTTATTAGAACCTGTTACATAAAATATCCAAGTTATTTTTAAAAATTTATAAATATGGAAAAATCACAAAAACTCCTAATTTAAAAATAATTATAATATAATAAATTATAATTATTATATTTATATAAATAAATATAATAAATAATTATAATTATAATTATAATAATATATAATGTAATATTCGATAATCAATGTGTTATTCTTTTTCTATAGGACATTAGAATATACAATAAATACCTAAAGGAAATTTATCTAACTTAACTTGTACAAAACTTGTATTAGTCTGTTATGTTTCTCGTTTTAACCTTTTTCTTGCCATAAGTTGACACTAACCCAAAGAGAATCAATCTACTTTAGGTACTTAGTTCTACCTAATTCCATCTACCAATACTTATCGTGCTCCTTACAAATGAGTGTCAGGTACAAAAAAAAAAGTTGAATCAATTTGACAAAAATCTCCTCGCGCAGGCATGTGGTGGTGAGGGGTGGGGTTTGGCCGCGTGCGAGGGGGAGGACGATGAGAAAGTTCTGAGTAGGAACGCTACTACCTGACATACTTTCGGCTGAGTTGATTCATTTATGGACGTCAAGAGGTAAAACCCTGGTACTACCCGTTTGCACCATTGCTTGAAGAAACTAAAAACACGTGCACTATAAAACACAAAAGATAACATAAAACCTAAATCAAAACATAACACCAGCAAATGTTTTTGGAAAGGTATAGCTCCACCACCGGCTACTTTCACGACCAACTGAAGTGTCGCTCAGAGCTCTCGCCCTAACGCGCATGCGCACTGGTGCCCGCACCCAACACTCCGATTTTTCACAAAGTGATTCGACTGTAGTTCTTTATTAGACTACCGATAGAGTAGTAAGTACAATAATGATTTCTATATCTTATAGCAGGAGGTTTTACATCTGTAGCTTAATCTTAGCTATATTCACAGCCCTAAACTATAAGATTCATACTGGCAGATAATACAAAAATACACAATCCTCGCCATAACAAGGATGTGGCACCTTGCCAAAGATAGATAATTTCCCCTTAAAATATAATAAATCCCTATCCTCGACCTCTTAGCGTTAAACATTCCCCTTAGAATATTAGTTTCGTATATTTGTAGACTCGTTTTCTAGTTAGTTCCAAGTGACTCTGTAGACAGCATGTATAACATTTTAATTTAAGGATACTCTATGTTATTAAAGCAACAAAGGATTTAGATTAAATGACACCAATTGCTTCCCTAACAAGTATTTTTAATGTCCCTGCGGGTACATTCCATCTGTTAATTTGAGCTCTAGGTGTTATAAAACACTTTCCTAAGTTACATTACGATTGTTACATTGCAATTCCGTACAGTTCCATATATTATATTTTTACCTCCACAACTTTGGTTATATATATTTGCATGGACCCTTTTAATAAACCCTGTATATTCCTTTCTACCGCAACAGCATACTTTCGCTCACACACTGATACAATATCGATGCCAACAAGTAGTAAAAATATTACCGCTAATCGTTCTTTTGCGGTTACAAATTGATTATCAACAAGGCAGTTCATTCACTCAGGCCCAGTGTGCAAGGTTACCAGCAGTTTCCACGACACCGTGTCACGAATGTTAAACAATTTACTGCACCTAATACCGCGACGACCTATATAGCCAACGTGCCTCTGCTACTGTGCTACACCATCATACCAGTCTCCTAATTATCCGCACACGTAGCAATCTCCACGCTCTCCTACCTACTGCGCTGAACGCTGTAATTAGTCACAAATAAAGCAGATTTAGAAATTACGTTAGTCTTTTATCATAAACTGAATTCATCACATATTCAATATAAACATTTTACGCTTGCTAAATGCCTGAGTGTATAGTATTTCTATATTTTAACAATAGCAAGAAAGCAGTATATATTTAAGTCAATACTTATTTAGGTAAAAAAGAAACAATTTTATTTCAGTTACCTTTTATTAAATAATCGCAATTAATATAAATATGTACATACACGACAGAATCGCAATATAGAAATTGCAATATAGTGGCTAAATAGAAAGAAAATTCAATTATTAAAATTAATTAATATTTTTTTAAACTTTATTATCATCAATTGTCATCCACTACAAGTTTTAAAAAATGTAAATGAACTTGACTGGATGAATAAAAAGTATTTAATTAACAATTGAAAATTAAACAAGATATATGATGATGATGATGATGAATAGTTACTATCTGGAGTACATCCGTTAATTCTGCAGTCCATAAATTCGCAGTTCCGACGTTTCGCTAGAATCTCATCCAGCATTGACGAGGTGAACCCAACAACAGTTGACTCGCTCTTCTACTGTTGTTGGGTTCACCACGTCAATGCTGAATGAGATTCTAGCGAAACGTCGGAACTGCGAATTTATGGACTGCAGAATGAACGGATGTACTCCAGATAGTAACTATTCATCATATTTTTCCATCCGTGAAGGAATACGTATCAGCATATATATATATATATATATATATATATATATATATATATATATATATATATATATATATATATTTATATTGAATAACCTTAAAAAACTACAGAAACCAACATTACAGATACACGTATACACACCAAACTATACACTCCAACACGATCCAGCTTTATGACAATCAGTGGAAAGTAAAAGAATATTTTTCTTTAATGAGTAATTATTCATCACACAGCTTTTTATTTAAGACTGTTTAAAAATACTGCAAGTAATTATTTTTACCTGTAACGTGTCAAAGGTATATGCAACAAAAATACTATAATTTGTAGAAAATATGGCCATATATTGTAAAACAATGATTACACTCTCATTTGTTAATTTACATTGCTTGTCCGTTGTGAACAGTTGTTAATTGGGGCTTTCCACAGTGTTTTTAACGAGTTACTTGTGTCTGTGAAGAGTAATTTATTTACTTTGGCTTGTGACGGGGTTCACGATTACTTTGGTTGACATATTCAGTTGTCTGTTTCAAAGCGTTCTTAAAGATTACAAATTTTCCGCTTTTAGAAATCTGTGTGCTAGGTTCTGTACTAAGGTGTATGTGCTTTCTTTAATATATCTTTCTGCAAATAGCTTTACATAACGACCTGTGAGAGAGAAACTATACTGCAACGGACAAGAGGGCCCACGACTACTTGGCTAGAACGCGATCGGACGGTTCTATTAACGCCTAGAAAAGTTAGGAAAAGATAATAAATATTATTAAGGTCGGTGTATTAATGCTAGAAACTTATATACCCTGGCTGAATCTTGGCTTCATGAGTACGAGTAGTGTCCAGTCGTAGGGGATCTGGCATCACAAGTGGAAGTAGTGTGTCTGTCGTAGGGGATCTGGCATCACGTGTGTGACTAGTGCGTCTGTCTGGCCACTGACAGCCCAAGAGCCTCCCTTCTGAACTCAAGCGCCTCTCAGGAGGATGCAACTATTGCCACTGACAGCCCTAGCGCTTCCCTCTGAACTCAAGCGCCTCTCAGGAGGATGCAACTATCTGGCCACTGACAGCCCAAGAGTATCAATCTGAACTCAAGCGCCTCTCAAGAGGATGCAACTCTGACAGCCCAAGAGCCTCCCTCTGAACTCAAGCGCTTGTCAAGAGGATGCAACTCTCTGGCCACTGACAGCCCAAGAGCATCCCTCTGAACTCAAGTTCCTCTCAAGAGGATGCGTTCTTGCGCGCACATTCAAGAGCTAAGATCTCATTTGTTGAAGCCCATAATCGTTAAATATCCCCTTAATCGGCCGTGTCCTATAGTAAGGAAAACAATCTCAATTGTTCGCATTTTACAAGACCTATAAAGATCATACTCCAATCTGTTTCTCAGGCCTTTCCTAATGTGATTCAGTCACTGCTCTTCCAGGCGACGGTATTGGCCCTCATGGTAGTTGTTTTGCTTAGCAACAAGGGCCAGTTGTCATTCCTGCCAATGTCTTGAAATCTATGCTTCTCAATTTCACATTATCAACGCACGACAAATAATTATTCACTTTTCAAAGTGACGAGTTATATTTCCTAAAATTAAGTTGTCAATTTATTAATTTAAAAGTCGGATTCTTTAATTAATTTGGACATGATCTGATTACTGGTACAAATAAAAAAAGTAAAATGCCGGTAATGCTTAAATTTAATTTTTAACATCGCATTCAGAGTTTTCAAAATATTAATACCGTATTCATAAAAATCAGTATTTTTTAATGTTAGATTTTATACCAGCAGATTCAATTACTCAAAATAGTGTTCTGGTATTTTTTCATAATTTTAAATCAATATTTTAGATACATCACTACCAATGTAGATATGATAGTTTTAAAATAATTCATTCAGCCCAGTAAATTAGCACCACGTAGACATATTCCACCGACCACTTGTTTCTACTCTGTGCTAGAGCAGAGTAAAGCGAACCTAACCCTACTTTCCTGAGGTGTCTGGCTTCACTTGAGCTGCGCCGCGACCAAAGCAACACATGACATCACCGCCGGAGTCGGTTCGCTCCTTTCCCCAAACAAAGTTTCTCTTCGCGAAACAGAAAGGTCATTAGTTCCCGCCTAAACTACGACGACTTACTCGACCTCCGGCAGTTTTTCCGCATAAACTTCTGCGACTAGTCACGTTCAGCGACACATAATCATCCAAGAAATACACCTGTTTACAAAACTGTTTTTTTTTTTTTATTTACAACTAAATAACCTTTTAAAAAAAAGTCCCAAGCATCCCAACCGATGTTTTATATAGTTCTACGAACATAATTTAAGAAACCAATTTTAAAACATTAGAAAATAGAGTCATCCAAGGAGTTCACATGTTTACAAAACTTTTTTTATCAACACTTACGTAAACCTTTTGAAAACCATTTCACAACAGATGTTTATATAGACCCTACGAACATATTTTAATAAACCAATTTTGAAACATCAGAAAATCCGTTTTAGTTCCTGCGTATAAATTAATGTTTTATTTTGAGTTAGCTGTGAATGATAATAATAAAAAGATAATATCTCGTCTACGAAAATGAAATTACGTTTTCCATATAGCATTGTCACTGAAACGTTAAAGAAGAGTAATTTTACTTTATATTCAAATAAATATTTCTGCATTCCTTACAAACAAGTTGGCAATGAATTTGTGAAACACAAAATCTGCAGGCTTTCTTATAGTATTCGCCTAGAGCAGGGGTCTCCAACCTACGGCCTGAGGGCCACATCCGGCCCGTGAACAGATTTTTCCGGCACGAGGAAAGCTTGCATACTGAAAAAAAATTATTTGGTAATATATTTCCTTTTAAGCATTTTTACCATTAAATATCAGTACAGTACTCGTCTCTCACTTGCCCCTTCTTTTCTCTATAAGTGGAAAGCAAACTAGCTGTAAACAAGTAAAAAACTAAACAAGAAGATCTCAAAAGCCACCACTGAGCTCTCGATTAGAGAAAACATCGTGGGTGCATGATTGCTAGACTTTCTGACCTGAAATTTTGCCGGCCCACCTTTCCTCCAAAAGATTTCGATGTGGCCCTTAAGTATAAAAGGTTGGAGATCCCTGGTCTAGAGAAGCAGCAGATAAAACCGTTGAGGAAAACTTCCGTAATAACTAAATACTTGCATTTGTAATAAACATATGCATTACGCTTCTAATATAAGCAATTATACGGTCTTATGCTCTTTCAACGCGTTGCCTTATAAATGTAATTAGACATATCGTGACTTATAATGAGACATAAAGCAATATGGACTTGTCAATGTAAATGTTTTCAGGGCCAAAATTACTCTACTTTGAAATACTCCTGTGAAAGAATTATTTTACATGATTCCCGGCTACCGAATAAGTAATTAAATGCACCAAGAGTTAAAGCACATTTGCTTACATTTTTATGGTTGTAATTGGTGCATAAGTACTTTTATACATTCTATTTGTGGTTAAAATTCGTGGTTTGGTTTTATCTGTGTTGGTTGATACTGTTTATTATTGTTTATGTAGCTTTAAGGCGATTACTCGGAATGACTATCAAGTACAAGAAAGGATGGTGAATATATCTAAGCTTAAAGCAGGGGCAAAAACCCTTAGTACAGGATATGCAAGGGAGACATGGCAAGGCAACGTTGCGTACGTGAAGCAGGCTATTCTTTCTCTCTCTCTCTCTCTCTCTCTCTCTCTCTCTCTCTCTCTCTCTCTCTCTCTCTTTCTCTCTCTCTCGTCAAAAAGAGGCGTCAATCGTTTAGCCCCATTTATTATTTCTTGTTAGTTTGGCATTTATTAGAATGTTTGTTATTTATTGCTATAGTATTATTTATTGTTATATATAGTTATTATTTTGAGTTTTAGACGGTATTTTCTTTGGCGATGATACCCAAACAAAATAAACAAGGTTTTTCGCCAAAAAAAAACCTTATAAAAAAATTAACGAAGGTAGATTGATTTATATTATACTAAGGAAAGGACAAAATCCCCTTTAGTACTGTGAATAAGGCAAGACAGTATTGTTTACCGGAAGTAGTAGACGTGTCAGAGTCGCTTACCGGAAGTAGCCCTGATGAAGAGAGATGTTCGCTCTCTACTAGGTTGATACAATGTAAACATTATTATTATTATTATTATAAGAAGACTTGTGGTGATTGAAACCTTGACCGTTTGAAACTATCCTTTAAATTAATGTTTAGCATTTACTGTATTTATACATATTTAGCTTCTAAAAAGTACATTTTATGCCGTAATACATAATGTTGTCACTAGAGGTTATGACTAAAATACTTCTCTTAGAAGTGATGTGTTCATTTCAAACATCAGAGTGTTTTTCCAATTTGTTCATAAAAATTTGAAAATATTGCAATTTTAACCGCAGCAATTACTAAAACAGGTACAGTATAAAAAAACCTTTCTTAAAAGTCAATTCCTACTTAGGTCAACAAAGACAATTTTTATTTTAGTTACTTTTTATTAAATAATTACAATTAATATAAATATGCATTATATACATATGACAGAATTACAATATTAAGTGGCGACGTAGAAAGAGAGATTAATTATTAAAATTAATTACTCAAGTTTAATTAATGAATTATTTGAAAAACTGTATCAACATCAAATCTCATCCACTACAAGTTTTTAAAAAAATCTAAGCTCATTTCAACTTGAAGGACTGAAAAAAAAAGTATTTTATTAACGATTGAAAATTTGAACAAGATATATAAAGGGAGAGTGCACTAATAGTAGGAATTAATCAAATGTAAACCCAACTTTAAAATTCGGGCTTCAAAAATAGAAACTAAATCGTTGCTCAACGTTAGCGAGTACTGGAAGCAGATTTGTAAACAATCGCAGATTTCACTCTCAATATGAACGTGTTCTGGCGGAAGGAGAAAGTGATCAAGTGACCAACTTTATGCGGCGCGAGCACAGATTGGCCTACTCACTCAAGGTCACCCAAGGCCGCCAAACTCGTAGTTCATTGTTGTCTTCTAGTTTACAGCTGTGCAATATCACCGAATACGTCGAGTTCATGTTAGGTTCAAGCTAAACCATAACCCACAGAAATATTTTACGTTATACTGACGTTTATTCCAACAAAGTTGGAAACTCTTCAACGATATATCTGAATTTTTTCTGTAACAAGATTTAAAATATTGTCTCTTTTATTCCAATTTGTTCATACATTTCTATTCTACTCTCTACGCGCTGTTTAAAACAGTTCTGGACGAATATTCTGGAACAGGAGAACAAGCTCTACTGTAGTACTGACCATACATAACCTAATTGCAGCTTTATCCTAATTCTTGAATTTTGTAGTCCATTACGTTCGGTGAATCTTATTAATCACTTACACAATATTTTATGACTATCCGAACTTTAAAAGTAGTGAATTTGTTAAAACTTACTTCTGTCTCAGTAAGTTTTAACATATTTACTAAATTTAAAGTTCGGATAGTCATAAAATATTGTTTAAGTGATTTATTCCAATGTTTAATCCACATCATGTTTTCAACTGCACTACAGTCGCTACATGCATTCACCGCTTTAAGTATCTTCCTACAGAGGAAGGATTTACATTCCGATAATGCTGTAGACATTGCGAAGACAATTCAAGTACACCATAATATTTGATTCTATAGAAGATGCGACACCAACCAACCTATCGTCAAATAGCTGAGTTTTGGTTTTAATAAGCGACTCAATTGTTCAGCGTTTGTTTATAATTTGTTGGCATTAAACTATTCAAGTATTGACTAATAGTTATGATTCTAACGAGTAGCAGCCCATCTTATTGACATATTTGCACAATATAACTTCCAAGTTTGAAAACAACTTTCTAATGACAGCAGCTTGCCGCACACATCTCGCACCCAAATTATGCATAATCTTTGCTAATTGAGATTATCGAACGGTTTTTACGTCGATGTCCACACAGGTGACTTTTGCAATAGCCGTTAACTCTTGCCAAACAATACTGATTTGTTTACAAAACTTTTCACAAACTACTGACACTAGATTCAAGCCAATTTTATTGCCTCGCTTACGCTATATAATAAACAATAGTTTTTCTTAATCAGATATTTGCGTTAAAATTGAATTTTTAATGAACAAGATAGCATCAGACGATCGGCTGTGCGTAGCGTGTCTTTGGACATGATAAATCGGTTAGCTACTTGCTTTCCAGGATCTACACCGTCGGTTCCAACCTAAGGCTGTCACTTCCGAAAATCTCTCGAACCTTCAACTGTCAGACGGTACTTTCTTTAAGTAATTGTAAAGGATATCCAACGGCGCGTATCTTCACTGTAGCCGTAGTCGCCGAGATGTTATCACTGTCAAGGCGAATCAGGAATTGCAGTTGTGATTAACGTGCCAAGGTTTTTCTCTTGCATAGAATTTCATTTCTTATGTTATGGGAAATTGGGTCGAACCGTACAGCAGGGATTGCGCAAATACAATACTGTTATCTGCTTGTTAACTTTTAATTATGTTAAAAAATAAACATAATTTTCATAATGATAAATATAGGAATATCATTTTTGTTTTTTCATAACTGAAAATAGAAATACACTTTTTGAATGTACATTTTTTATATTTGTAAACCTAAAAGTTTCTAATATTAAAAAAATAAATTTTAATTTTCAATCTTACAAAATTAAATAGTAATGTTTGGATAGCTTATTTTTAAGCTTATTTTGTGTGGGGAAAACTATGTTTTGTTTACCCATCTTTAATAGGCCTGGAATTAAAAATAACACGAAATACAAAATTTATATACATTTGAGTACATTTTTCTGCCTTTCCTAACATTATTTTTTGACGCTTTTCGAAATAACTTCATTCTCAAAATTTAGATAGTACTCTATATCTATCTGACAAATATTGATTTCCAAATGACATATAAGCGAAAACAAAACGTCACAATTTACTTATTTCACAATAAAATGTTGACAATTTTATTCGGTTATCTTCAACATTCTATCCCAAATGTTAATATTTTATGCCAAAACACGTCTACATCGAAAAAGAATTAAAACGGACGTTATTTATAAATCAAACTAAAAAGTTAAACTATTACTTTAGTCTTAAATTATTTTGTTTTTAGATACATTTTCTATTATAATTTATGCTCCCAGAAATGTATAGTCTATTACAATAATACTACTAGAGAGAAATTGTTTTGTAGTATTTAAGGTTTTGGCCAGTCCAGACATTATCGCCTGGTAAGGTAAGAGGATTGTGAAATGTTTAGGCGCGATAGAAACCGTCTGGTAGAGGATATAGGGTGTGAGATCACGGCAACACATGTGGAGGGTCCCGTGTCTGAAGCAACACCTATTCACCATCGGGACTCAAAATGGGTGTCTATCCATTACAAACCCTTGTAAGAAAACAATAATGAACGGTGGATAGATAATAATGTTTCCTAAATAGAGCTAATCGGCCTGAGTGTGAAGTACCTCCATTTTATGCCAGTTAGTTCACTTGCAACAGGTATATGATCACGTGATTAGTTCAGTTCAAACGCCACCACAAACGCCCTTGCACATCGATCGATTAGTCTTATTTAGAAAACTTTATTGTTTTATTGCAAAACAAAACCCTAACCAGCCACTTAGCCATTTTGTAATGTAGCCGTATTTTAATACGTTAAATTACAATGCTGTTATGTATGGAAACATTGAATGTCACGGCGTTTCTAAAGTGAGGTTATTTTTTCCAAAAAATTTATAACATTGAGATGTCAGTATTAAGTTTTATTTTCCACGTGCTATGTAGTACTTTCGACATCGCCTGGTAACATTTTTATTGAAATAGAACTCCATTTTATGCCGATAAAGTAACTCACTTGCAACAGGTATATGACCACGTGATTAGTTCGGTTCAAACCCCACAAGATAGAGACTCCCTTGCACATCAATCGATTAGTCTTCTTTAGAAAACTTTTATTATTTTATTGCAAAACAAAACCCTAACCAGTCACTTAGCCATTTTGTAATGTAGCAGTGTTTTAATACGTTAAATTACAATGCTGTTATGTATGGAAACATTGAATGTCACGGCGTTTCTAAAGTGAGGTTATTTTTTCCAAAAAATTTATAATATTGAGATGTCAGTATTAAGTTTTATTTTCCACTTGCTATGTAGTACTTTCGACATCGCCTGGTAACATTTTTATTGAAAAAGAACTTACGTGTGAATACATAATTACAAAATATAATATACGCTATGACTTTAAAATCTGTAAACTAACATAAGAAGCACACGATTGTTTTTTTTTGCAACTTTATACCCGAAATGCCAAGGTTTAAAATTCGTGTCGGTTTCCATTTGTCTTGTGGACGCATCCGAAGGTAACCGCGGAGTTAACCTTTGAACTAAAAAATATGTAAGTATTTATGTAGAGTTTGGGTAGGACGGGTCGGTGTTGGCCTTCTACGTAAGCGATGAGATAATGTTGGCAGTGAATAACGCTACATGCGTCGGCCTTCCCTCTTCTCCCCGTTTAACTCGTTTTATCGCCATTATGATTTATCTGATTCTCTTTATATTTAATAATCTAAATCTATGTAATTTAAGATTGTAAATTTCTATAAAAGCAATCCTACTATAAAACTCCACCTGTATAACAGTAGGTACAGAAAATATTATATTATGAATTATCCAAAAAAAACTATATTAATTGGTCTTGCATGAACAAAATTATACCCGTTGATGCAGGTGGTTCTTACGAGCACGAGCAAAACAATACAATCGGGTACTAACATCCCAGTTACTGAAAATGTTGAAAGCATTCTCATTTAACCTTCTTTATAGCCTCTTACATGCGAACCTTTATAAAATCATTTCTAATATGAAAAATCCCTAGGTCAAACATTACTATATAAGTAAGTTACAAAATATCCGTTTAGGGTGGGTTTGGTGTTTTAAACAATAAGAGAGGAAAACAATTCATGCGTGAAGTGAAACACGGCCTTCTTGTTCAGTGCGGCGATGAAATAATAAATTGGCGACCACTTCCCTTGTAAATTTTGCTCATGATAGAGAACATTATTTTATTCAAGTGAAAACTTTTATGGCGACGCCTATTAAAACGTATTGGATTGACAACATACAATTTCGCGTCAATATAATTTCCGTCAGGCAACGCTCTGAGTTGCCTCAAAATGCATTAAATGGTAACATATGGTTTCATATATTAGCCGATTTTATGTTATAAGTGTTATAACAACTGTTTTAACACGCAGATTATGTTAAATTATTTATTTAACATTGTTAAAGGGAAATGTTATTATAAAATAGTTTTGATCAGTTATTATATTAATTAATTAATTTAAATTTTGATAAACCCCAATACAAATATAACTGTATAAAACAACTGTGGCGTAATGTTTAACATAAATAAATGAAACCTCTCAACCACAAATAATTTTCTTCTTTTATTTAAAAACTCGCTATGTGGCGATCTTCATCAGTGTCTTCTGCTTGGAGATGTCGCGTCAAGCGGTGAGGGTTTTAAAGGCAGGTTATCGATAGTATCAAAGAGTATGTGTGGTTTTTATTGTGTTTGTTAGTTTAAAATGTTTGTACTTGTGTTTTAGTGTGTCTGTAAATTTCATATTGTTCTGGTGTGTTGAGATGTGGTCCTTTTTTGTTGATGTGTAGGATTTCTAGGTTATGGTAAATGTCTGTGTATTTGTGTCCTGTTTCTTTTATGTGATTGTAAAATGTTGTATAGTGGTGTTTGTAGTTTATCTTTGTTGTTGGTGTCGTGTTGTATTTTGTATTGTAACTTGTTAGTTTTGTATGCTATTTTGTATAAAAAATAGGATACAAAATAGCATAGCCTAGAAATCCTACACGTCAACAAAAAAGGACCACATCTCAACACACTAGAACAACATAAATAAATTAAACCTCTCAACCATAAATAACTTTCTTCTTTTACTTAAAACCTTATGTACATTTCGATTGCATAGCAATCATCCTCAGAGGTAATTTGCAATGAAAATACAATGAAACTTTTCATTGTAAATTACCTCTGAGGATGATTGCTATGCAATCGAAATGTACATAACTTTTTAATTAAAAGAAGAAAGTTATTTGTGGTTGAGAGGTTTCATTTATTTATGTCTCAATACAAACCATTCAATATAACGATAATAATGTTATATATTTTTAATCCGACTTTTGAAATAAAAACATTCTTATGGGCATGATACTCTTTAAGAACTAATTTCAATTCAATTTGTTGAAAAAATTGAATTAAGTACATCTAATAAATATTTTTTGTTATCTACATCACTTAACTATGAACTACAATAAATATTTGTTGTTACCTACATTACTTAACTATGAACTACAATAAATATTTGTTGTTACCTACATTACTTAACTACGAACTACAATAAATATTTGTTGTTACCTACATTACTTAACTATGAACTACAATAAATATTTGTTGTTACCTACATTACTTAACTATGAACTACAATAAATATTTGTTGTTACCTACATTACTTAACTATGAACTACAATAAATATTTGTTGTTACCTACATTACTTAACTATGAACTACAATAAATATTTGTTGTTACCTACATTACTTAACTATGAACTACAATAAATATTTGTTGTTACCTACATTACTTAACTATGAACTACAATAAATATTTGTTGTTACCTACATTACTTAACTACGAACTACAATAAATATTTGTTGTTACCTACATTACTTAACTATGAACTACAATAAATATTTGTTGTTACCTACATTACTTAACTATGAACTACAATAAATATTTGTTGTTACCTACATTACTTAACTATGAACTACAATAAATATTTGTTGTTACCTACATTACTTAACTATGAACTACAATAAATATTTGTTGTTACCTACATTACTTAACTACGAACTACAATAAATATTTGTTGTTACCTACATTACTTAACTACGAACTACAATAAATATTTGTTGTTACCTACATTACTTAACTATGAACTACAATAAATATTTGTTGTTACCTACATTACTTAACTATGAACTACAATAAATATTTGTTGTTACCTACATTACTTAACTATGAACTACAATAAATATTTGTTGTTACCTACATTACTTAACTACGAACTACAATAAATATTTGTTGTTACCTACATTACTTAACTATGAACTACAATAAATATTTGTTGTTACCTACATTACTTAACTACGAACTACAATAAATACTTGTTTAAAATCTTATATTTTCATTTCATTCGTTGAAGATTTTGCAAAACTATTAGCTCTAATTTGTTATTTGTAGTACAAATTTTGGCGTTAAATGTAAAAAATCTATATTACTGTTTCTTATATTATACAAATGTTTAGGTAATTTCTCATTATGAAATACTAAATGTTTTTCTCAATTCAAATTTTCTGTATACGTGGTTATAAAAGTTTTTACTTCTGTCGTTAATACACAGTGCCACAACCTATTTTCTTTCGTAATCAAATCTATCTTATTCGGATACGTGGTAGCTATACTGTGTTGTAGTATAACATAGTGATCTGTTTTATAAATAGACCTTGGTCTTGCAAACTGTGTGCGTGGGGTGGGAGGTGGATTTGTGAGTGAGTGATGAGATTACTTTTAACTTTTGAAGCGTCGGCAACAACTTTTATAGTTTTGCCTATGTTCCTGAGGACTACCTATAATATCTCTGCAATGTTGATGACCGGATAACGTATAGTTACCAAAGAAATAAGCCTACGATACACGACAGTTTTAGGTCTCGGCGTCACAGCAATCAGGACTATTGAAATTAAGTAAAAAAAAAAAAACATTAAGGATTAGAACGTTCGGTAAGCAAAGCAAGAAGGAAAATTGAGTGTATTGCAAATTATTTTAATTGATGGCAAACAATAACCAAGATTAATTGAAATCAGCTCCAAACGTGGGAAACTAGAACATGGGACCGGATCGGTATCAGCGCGTTATTGCATAGAAACTGTGAGACCGCAGAAAGAGCCCGCCTGTGTGTACCTGCTCAGCCGGAATGGACGCTATTTTCAAGGTTTCAGCTAAGCACGCATGTGTCGTCAAATTCACCAGATTTCTCAATCGTCTAGTTCATTGGTCAATGTCATCTTACCATAATGTGCACAAAAATAATGCCATTTAAACTTGAAATAGTATATTTATAAAATAAAATCACACAAATACTTTATAAAACTCCTAATAACTTCAATTTGCTTTGAATATTTATAAAATATTCCAATTTTCAATAGAAAAGATATAAATGCAATTCATAACTTAATATACCACTATTATTATAGTTTATATTTTTAAATTTTATTAATTGGTTCCTAGAAAATGATCCAAAAAATATAGTCACTAATATATATATATATATATATATATATATATATATATATATATATATATATATATATATATATATATGTATGTATGTATGTATGTATGTATGTATATAATTCAAATTTTAAATCGTTAATAAAATACTATTTACTAATTAAATTTAATAAATTAATTTTAATTTTATATGAGAGAAAAGCTTTTCACACAAGGGAAAGGTATGCAATATAGTTATTTCGTTCCATTTGGCTTAACATAATTGAGAACATATGACTTCATAAAACAGCTGGGTTTATGTAATAGGTTATGTTACTTTATTTATATTAATTGTAATTTCATTATAAAAATTAACTAACACAAAATGTTTCTTTATTGGCCTAAGTAGGAATTGACTTTAAAAAGTTTTCTTTGTATTTCTTGTTTAGATATCATTTATATTCACTGATTGTCAGATTACATTCTGAAATTATTCCCGAAAGAGAATAATCGAAATCACGTTTATGAACCAAAACGGACCAACTCAATCGTGTTGGATTTTTCATACGCCTATTATTGTCGGCGAGTAGCTGTGCGTGCATCCTACTCAGGCTGTACTAGCCAATAAAAAAACATTTGTCTGGACATGACGACTTTGAAATAGCTATATAAAATTTGTTGGCACTTGAAATAAACTACCTAAAATATCACTATAGCGCTTCTCAAAGACCGACCCCATCCACGGCAAACTAACAGGCTAAGGCGAGAATGGTTTTAGAAGTGCTTCTATTACACCCTCGCCCCGGCGGACATGTTCACAGCTACAAGCCGTTACTTATGCATCGTTTTAAAACAGAAAATCAGTACGAAATTAATATAACCTATAGTTACAATAAAACGTACGCGTGATTAAAAATGGAATAAGTTCGAAACGCGTCACCAAGTTTGGGGAAGAAAATCGTACTACTGTAGTAACAAAATACTTTAAGACGTTGAACTGAGTTAATACTGAAAAACCACCCATTATCAGAAATCCCAGAAAGCCGAAGAATATGAGTATTGTGGTATGACCACGCAACTGGTCACCATTGTGCTTCTCATTTAGCTCGTCTTCTTTATACCAGCCACTCCAAATACAGTACTGTATTGGAGTCACGTTTCAGATATTTTCAACTTCATAAAATTAGATTTTTGTAACTTAGCTTTTGCTTTGTTGACCTTATTAAAAACAACTTGTTCCAAGTTAAATTTTCTACAACTTTTATTTAGGCATTTTGTGTTCATTACAAACTTAACAAAGCTATTGTACGTCGAACGTAAAATACCGGGCTTCTAGCGCCATTAATTCTAAATGCTAATTTAGATTAAATGATTAACGCCATGATTAAAGCCTAAATCACAATTTACTGTATTGCCGTATGGCCGACCTATGCGCTGATCATATGTGACAAATATATTCTTACTAAATTGCGCTTGAAACTCGGAAAATATATTATTTTACGGGATTAACTTTAAAAATCGGGACGTTCCGATTTTTCCGGGGGCGCGTGATCATCGTAGCTGTTGCTCTTCTATATACTTTATCCGCTTTATTTAGATTTAAAAAAACCTAAGAACCACTTCCGGGCAAAATCTTTCACTATCGCGTCCAGACCTGTGTTTATATAAGCATTGTCTTCGATCTAACTTTAGATCTTCATAGAATATGCTTTTCTATGGCATTATACACAAAGACTAATAGTGTTGGTTGTAACCGTTCCGCCTTAACCTCTAGTTCCACATATGTAAATACAGGGAAAGCCATATTCTTGTTGTCGCCAAGTGCTGCCAAAATTTGCTTTGTTCTCTTGCGCACAATAGGTCGACTGGTGATAAGGTATGTTGATCTGCCTCAAGGTCGGATAAACAACGACGAGCGGATAAGGCAGATGTCACGTACTTACTAATGTGTATGGCTTGATAGCGCAGACTAAGTTGCTTCAAGATATGCTAATCGTTTTGGTGAACAAAGAAATTGGGTTTGCTTTTCTTTCCTAGTCTGTTCTTAACCAACACGAGATCGTACGGAGAATATAGTGCGAGGTCCTAACGCAAAGCCCAAACCTACTCAAGCATAATAGCATTTAATCAAACTAAGTTTTGATTTTGAGGCAGAAAGTGAATCACGTATTCACAATATCTGTTGGTTTATTCCACAGCTCTGCCTTAAAAAGAAGTGAATTTAGATCACTGTAATCGGCTAAGAGTCCTTTGGAATACCAGGGGTGACCATTTCATATTCCCAGTAACAGTGCCTTGTTATAATTCCTCCTATTGGCTCACACTCTCCTGATATATATCTTGAAGAAATTTTTAATCGTTATATTCATCCAATCAAGTGCAAATACGTAACATATAGTGGATGACAATTGATGTTGACACAGTTTTTTCAAATATTTATTCCATAGTAAAATTATAAAAATTTGACGGCATAGGTCAGGTTTGAAGTCTAGCGCTTTTTTAGCACTGAGGTAACTTTCTACAGCTAAAAATAAACTTCTCAAAGATCTATATGAAAAACCTCCAATGTATAATCTTATATTGTTGCCATGGTTACCACACAATATCATAAATAATGTTCTATGGTTAAAAATGAATGAAAAGAATAAAATAAAAAAACAATCTGGATTAAAGTTATCGAACCATGCTTCACAAACAGACAATGCGAAAGGAAAAAGAAAAGAAGAAACCACAACACAAGGGACGAAAAAAAAGAAAGAGTAATAATAGTAACAAATAAAAATAATAATCCAACTCCATACATAGAAAAGAAAATGGAAAATTGCAAGGAAATTCGGTTATATTTTCTCACTCAAAAAAAAAAACTAAAATAAATTTTGTCTTAGTTAATTAAGTAGGAATTGACTTTTAAAAAATGTGTGTATTACTTGTTCTTTATAGTACTACCAATTTTTTCTACTCTTCCTTGTGAGAAGGGTAAGAGGCGTTCTTATGAGGGCGAACGGATAGATAAGAGGTCTTTTTGGCCGCGATAGAGATTAGGCCTACTTTAAGCATCTTCTGTACCCTCTACTAGGGGTTTTCTACCCTTCCTTGTGAGAAGGGTAAGAGGCGTTCTTATGAGGGCGAACGGATAGATAAGAGGTCTTTTTGGCCGCGATAGAGATTAGGCCTACTTTAAGCATCTTCTGTACCCTCCACTAGGGGTTTTCTACCCTTCCTTGTGAGAAGGGTAAGAGGCGTTCTTATGAGGGCGAACGGATAGATAAGAGATCTTTTTGGCCGCGATAGAGATTAGGCCTACTTTAAGCATCCCCTGTACCCTCTACTATGGGTTTTCTACTCTTCCTTGTGAGAAGGGTAAGAGGCGTTCTTATGAGGGCGAACGGATAGATAAGAGGTCTTTTTGGCCGCGATAGAGATTAGGCCTACTTTAAGCATCCCCTGTACCCTCCACTAGGGGTTTTCTACTCTTCCTTGTGAGAAGGGTAAGAGGCGTTCTTATGACGGCGAACGGATAGATAAGAGGTCTTTTTGGCCGCGATAGAGATTAGGCCTACTTTAGCATCCCCTGTACCCTCTACTAGGGGTTTTCTACCCTTCCTTGTGAGAAGGGTAAGAGGCGTTCTTATGAGGGCGAACGGATAGATAAGAGGTCTTTTTGGCCGCGATAGAGATTAGGCCTACTTTAAGCATCTTCTGTACCCTCCACTAGGGGTTTTCTACCCTTCCTTGTGAGAAGGGTAAGAGGCGTTCTTATGAGGGCGAACGGATAGATAAGAGATCTTTTTGGCCGCGATAGAGATTAGGCCTACTTTAAGCATCCCCTGTACCCTCTACTATGGGTTTTCTACTCTTCCTTGTGAGAAGGGTAAGAGGCGTTCTTATGAGGGCGAACGGATAGATAAGAGGTCTTTTTGGCCGCGATAGAGATTAGGCCTACTTTAAGCATCCCCTGTACCCTCCACTAGGGGTTTTCTACTCTTCCTTGTGAGAAGGGTAAGAGGCGTTCTTATGAGGGCGAACGGATAGATAAGAGGTCTTTTTGGCCGCGACAGAGATTAGGCCTACTTTAAGCATCCTCTGTACCCTCCACTAGGGGTTTTCTACCCTTCCTTGTGAGAAGGGTAGGAGGCGTTCTTATGAGGGCGAACGGATAGATAAGAGGTCTTTTTGGCCGCGACAGAGATTAGGCCTACTTTAAGCATCCCCTGTACCCTCTACTAGGGGTTTTCTACTCTTCCTTGTGAGAAGGGTAAGATGCGTTCTTATGAGGGCGAACGGATAGATAAGAGGTCTTTTTGGCCGCGACAGAGATTAGGCCTACTTTAAGCATCCCCTGTACCCTCCACTAGGGGTTTTCTACTATTCCTTGTGAGAAGGGTAAGATGCGTTCTTATGAGGGCGAACGGATAGATAAGAGGTCTTTTTGGCCGCGACAGAGATTAGGCCTACTTTAAGCATCCCCTGTACCCTCTACTAGGGGTTTTCTACTCTTCCTTGTGAGAAGGGTAAGATGCGTTCTTATGAGGGCGAACGGATAGATAAGAGGTCTTTTTGGCCGCGACAGAGATTAGGCCTACTTTAAGCATCCCCTGTACCCTCTACTAGGGGTTTTCTACTCTTCCTTGTGAGAAGGGTAAGATGCGTTCTTATGAGGGCGAACGGATAGATAAGAGGTCTTTTTGGCCGCGATAGAGATTAGACCTACTTTAAGCATCCCCTGTACCCTCTACTAGGGGTTTTCTACTATTCCTTGTGAGAAGGGTAAGATGCGTTCTTATGAGGGCGAACGGATAGATAAGAGGTCTTTTTGGCCGCGATAGAGATTAGGCCTACTTTAAGCATCCTCTGTACCCTCCACTAGGGGTTTTCTACCCTTCCTTGTGAGAAGGGTAAGGGGCGTTCTTATGAGGGCGAACGGATAGATAAGGTCTTTTTGGCCGCGATAGAGATTAGGCCTACTTTAAGCATCCTCTGTACCCTCCACTAGGGGTTTTCTACTCTTCCTTGTGAGAAGGGTAAGATGCGTTCTTATGAGGGCGAACGGATAGATAAGAGATCTTTTTGGCCGCGATAGAGATTAGGCCTACTTTAAGCATCCCCTGTACCCTCCACTAGGGGTTTTCTACTCTTCCTTGTGAGAAGGGTATGAGGCGTTCTTATGAGGGCGAACGGATAGATAAGAGATCTTTTTGGCCGCGATAGAGATTAGGCCTACTTTAAGCATCCCCTGTACCCTCTACTAGGGGTTTTCTACCCTTCCTTGTGAGAAGGGTAAGAGGCGTTCTTATGAGGGCGAACGGATAGATAAGAGATCTTTTTGGCCGCGATAGAGATTAGGCCTACTTTAAGCATCCCCTGTACCCTCTACTATGGGTTTTCTACCCCTACCCTAATCCTATCTCCAGTCTAAATACTTGCGTATTCTTATAATAGGTATATTAGCTATCGTCATTAAAGTACAAAAGTGATATGGAAAGGGTAAGGTACTTTATAAGTAGGGTGTAGGACCGGATACATGAAAGTCCAACGGTACTGTAACACGTGGAAAAATAAAGGGTATAGGTTTCCCTGAAACAAGCCTACAAGTGTCATAGAAGGTCTTTCAGCTGAGTTACCCCCTCTTGGGCCACATTTCTACTCAAGAGTACAAGTATCAACACCGGGCGAGACCTAATATAAACATTCCTTTTTGTTTTCCAAATCTTCCTTAACACGAAAAATGTTATAAACTCATTTTTCTCTACAGGAAGAACAAAATAATTATCAGAAATAAAACCTATCGAGATTATTCCAAAAATCCCTTTTTTTAACATAGAATTTTGTTTTATTCAGTAAACAGCCAAAACATCTTGATTCGAATCAATCTTACAACCGCTTCTTTTAGGAAAATATTTATGATTTGTTGTAACAGAAATATTAAAATTGACAAACCCCCAATAGTATTCTTGAATATTGTAGTCCATTACGTTCGGTGAATCTTATTAATCACTTAAACAATATGACTATCCGAACTTTAAATTTAGTAAATTTGTTAAAACTTACTGAGACAGAACGTTTTCGATCGCTATGTGGCGATCTTCATCAGTGACTTCTGCTTGGAGATGTCAGGTCAAGCGGTGACAGTTTTAAAGGTAGGTTTTCGATAGTATCAAAGAGTAGGCTATGTGTGATTTGTACGAACATATTAAACGAACAAACACAATACAAATCACACATACTCTTTGATACTATCGAAAACCTACCTTTAAAACCGCCACAGCTTGACCCAACATCTCCAAACAGAAGACTGATGAAGATCGCCAACTAGCGATCGAAAACGTTCTGTCTCAGTAATTCTTAACAAATCCCTACAGCGGCACTTACAACAAAATGTTTAAGTAGTAGCTGTTAAAGTTGATAATAATTGAAATTGTTTTCAGTATGGCTATTTACGAAAAAAAACATTCTCTTTTATAAATTGTTAAAGCTTAAATTTTAGTGACATAAGTATTCTTTTTCAAACTCTCTATAACCATACACAGAACAAGACATTAGCTTAAAAAAATTTGTTTTTAAATGGAGAAATTAATAGGTTTCTATTTTTAACATTATCTAAACAATAGATTTTTAACGAGCCGACGCGAAGATTCACGAAACGATGGCCACGCCTACAAAAAGACGGAAATGCTTTCGTGGTGGATTGAGCACACACGTATGTGCTATTTCGTCCAATACGATGTAGGCCTATAGAAAATGTTTGAAGGTTAAAAACGCTTCAGGAATATCGTTAATATTGTAGTAGGAAAAACTGCCCGTTGGGAGATGAAGCCTTGGCAACTTTAAACAACAATCTAAATACATTTCGAATTCATCCCACGCGTTGATGGACAAAGATGCTAACCTACCTGCAACTGATTAAAGATACAGGTCTGTCTTAGGAAGCTGAATGGTTCAAGGATTGCACAAAACTATTTATCTCTCAAGCTGATTGCGTGTACGTGACGTGATTGTTAATCGGCAAGCTACTTCGACAGATTATTTCATGACCACTAATTATCGTAATTGATTATTTAAACTTTTACCAACATTTCAACAAAAAATAACATTTCAAAAATTAAAAATCTATTTCTGTTTTAAAATAATAGCAAAGTTAGACTAGAAGGTAGTAAAAATCCTGAAGTTTTCCATACAAGATAGAAATCTAAAAAAATATACAAGAAAAAAATTTCTTCTAAAACTCAATCATTTTCTCTTTCTTGTCATATCCTTTACCTACTCGCCAAGACCGGAAATAGTGGAAACTCGACACCGTTAATCGATTGATTGCCTTGTTAAATCTCAGCCGACCTTGAGACTTGAAGCAAAACCAAACAATCCCAATGCAAATACAGTACTGTAAAACTGATAACAATCCACTTCAGATCTTCTCCTTGGCCGTTCACCAGGAAATACAATGATTTTGACGTCACTGCCTTTTGTTTGATATCAGACCTTTGCGCATTACAGTCATCTTGCCGGTGATAGATTATAACGTTGTTTTAATTTTGTTTCGATGCGCAACTGCTTTCATAATCAAATTGGTTCACTTCAGTATTTATGTGAAGGTTTTATTTTGTATACTCCAGCCCCCAACTAATTTTACAAAACTAGATATTTATCTGTCTTATTTCAATGTTAATATAAACAAAACAGGAAATCAATTCCATTATTCTTTATAATTACACTTCCCAAAACGAAATTAAAAACCCCTCAGCTGATATGACTAGTATGATCATAGGTTAAGTGTATCGGAAACACAATGCAATATAGACGCTAATCTCCTTACTCCAAAAAGTACTCGTTCCTAAAAGCCACCCCCCCCCCCATCACATAAAACTCACATATTTCATTTACAACTAAATTATGTCCTTGTTCAACAGTGAATTTATTCTCATCATACATTCAATGTATCAATTAGGAGAAGCATTTGTTAAAAATCCAAAACTGGGCAGAAAAATATTAAATTTGGAAAGCCAAATTTCATAGAAAACTAAATATTCTAAAAAATCAAGAATATCATAGAGAAATGAGAATTGTTTTAAATCAAGAATATTATAGAGATCTGAGTAAACTATAAAAATCAAGAATGTCTAACAGGGTTTTTTTATTTAACAAGAATATTGTAGAGAATGAGTAAAATTTTACAAAACTAAGAATATTGTAGAAAACTGAGTAACCTTTTAATAACAAGAATATTATAGATGAGTACGGTGAATTCTAAAAATAAAGAATGTCTAACAGGGTTTTTCTTAAAATTTAACACAAATATTGTAGAGAATGAGTAAATTTTTACAAAACTAAGAATATTGTAGAAAACTGAGTAATCTTTTAATAAATCAAGAATATAGTAGAAATGAGGTTTTTTATCAAGAATATTATAGATGAGAATTCTAAAAACCAAGAATATCCTACAAAATAAGTATTTTTTAAAAATTAAAGAAAAATATTGTAGAGAAATTAGTAAATTTTTACAAAATCAATATCGTAGAGAACTGAAAAATTTGTTTGAAAATTAAGATACAGTATTCTCTGCCAACTGATTAATTCAGACCAGTTCAAAATACTATAAGTTTTCCCATAAGTTATAAGTTAAAGACTCTAAAAGCTGTGGCGTCTCCTGAAGTAAATGTGCTTTTCCCAAAGGTCTGCAGGCCTCATGGTTGCATTACAAATGCAAACATAATTAACATCGTGTTTTAATGACAGTGCTTTAAGACCATTACACTAAACTACTTTTCTTCATGACCATGTTAAAAATTTGGTTAATGGTTTTTGAATTTGAGTAAAAACACTACTTAAAAAACTCAGATATAATACAACATACAAATATAATATAAATTTCGCTTTGACATATTATTACTTTTTGTTAGTTTTGTCCTGGAGTATATAGGAATCTGGAATGAGTGAGAAACAATAAATTAACCCGTGGAAGGTTATTAACAGGTTGTTGGTGTTAGCAACTATGTAGCAAGCTGGCAAGTTTCCTTTAACAGAAGCTTGTATCGCTCTCTAAATAATTTATGACAACACTACTAAGTTCAGAGAAGAAAAACTAATTGCTCAGCTTATTTACTTAGAGGCATGTGTGGCTTATTTATTTATGAGGCTAATCAAGAATGGTAATAAATTCTTACCCTAAGGGTAATTGCAAAGAAAAAGGTCTCAAAACTCTTTCATTCATTCTGACATTATGTTAAAGTGTCAAGGGTAAACGTGAGTTTAAAGTGGTTTGCAATAATTTATATTTTTATATTACATATGGTCTAAAGATTGCATTAATAAACAAATTATAAAAATTGGTCAACTTCAAGAAAGTATTTATTTACCATAAAACTTATTCAGAATCTTACAGTATACACTATATATATAAAGGCTGTATCAAATGGATGTTAGATTTGACAATGGATGTGTAAATACATATTTTTAAATATAAAAACTTTATAAAAAAACTTGGCCTTGTCTTATTTCAGACCAAAGTTATTGGAATATACAAAATTATTGTAACAAAATTCCAAAATTGTTTAGCCAGTTTTTGTTAACTTGCAATTTAACCAAACGTAATCTAAAAGCCTTCCAGTTATTTCACACTTTAAAATGTTATAATTTCATACTTATAATTACACGCCTAAAAGGACATCATTTCAAGAAAAAGCAAACGTAACTTCCTCTGATGTTTAATCACAAGTACATAAATAATTCAAGAACCAAGTGCCCTTTGTTTGACACATGAAGGGCAATAAGGGTTGTGACTATGCGAGCCTTGAAGATGGAGTAAAGGAAGACTGAATTGATCAAGTGCATCATCGACAAGGCTGTGTTTGCTTTTGTATTGTTAATACCAATACATATACATGAGTTTGTCGGCTGTACACTCAGTGTCACTACAATAATCCACTAAAACACTTTTACACACCACTGACTGAAGATCAACACAAGTTTTTATCATTTATCAAATTAAGTGATAAAACAAATTAAGTATTGATCAAAATTGTACAGAAATTTAATAATACGATATAACAGAATACTATGATACATCAGTTTTAATAACAAACACTCTAGGTACATTTTGGTCCCATGATAACTACTGTTAGAGGTTTCTACCTTAATATTTCATGTCGTGTACTAATGACATTAGCCCAATGAATAAAGATTAGCACATAGGAGAGAGAGAAAGGGTTAAAACCTGAATACTAGCTAACATTTAGTAACAAGTTGAATTTAATGGAATTTGGGTAGATATGGTTGTGATATAATAGAAATTGTACATAAGGTTAATATAAATAAATATAGTATGGTATTAGGGTATTTTACATCAATCAATAAATGCTAATGTATTATTAATTTTTTTTAAATTAACTTATTAATGACTACCTGATCCTATAATTTAAATCGTTTTTATATAAAACTTACAGAGATAAAACATTTTTTATTCTGCTAGGTTATCCTAAATTTTTTTAAAGTTTATCACACATTTATAAATTTGGTCAAGTCTGTAATTAGTTTAGTAACAAAATAAATTATTAATTTCGTTTATTACAAACTATTGCACACAAAAACCACCTATAGTTGCTTTGAATATATTGGTCTTTGTTTCGATTCCCAATTGAAATCCTCTTCAGGCGCTAAAACATTTATTTATAATATTATCCATCACACAACAGAAAAACCACAAAGTTTGTATGCAAGAGTTGACAAAGTCAATAAATGACTGAAGAGGAAATACAGCATTAATCCTCTTTATTCACTGTCAGCTGTTGTATAAAAGGTATTGTGTTTTGTCTGTTGTGAAGTGGATAATATAAATAATTTTCTTAGCTCCTGAAAAGGATTCCAATCGGGAAATGAAATCTGGATCTATGTAATAATATAGGTTGTTTCATTTTTTGTCTATCACTGTCCATATTGTCTAATAAAACAAGTTAATCTTAACAATTTCCATAAAATTATATTAAAAAAAAAAATTTACGTTTTGCTAATTGTTATTGATAGTAAATGCATGAAAATTATTTATCCTTAAATTTAAGAATGGATAGAAATTTAAAATATATATAAGACTATAATTAAAAAATACTTAACTAAGTGAATACATAGGGCTTACTTGCTGACATGTTTTACTCAGAGGAGTAGAGGGGCTTTGCTTCGTACAAGTAATGATTATTTCGAAAAGCGTCAGCAAGTAAGTCATATGTATTCACTTAGTTAAGTATTTTTTAATTATAGTTTAATCAGTGAATTCAAGATGACTACATCAAGCAACTTTTATATATAGGAATTTAAGAATATATAATACATCTGTATTTACTTGCAAAACTGTGATATATATATATATATATATATATATATATATATATATATATATATATATATATACATTCTGTTTTTGTTAGAATTCATTTGTTACAATGTAAAAACAAATTTATCAAACTTAAACAAAGAAAACTTATTAAAAAATCGGCAATCGCTAATTTTCTATTTATAGAGCCACATTTATATTTTAAAATAAACTAAACAAAAAACATACATAATACAAATGACTCAAACATGAAATATGTTTTACATTATCATCTCTAGATGGCCACTTAGATGAAAGAACCAGAAATATTCTATGAACAATTTAAAGACATTGATTTATCAAATAAATAAAATTAAATAATTACTTTCACCAAAAGATCAATCAATAAGCTGGCATTTTGCTCTGGGAGAATTTAGACGTTATTGTTCCATAGCTATATGCAACAATTAATTCCAACAGGAAGATAACATCTTGTAATATGATTTAAATAATTATTTCACTTCCAACAATACTTAAAAGTTCCATTATTAATTAGTTGAACTATTTAATTACATTGGTTAAACTTAGATAGAGAAATAAGTCGCTATTAAACTTTAAAAGACAGTTAATTAATAATGTTTTCTCATTCTACACATTGGATTAAAAATCCGAAAACAGTAGAAAAATAAGTGTGTTTATGCGTGTTCTCTTAAAAATTATGTAGCTTCCATTTTCAGTTTTATACTGAATATATTAAATTTCAATTCAATAACTTAAACATGTTTTCATTAACTAACAATCAACAACAGACTTAATTTTCTGTTCAAAGTAAATAAATTTGTTGATGCCTAAATAAACCTACAGCGAAGTTAATTATTGGATAACTACTATTTACACTGTCATAACAGATGACCTATAAATATGTATAAAGTAAATAGGTAATCAATTTATGATTACACAATTGTGTCATAACTTTTCTCTTTACTCCAAGGTCTGTCGTATCCTCCCTCAAATTAATTACCTTCAACTAATTACTATAATTATCGAGAGAATAACAAGGCCATATAGCGAACAACACTTGACAGGAAAAAAATTTAATTTATTAAAAATACGAAGGATACTGATCTACAATTCTTGACCAGAATTTTAAAGATCAAACAATATCCAAAAAAAATTTGTTTAGATAGTTTGTAAACATACTTCGTATATTAAGATGTTCACTAAAAATGAAACAAACATGTAGCAATCTTCTTGTAGTGTTAAAGCTAAATTAAAAACAAAGCTGAAATTGAATATCGATATTGAAAAAACACTCATTGCAATTGATTTTTAATACTCAAAAATTGGTTTAACAAACTTGTATAGATGGGTCATTATTTTTGTAGACGATTGCAGAGTTACAATATAAGACATTAAAAAATAAAGATGGAATTATATGATTTTGTATGTAGTTTCAGCAATAAAAATTGTTCCTTAATTTTTACCAAATCTTAATAACAAATGTTTATCTCTAACATAAATATTACCTAGTTTTAAAATAATTTCAGTTGATTCATCAGTTAATATGTACACCCGAATTTATCTTTTTATCCATACAATTCTGAGTGTTTAAATGTTAGATCATTTACTCACCGCTTCATTCAAAATAACATTACATTATTAATTAAATAAATTTGTATAATTTCCTAGATCGATGAAGAAACCAACTTAGAGGCCGTTGGTGGATGGTTCATCCCTAGACCAGCCCTATGTAGAAACACAACGACATGTTCATGTAACTCTGATAGACATGGTGAACGCTCAATACAGACCGTATCAGATTGGTTATCACCCTCATCAAGTACGCCATCCAGCAAATCAAGTACTCAGGTATACAATATCTTTATTTTTAAATAGAAAATTGCATATTCACAAAAGGGAGTTAAGATCTTTTATAGAAAAACAGATGAGAATACTAATAGAAGACAAAATTTTTATCCCTGATGAACTAAATGAATTTGAAGAAACGTAAAGCAAAATACAAGGAATATATAAAATATGTTTTGTATCCAATATATATTTATAATCAAATCAAATAAATTCAAAAAGTAAATAATAAGTCTTTACTAAAGTCCTTTCAAATTTATAGTTTCAAATTACTTTGAATATCTTTTTTAAATGCTTGTAACATGGAAAATACTTTTTCGTGAACAGGTTACAAAATCAAAATTTTTTTCACACAAGAAACGACTGGATAAAGATCAGAAGCATATAGAATTTAGAATCAAATTTTACAAATTAATTGAAAAACCTTTTACTTTTTTAAACTTCTTCTGTTTTACCATCTCCTAAACCTAAAATAAACAGCTTATTTCAAAAAAAAAATTATCAAAAACTTTTGGAAAAAGAGAACTTTTATGATGGGCTAAGTTATTTGATATTTTAATTTATTAATCAGTCTATTTTAAATTTCATAAAACTTGATTAAAATTGTCAAGAGTTTGATTGTACTTAGTGTGTTTTACTAGCAATTAATTTTACCACTTTTAAAACTATAGAAAATCTGTCATAAAAGGATCATTTCAAATGTATGAATAGTGTCCTTTGGTAAGATGGGTTCTATTTTCAATTAAGTTATAACCACTTATTACACTTTTGCGACCAGACTTTTTGTTAACTAAAGGTTGTTAAATTGTTAACTTACACTTGGAGGAAACGTTTTCATCTTATGACTTCTTCAGCCTCTTATTTTCAAAAAAAAAAAATGGTACCGAGGAAGCACAACTGCAGCATTCCTAGCGGCAAAATACGAGGCTGAAGAAGTCGTAAGACGAAAACGTTTCCTCAAAGTGTAAGTTAACAATTTAACGACCTTTAGTTAACAAAAAGTCTGGTCGCAAGTAATAGCAAAAGTGTAATAAGTGATTAACAACCAGCTCGTCATGAGCAGCAACAAGGTTTTGATATTTAATGACTATATAACCATTATATAACACACTCTAAGTTAAAGATGTTTTTACGGTTAAAAACAAAAAAACTAAACTTTAGTAGCTGAAATTCACAACAGAAACAAATAAAATGGTTTTTCATTTTTAGTTTTAAACTGGCTGGTTTAGTTATTGGACAAATTCTTATATTTCTGTTAGTTTTAAACTGACTGGTTTAGTTACTGGACAAATTCTTATATTTCTGTTAGTTTTAAACTGGCTGGTTTAGTTACTGGACAAATTCTTATATTTCTGTTAGTTTTAAACTGACTGGTTTAGTTACTGGACAAATTCTTATATTTCTGTTAGTTTTAAACTGGCTGGTTTAGTTACTGGACAAATTCTTATATTTCTGTTAGTTTTAAACTGGCTGGTTTAGTTACTGGACAAATTCTTATATTTCTGTTAGTTTTAAACTGGCTGGTTTAGTTACTGGACAAATTCTTATATTTCTGTTAGTTTTAAACTGGCTGGTTTAGTTACTGGACAAATTCTTATATTTCTGTTAGTTTTAAACTGACTGGTTTAGTTACTGGACAAATTCTTATATTTCTGTTAGTTTTAAACTGGCTGGTTTAGTTACTGGACAAATTCTTATATTTCTGTTAGTTTTAAACTGGCTGGTTTAGTTACTGGACAAATTCTTATATTTCTGTTAGTTTTAAACTGGCTGGTTTAGTTACTGGACAAATTCTTATATTTCTGTTAGTTTTAAACTGGCTGGTTTAGTTACTGGACAAATTCTTATATTTCTGTTAGTTTTAAACTGACTGGTTTAGTTACTGGACAAATTCTTATATTTCTGTTAGTTTTAAACTGGCTGGTTTAGTTATTGGACAAATTCTTATATTTCTGTTAGTTTTAAATTATATGAAACTAATTTTGAAACCTCCTCACAAAAACATTTAGATAAAATTCTATGATTACAATTTTTTACAAAAACAAAAAAGCCTTTCGGTTTTGAAACAAAATATTTTAATTTTTCAGAGTGGAACTTCAGGCTCACTTCTTTTAACTGCAGCCAATCTTGCAGCACTTCGCTTAGAACAGGCACAAATCCATCCTAATCGACATGAGAAGCAATTCGACACTGTGTCGATAGCTTCATCTACACACTTTACTGTTGTTAATGGATTACCTCATAGGAAATGTAAACCTACAACTGTAGACTGTTGTTCGACATGCCAGAAACATCAGCTCACTGCAGTGGTTACAACCATGTGTGGTTTGTTCCTTATTGGACTTATTGCTGCGATTTACTTTATAGACAGTAAGTATCTGGACATTATATATTAAATAATCTATTTGAACAAAGTTTAGAAACGAGGGTACAGTTTGTTGCTACAGGTATATACTCAGCCAAAATTATGTTACTTTAAATTAAAATCACAAATGAGCAAAACTGATTAATTTTTTCAATATTAAATATATAGTACAGTTGTAACAATCAGAACTACCCCAATAACTGTTTAACCTCAAAATAATCCAAATCTAAAATCATCAGGTCTAAAACCATTAAATGATCCTTTATATTTGTCACTAACATATGTAACTGCTCATTAGAATATCCTACGAATATTCAAATTAAGTTAAATTCATTTTTCTAGAAAGAGGAAAATAAGACATCGTAAAAAAAATTACAGGTAGATCATTACCTTTTTAGGTTTTGATGCAAGGACAGAACATTTTGGACAGAACTAATAGATAATACAAGCAGTAAAGTACTGGGACAGTAACTAAAAAAATTGGGCACTATCAATGTTCTGTAAACTAACATTATAAGGCCAGATTACCTGATAGATAGTGCAACTATCTTAATAATCTCATTGCGCGAATGTTGGTTAATCCACATTAGTTACCACTCTAAATAGTTTGAATTAAATCGACTCCATTGTATGTTTATCGCTGTATATTTTGGTAGTGTGTGTCATTTTTATGTACATTCATTTATATGTGCATATACATAAGATATTTGTACATGTATAAGGAAATCAAATATGATATCTGTTAAAGTTTAGAAGATAAAGTTTTTCTCATATTGCAAAGTTACTACCTTACAAAAATTACAAAATCTTATAATAAATACTTTTACATTTTAAAACATTTACTCAAAAAAATTGGAAATAAATCTGTTGATCCTCTGAGTTGAGATGTACCACACAAGATTTTTTTTAATTAACTTTTTGCATAATTTTCTTTAAACATAATATTTTTATCAAATTTCAATTTTGCTAACATTATTAGAAATCAACTAAAATTATTTCACTAATATAGGAGTATTTCAGTAGCAAAGGAGTGAAGATCACATAAAACATTTTAGTAAAATAATATTAATATTTTTGATTTTTTTAACTAACTTAGGACTTTGATTTTTAATTGAGTAAAGTTGTAATTACATTTTTGAATTAAAAAAATCTTGTGCTACTTTTTGTATTCAAGCTATAGCCTATATTAAATTTGGTTATTATATCATCTATATTTATAAATTTTATTTCAATAGCAATGTTATTCAGAGATGTCAAAAATACAGTAGAACCTTATTATAATGGATTAATTGGGGCTAAAGGTTTTCTGTTTTAATGAAATGGCATTATAAAGAAAATGTTATCTTAAAGTGGTTAAATAAAAATGTACAGAGACAAAAACGTATATTACATGTTTTAAATACAGTGATTAAAAATAAGTTGACGCATTCAATTGTAAGGTAATTCAATGTTTATCAATTCACTTGACAAAAACACATTACAAATTGATATTTCTCAGGAGGCATACTTCACACTTGAACAGTGCATTGTTATATTGCAAAACAATACTGTGCATTGTTGGTCAGGGCAAAACAATACTGTTGTTTAGTTAATACACCTAACAGTACTCACAAAATTATTATTTTTCAGCAATAATTAATAAATAAATATTAATAAGCCTTAAGATGTACACAACCCAACAACAGCAAGTTTTAAATGATTGGTGATTACAGTTTTTTCTTAATTTTAATTAAGAGTTTCAGATTTATATTAAAACGTTTTGAGGATCAGAAGTCACATTTTAAGCCATGACTGTTTGGTTAGGGCAGGTGTAGGGTCTTATTTCTTTACGAAACATTTGTCAACACTTGATTAGTCAGTAATATAAATATTACTGATATGTCTACTGTATTTACAGTTTTGTTGCATCATTTTTAGGGTGAATGCTATTTGACAGAAGCTAGCCAGCCTGTTCTGTACATTTAGAGGTATGGCGTGATCTATCTTTAAAACACAGTCTGTTATAAGCTACATCCTATTAAAAATGATGTTATAATGAGGTTCTACTGTACAAACACAGGAAAAATAATAAAATTTGTCGCAGAATGCTCTATGACAAATATATTTTAATTTCATGAATTTTCAAATTTAAGTATACAATGTTACTTTTCCAATTCTAATAAAAGTGATTTCTGTTGCAGTGAGAGCACGCTCTACAAAGCTAACATGAACTACAAGACATTGTCCTCTATACAGTGTTAAAATATAATTCATTCTATTTTTTGTCCCGGTAATGTGACAACATCAATCCAGTATATTACAGTTTTATATACGACATAATTAATCTCTTTTAATAAAACAAAAAAATATTTATTTCCGTTTTCCAAATGTATATCATTACGCTACTGTAGAGCTTTCAATGAAGAACGTATTGTGTAATGTACAGAAGTAAGGTGTATAAATAAGCTGTGATCTGTTTTAAAGTTAGAGCCGCTAATAGAATTTAGTTAAGAATATTTAAATATTTTAGTTGAGATATGTTTGTAAATACTATTGTATGAATGTGAAAAACCTTTGATATTAAATTTTAAATGTAATTTTGTGTTTATTTCTCCGTTTTGAAATTCTTATCATAGAACAAGTATTGACTATTTGAATTTTAGAATGTATAATTTATTCCAGAATATGTTCAATGAAAAATATTTTTTTCCCTTTAATTTTAGAAATGGTTGATTTAACGGAACGTCTTTAGGGAACACGGTGTCAAGGAATACTGAGACAGCTCTGTATGTGCCAATAAAAGCCAGCATACCAAACTGGTGACACGATTCCAGATCTTGCTTTATTTGGAAGGCTAATTTTTTTAAAAGTAAACTAAAAAAATTAAGAAATTAAGAACATACTACCTAGTGCAAAATAGCATCTACTGTACACAACACTGTCACTGTCGTGAAACCTGATATAAATTGTCCACCCCAACACGACGTAAATGAGTAGAACCAGCGACAGGGACAAATCAACCAATGACAGCTGCGGTAAAATATCAGTAACTTTTCAGCCAGTGTCTGCAAACCAGTGACAGCGACAAATCAACCAATGACAGCTGCAGTAAAATATTAGAACATGTCAGCCAACGTCTGCAACCTTTTGCCCAATCACAACAGAGACAACTTAGAATCGATCTATTATCACTGGAACTGACATTTTCCGTATTTTGTCACTGCTATCACCAGCGACAAATGAATATCAGTGACAAGTCACTGTGACAGAAGATATAGACCATCCCTATTTCATTTACAACTAAGCTGCACTTAATATGAACAATATACTTGGCAATACTTGGTAATAATTTATCAAAACTTGAGTAAGCACTAAAACTGATTAGAGAATCTAACCTGAAAGATTGTCTTGCAGTAATTCTTCAACTACTATTTCTTTATCTATAACCCCTATATAATCTATAAAGTAAATTAAACATTATCCATAGCCACTGGCACACAGCAAGTACCAATCACTCTAAACTCTGGGTAGTGGCTAATCACCGCATTTTAGAAAAGGTTTTCTACAGAAAAACGACACTGCCCTCGAAGTGCTATAATTTCCCTATTTTCAGTATCAGTTGTTTATTGCCATTTCCTTAGTCCTCTTCAATTCCATCTACTCTTTATTATCCTTCTTATTTTGGGTAAAGAGAAGAGCGAGGAATAGGTAGGTATGATTTCCTGCACATGTGATACCACGAACAGCAAAGACCCCCAAAAAATCATTCAAAATAAAGGTATATCCAGATCCCAGAACTACAACCAGGTCTTTCATCTTAAAGAACATAGGAATGACCTGTGATTACAGTAAAAAATTATACTAGCATAGGAGCTCAAACTTATAGGCACAAAATCAACAAATATAAAAAACAATATTGTTATTCAGTTAATACTCCTAGTAGTACTCAAAAATTATTATTTTTCATTTTAAAAGTTTTTAAAAATGAGTCATGATAGTTGAGTAATTTGCCTTGAGTTCAAAAACATTCCAGTACATAGAATTCAAATGTATATTAAACTGAGGCTCTATTAAACTGTCGATACTATATATGATTCTCTTCTCAAACTAACAATAGCGAGAATTCATGAACTTATTCCAAGGATGATCCGCCATGGACTATTCCACATTGCCAGGCTCAGAAAACTGGCGTCAGGCACTACAGCCAAAGCTTTTAAGAATGCTTAGGAAAACCTCTAAGCATTGGAGAGGTTGTAGCCATTTTAGCTGGTGCAACCGAACTAGATAAAGGCTACAATATTAAATCTGACTGGCAACAGAAAAGTGAACTGTAAAAATAACCTTGCTGTAGGGCTAAACAAAACTCCTCACTAACTGAGTGGGGGGGGGGAGTATCAATTGCACTGAATACCAAGGCAAGTTGACACTTTTGGTAACAAAGTGCCTCATAAGCTAGCTCAGCAAGGAATACGTTTCTAAACCAAAGGTATCTAATATCATGAACACTTTAGGAACGTATCAACTTTGCAGTTGTTAAGTGGCTCAATCGAAAACACAGGGAATTATCAATCTGTAAAAAGTGGGAAAACCTTGTGACGACTGGGCCTTTATAACCATTTTCTCCCTGGAGCTATATATCTTGCCACCTTTTGCATGAAAACAAATCATGATCCTACACCATTGGTGTGTACAATCAGAGTAGTACCAGCCCTTCAATGCTAACTATGTGGAAGTGGATGATCTTCGCAAAACCTGCATTAGACTAAACCACTCTAATCAGACAGGGGATGCTATCCTGGAGGAGACCCATATTTACCAGTCACTCCATAACCAAATGACTCAACTGTAAAGGGTTGGCTAGTTTTTTTTTTTTTTTTTTTTTTTTTTTTAAATATATAAAACCTCTAAACCACAAATCACTTTTATTTTAAACCTTATGGACATTTCAATTGCCCAGCAATCATCTTCAGAGGTATTTAAAAAAGTTGTACTTTTTAAATACCTCTGAAGATGATTGCTGGGCAATTGAAATGTACATAAGGTTTGAAATAAAAGTTATTTGTGGTTTAGAGGTTTTATTTATTTAAAAATAAACATTACGCCACAGTTGCTTCATACAGTTATATTTCTACTAAGTATTATTAAGAAAGTTGGTATATTTCTCTTTTTAAGAATCTGATATTTTATTCATAAAGGGGTTATTGATGCAACAGTTTAATAAGTTTTATAAAAGTTATCAAATTACAAAAATGGGAAAATACAAAATTGTACTGTATGTAACAGAATACAAGTCCAATATTAATGCACAACTATCTTCTCAATTTCTGCAATGGTTAATTAATATAAGAGGAAGGGGGCTTGCAGAAGATGTAATGTTTCTGAACTGAGTGAAATATACCTCTAATACAAAAGAGTTAGTCTTATTAGGAACTTAAACAATCAAGAATGCATGTGTAGCGTTGTGTATTTTGCAGTAAACCTAACTTAGTTTTCCCATTTTATGTAAGCTTTGGTAGGTAATGAATATATGTCTACCAGTAACAATCATTTTGTCAATAGAGTCTTCCTAGGCAAGTCAAGTAGATTGTTAAAATTCCAGACAGTGCGTGGAATTTATATATCCTGATGGAAAATTGTCTTCTACTTCAGATAAGCTACCTTGTTGACACAAAATAATTTTCTCTCATTTCCACTACCGGTGACTGATTATGTTTCTTTCCTGGTACTAACTTTATTCCATGTTAATAGCTCATCTTTCTTCATACACTGGGTATGAAAGTATCAGGTAGAAACTTCAGAATATACCCAACCTACTGCAAATCTACTCCAGTATGGTGCCCACATGAATACATAAAATATGAACCCTTCTTAATATAAAATCTGACTGATCGCCTCAAAACTGCAACAACTAAAAATGTAAAAAGATCTTGGAATTAAACATAGGAAAACTATATACAACCGTAGTACTTCTGGTAGATTTACAACCATTAGGAATGGGGTGATTCAGATTCTTGATTCCAAGAATTTTCTATTATAATGTTATTCAGTAATCGTCAATATTCGATTTTCCATTGATTAAAGTGCCGAATCAGATTCTGGCTTTTTTTGGCTGTTAAAATACAAGTGCAATATAATTTAAAGGAAAAGTAGTTAATTATCGACTATGTCTTACTTGTGTTTTAGTTACTCTGAGGGAATTAGACAATTTAAGCAAATGCCAATTTGAAATGATGAAAATATTATTATTTTTTATAACAATAAAACAAGTGAAAGCATTTCCGGTTCATTTGATTGTCACTGCTTGTATCGCGCTTACTCAGCCAAGCTCTCTTACTTGACTTTCTCTCACACCCCCCATCTGTGGCCATCACTACTCCACCACTGCTACATTGATGTCAAAACAAATCACAAATGAAATGAAGACCTACTTCCAATTTCTCCAGTTATATAAACTGAAGTTATATTGTAATTGTGAACTTATTTGTAATCTCAAACATATCATTGAATGATTTTTTTGCTTTTATTCGATATGTTTGTCATGCTTTCAAAAATTCTTATTCATAAATCAAGATTGAATGCTTTGTGTAGCCTATTACATTAAAATGGAACTTTTAAAAGGCTTTACCATACGACTAAGATGTTGACTCAATTCATTATGAGAGAATATCTCTTAGGTCTATATAACTTGAAAGAATCAAGAATCAACTAAAAAATCGAGAATCGGAAAATATTTTTAGAACTAAGATCGGAATCAAAATCGAATATTTGAGATATCAGCAAATCCCTGACAACAATAAAATTGAATTTGAATGGTAACAAAACTCATTGAGCTCATTCTGGTAAAAATACATTAGCAAAGAGACCAACAAACCATAAGTAAAAAGAGGATAAATAATTTTTTTTAAAATACAGTAGAACCTCTCAAACTCGATATTCCGTAAAACTCGACAGGGCTGGTGAATTTATAATTTTTTTACACCGCCCATAACGTAAAGTTTTCCATCAGAACATAGTCCGCCCGAGAGCGCTAGAGACTCAAGACTAGGTTACTGAGTTTTCCAAGGTCGTTCAACGCACCCTTTACTGCCCAGCTGGAGCGGACTATTGTTTGCACACAGTCGGGGATTTCTGTGGCCAATTTCCTTATCGTGAGGTTGCGCGTTGACCTGGGATTCCCGGGCAGGTCATAAATTACCCTCGCTACATTGTCGTCACTGGGCGTTCAGTTTAGTGTTTGTTGAGACACAGTTGTGGTTAGTTGCTTTTGTTCGAGAGTGGTTGACAATTGTTTAAACGAGTTTTGTGCTGGAATATAGAGCGACAGTATGGCGGAGAAGAAGAGGAAACAAGTGTCAGTGTCAATGAAAGCAAAGTTTGGTGCCCTAAAAAGACTTGAGTGTGGTGAAAGCGTAAATAAAATAGCGTTGGACTTGATCATCGGTAGATCTACAGTGCCGGGTTGGAAGAAAAAGAAATCTGAAATTGAATCGTGGTGTTTGAAAAGACGGTGTACAGAATCCATCGCGGAACGGAAAACAATGAGAAGTGCACAGTTTGAAAAAGTCGGCGAAACCCTTTATCAATGTTTCCGTGTGCACAGAGAGAAGGGAACGCCTATATCTGGACCCATCCTGCAAGAGAAATCTCTCAAGTTTTATGAACAATTTAAGGACGAAGGAGAGCCTGGGTTTACAGCGAGCAATGGTTGGTTGTCAAGGTGGAAACAACGATATGGAATCAAGCTGCTCAGTATCTGCAGGGAAAAACTGTCAGCTGACCCTAACAACGTGAGTGACTTCAAGACCAAACTACACGAGTTTATTGAAAAAGAAGGACGTTCAGGTGATCAAATCTACAATGCAGATGAGACAGGACTAAACTTTCGAATGCTTCCTACTAAAAGTTTAGCTCTGAGAGATGAAAAAGCTGCACCAGGTTTTAAGAGAAGTGAGGAGCGTGTGACTATTTTTGCCTGCAGTAATGCAACAGGAGAGCACAAACTCAAATTAGCGCTAATTGGAAAAGCAAAAAAACCAAGAGCATTTAAAACTGCCAGATGCACAAGTGATGGCAACTTTGAACTCCCAGTTTGGTATAGAAATCAATCTAATGCATGGATGAGCGAAGCAATTTTTAAAGAGTGGTTTTTTTAACAGTTCGTCCCAGAGGTTGAGAAGTTTCTGAAGACAAAAATCTTCCCAGGAAAGCTCTACTGATTCTCAATAATTCTACGACTCAACCTGATGTGCAATATTTACAGGACAAAGACATTAAAGCAATGTTTCTACCGCCGAACGCCATGTCTCTCTGTCAACCAATGGACTAAGGAGCTTTGGCAGCGTTAAAGAGAAGGTACAGACATAAGCTTTTGTCATATTTGGTGTTGTCCTTGGAATCGGGTGAGGAGCTAACGGCTAAACTAAAGAAGATCGATTTATTAGATGTCATTGGATGGGTCTCTCAATCTTGGATCGAGCTTGAGACTATAACCCTCATTTGTTCTTGGAGAAAACTTCTAGATCACGCAGGCAATGATGTGTCGCGTGACAATGGAATCAATTCTGAAAATAGTGACATGATTGAACTCATCAAAAAAATCCCAGTGTGTGAAGAGTCTTCAAGCAATGATGTCAATGAATGGATGGATCTCGACGGAGCATCAGAACCATTAGGAGAAGATGAAATCATCGCAGCTGTAAAAGGGCGTGACGTAGAAGGGGACGATTCGGAAGAAGAAGAGCAAGAGGACCATCAACAAGAAAGAAAAGTTAGCTACAGTGAGGCTGTGAAATTTATTGAAGGGACATTGCAGTACTTAGAACAGTAAAATGCGACTGGAATGGAGATTCTATTCCTCAGGCGATTCCGTGATCAATCTGCAAGACGCCGTTTGGAGACAGAAAAGCAGTCTTCAATCACAGGGTTTTTCAAGCTTCAGTAAGTTTACTTTTACACTTTTCTTCTAGTCTTCAGACAACTTCCCATAACTAACTGTGATGGACTTTTTATAAGCAGCATAAACAACTTCAGTAATAATTCTAATGAACACTGTATTTTCAGATTCTACTAGGCCTTTTGTCTCAAATTTTTTTTAATTTTTTGATTATAAGTTATAAATATTGATATAAATATATAATTGTATATAATAAATCAATAAATGTACAATTTTAATAGTCTAAATAGGCGTTTTTATTCAACTTCTAGTTATTTTTTTTTTTAAGTTCCCTAAAACTCGACAACCTTAAGTCCACATTGTGTCGCGTTTGAGAGGTTCTACTGTACTAAAATTATTAAAAATTTTTTAACAAAGAATGTATAAACTGCAACTATTCATTTTTTAATAGTTTCGCCAAAGTTAGACTATATTCAGACAACTTTAAAAATCAGACATCTTAAGTTTTACAAGACATTTTGTTTTTTAAATTATTAATCTCATCCTGTTCAAATCCATCCCTCTTGATAGTAAATAGACTTTGAAATAGTAAATATTTCCCAAAGTAACAAATATAACTTTAAAACCAGTTACCGAACATATGTGTATTTTGTGTCAACCTCTTAATCTATTCTCAATCTAATTTAATTTATCTGGTCAAGATAAAACCACTGCCCCACCCATAATTTTTTATTTCTACTAATGTAATATTCTGGGTTAAGATAAAAGTAAATGAAATGAGAAAAGCATCATTTTTTGTTTCAAACAATCCATATGTTGATTTTAATTTAAAACATTTTCAACACTAGCCATAAATTTATAATTAACAACTTTTTAGATATTCTCAGTGCCAGAGAATTTTGTAGAGTAACACAACACACAATATTTATCTTAAAAATGACAACTGTTATAGACTTATAATTTTATAGAGAAAATTTTTTTACAGAATACAAAATGACTAATTTATCTTGAATGGCTTTCATAATTAAATACACAGAATGTACCTACTCACATGTGTATGTGTGAGTGCCACTTCGCAACAATCAAATAATTAATATTACAACATTTTATTATTATTAATCTTGTATTGTAATCTTGGGTTTGTTGGAAGTTATAATATAGTAGTTTTACTGTAAAAAAATTACCGATTAAAAATGTATATAATTTTACCCATATAAAATAATTTCACTAGATGAATATAATGCATGATTTCCCTGTGGTTATAAAACTTCTACCTGAGATGGACATTAGAGTATTAAAAACAAAAAGAAAAACTTTTTGTATCAATAGCTTCAAGTTGTTGAATTACCAATATACATGTATAACTCTTATTTTTAATCTTTGTCTATGACAGCTAATCAAATTAATTTTGCATGTGTGTTTTTCACAATTAACCTACGATTGATTAATAAAGTTTTTCTTATTTCTGAACTTTTCACCTTAAAATTTAAAAAAAGTTAGAAATTAGCCATAATTAAAGGTACCAAAACTAATAAATTGAGATTTTGCAAAACAAAATAATTTAAACCAGTAATACCTTAATAAGGGCATCAACTACAACTTAACATTCCTTCTCACTTTAAATCTAAATCTTTTAAACAAAACTTGGCGACATGAAATATTTAGCATAACCAGTTATTTAGGGACTGGAAGTCTCTGTTAAGAGATTACCTAAATGCAATTGAAAGCACACGAAAAAAACTGAACAAGTAAACTACCTTCAGACAAATTTCATGCAAGTGAATTATCTTCAAACAGATATTTTTTAAAATAAAAACCATTTTATGCCGTTTCCATTTAAACTTCACTCAAACAAAGAAGAATTGCTATGTTATTAGTATGAGTTACTTTCTGCAACTGTAGATTTGTAACTATAATTTTAACCCTTCCCCCACATAAAAAAGTAGCACTGAATTTTCTACAGAGCTAACAGGATTAAATGTCTTTTTTTTAATTTTCTGTTTAAAGCTAAATTATTTTTACAGATTAAAAATTAATAGATAAATAATAACACACAAGATTTTTTTATAATAATGTCCTTGCTTGGGTTAGAAAAATCCAAGTAAATTATTTTATATTTTTACTTAATAGGTCAAACTAAACGAATAAATTAATAAATTTGTTGACCACCATGGACTAATTTTTTAACTAAATAAATAAAACCTACTAAACACAATACAAACATCTTTATTACAATTACTTTATGTACATATCAATTACATGGTAATCATCTTCAGAAGTACTACTGAAGAAGATTACCATGTAATCGAAATGTACATTAATTGTAATGAAGATTTTTGTATTGTGGTTAGTGGGTTTTATTTATTTAGTTAAAAGAATAAAGACATGGAGAGATATCTGTGTTATATAATTATTTTTATTTTTTCAAAATACTGAAATAATATCATTCTATTACAAAATGTTTTCTGCTGTTTCTTGACTTCTGGAGATTGTAAAGTAGGTTTCCCTTCTGTTTACCTATACAAATGCTATCATTTAATAGCTTTGATAAATGATCTAATTATTGTGAAGCATTTATGCACAGTAATATACAATACATTTTTCGTCTATCACAGTTCTTAATTCACACTGCAAATTTTGAAGGTATTCCCACCACTTTTTATAAGACATTTATCGGCAAATTTTGTTCTAGCTTGCTGTTTGGCACAAAAATTCCCTTAAACTGTCTTTTGAACTATCACACATTTAACCCTTTGAGCGTTACATTGCAATTTGTTTAATTTTGGTGAATGTAACTATTCAATTCATAACACGTCATTTTTTTTAAAGCAAGGATGGTATCGAGATGATTTAAAAATATATTTAACATATCGTAAACGACCTGTTTATATTTTAAAATTAACATTACAAATAAAATAATGCGGAAAATAATTTAATGTTTTCGTTTGATCTGAACAAAATTAAGAATCGTAATTTATATACTCTTGAGTGTCCTCTTCTGCCCTTTGTAACATTAAAACATTGTTCTTTGTTGACTCATTTCGGAATGTCTCCATTTTCAAATCTTACTGCACTCTTACACTACCAAAAATCTATACTGTTAGTGTGTCAGTTGCATTATACTAATAGTGTGAGAGTAGAGTCAAAGTTTTGAAACTGGAAACATTCCACAACATCTCAACAAGAACAATGTTCAGAAAACCAGAAGGCAATATTCTTGGTAACATTTGATGATGATATTAAGAATTTCATCATAATTTATTTAACAACAATTAATGTGATAATTGAGTTTTTAGAAAATTATTTTAATTTAAAATTCTAACAGTTTTTTAGTGAGTTAGTCTTCAAAGCACATATCTGGGTGGAGAGGGCTTGCTCCTACAAGCTTTGCAGTGAGTTCACCTAACTCCGGACCCACACAACACATCATGCCCACTTTTTGACCCTTTTATTCAGGAAATGTCTACCACAAACCCTTTCTTCTTCTGGTCCTTGGTTATTTTTGTAGTTTTTTCTGGTTTTCTGTTATACAACACAGGAATTGTCAATTATCAAGTCCTTACTTCTTACTTCTTCGTGCAGGCGTCCAGCTTAATTATCAAGTCCAGTAATAAAAAAAAAATATTTCTTATACCATTTTTGTTGTTTTTTTTTAATAACATGACGATATAAAATGTCACTAATATACTCCGCCCATATGTTTTACATAATCCAAATCAACATTGAATTTGGCAGTTATTAAGACAAAAACTGAAATCAGATGTCATTCCCGTTTTACTTCCTTTGCGTTTAGTATCCAGTAAGTATACCTCCCTTTTGTCATACCAAGAAATTGCAAGCAAATTTTCTTTCACTCAGACATTATATTGCCCTTTTTCAAAGTTTTAGTTTTCAACTTCATATATTTTTCTATAATGGTGCCTCTCAAATAGCATCCTTAATTTCAAGAGTTTTGAAGTTAGTTCTGGACTTATTTAATATCGATCTGTATAAATGTGTAGACCACTATTTGGGTTGTTTGGGTCTTTCATGATTACTATTTGACAAAGAAGCCTGAATATATTCAGTTGTTTTGAGTAAAGGAGATTTAGTCCAAATTATGGAATAAAACCATGACACCATTCTCTGACCCTGATAAAACAAAATTTTCATTCCAAATTTTAATGGTTTTTGTGGATTATAACCCAAAATCTTACTCTTTCTTTGATTGAAATATTGATTTCATCTACTGCTACTAAACTGCCAGGTTTTTTAAAATAAACTGTAAGCAGATTTTACATGTTCAACAACCGCATCTATGAGAAAACACTTCCGCTTCACACCTACTTGCCCAAGTTGAAGTGGAGATGCCAAAATATTTTCAAAAATTCTTGTGAAAAATGATCACCAAAGAAACAAATACAAGTTTATCAGTTACTTAAGAAATGAGATTTAAGATTAAGTTAAGGTATAGTTACAATTTTTTCAAAAAATAATTTAGATATTAATAATCATAAATTCCTCTTTTGTTTTACACATTGCCTGATTTCTGGAGTGGTTTTGCAAGAAGCAGTTTCAGTGTGCTTGAATTCTTTCTCTGGCGGCTTGGTTTGATTGTTTTGTAAAATTTTAGTAAATCTTCCATTTAGCCTTTAAATTGTTTGATTTATGGATGATAGTTGAGTTTTAATGTCTTGACTTGAACATACATATTAGGTAGGCCTATATCAATAGGAAACATGGGACTATCGACTTGAACAGATATATTAGGTAGGCCTATATCAATAGGAAACATGGGACTATCGACATGAACAGATATATTAGGTATATCAATATAAACGCTAGGCTTATCACTAATAGTATAAGGTGAAAGTGCTTTATTAAATTACAATTCAACATTAGGCCTATTAGAAGTCCTATTAAAACGGTATTTATTTCCCGTTCTCATATGTTCGATTTTAGGAAAAACAATTTATACAGGGCGTTGCAGAAAGTTATTAGGGATACAAAAAAAATTATAAAAACTTTTGCTCAAGCCTCAAAAATTAAAAATTTTGGAAATAGCAGTTCCTTTCTCCCTCTACAGCACACATAAAACGTTACATATTCAACATTTTGGCTTTATTTTTTTTATGTAGCAACTCGCAAAATGCCTCGAAATATAATTAAACTTACTGACGACTCCCAAAAAATTACAAATTTGAAAAAATCGACTCTAACACATCAATTCAACACACTTTGTGCGGTGTAAGTTCTATCGTTTTTTGGTGGTAGAAATAAAAGTTGTGTAAATGCTAAATGCAATATTTTCTGCTTTGTGTGTGGAAAAGAGTCTGCAAGTGTTTGTTTTGTATTTTCATTAATTTTGCAATTTATTATCACCAATAAATAAGATGTGTGTGAAAGTTTTATAATTCTATAAGGTTTGTATGTTAAATGAAACGTTGTGCCGTGGTGGTAATAGTGCTTTGTAAGTTGATTTATTTTCTGAAATTTGTAATTTTTGGGAGTCAACAGCAAATCTAATTACATTTTGAGGCACTTTGCGAATTTTCAAGTCAAAAAAATAAAACCAACATGTTAAATCAGAAACGTTTCACTGTGTTGAGGGGAACTGCTATTTCCTAAATTTAAAATTTTTGGGGCATTAGTAAGAGTTTTTATAATTTTTTTCGTATCCTTGATGACTTTCTACGTCACTTGGTATAACTTTTTTGCTAAAATCTAACACATGGGAACGGAAAATAAATACCTAGAAGTCATCTTAGTAACTTTAAAAATAAAATATCCCGATATTGTAACTTGATTTTTTTTTTGCTTAGGTCCTTCACTCGCATGTTTAGTTGATGTATGTGGGCTAGTTTATCACACCAACCCCACCAATCGCAGTAAACAAAACATGCAAAACTGTTTGGAATGTTGCCGGGAGGCGAGACAAACAAAACTTAAAGCTATATATCTTCATGTTAAAAAAAAATACTCACATTATATAGTTTCAATAATCACTATTAAACAAACAAATAAAAACTAATATGATTACTACATCTTTTATTTTATTACGATACGAAACACCTGCAATACATCGCCGAATTTGACGAACCCGTTAGTTTTTGCAGCATTGTGGGTAATCTTGCATTGGAATGGAGCCAAACTGCTCCGCACTGCCAAATCAAGAACACAACAATATGCTACAAGTGTAGTTGCATGAAAATAATAACAGACAACTAGATACAAATTCTAACCTATCAGTCTGTTTGTTAAGAGTTTTGGTTCTTGAATTTTCATTTATTCAGAAACGGTTTACAAATTCCTCTCATTATGGAAACAAATTATTAAACAAAATTGTGTTAACTATATTTCCCCCAAAATTTCCCCAGAAACACAAGATTTCTCTGAGATTTTCCCCGGATCGGACATACTCTGCACCCCTGGTGAACTTGACAGATTGCTTGATACAGTCCTTGATTCCGATAATTCCTTAAACATGTTTGATGCTTACTTAGGTAAAGCCCCTATTTACAACCAAAATAATGTTGAAGCATCAAACTCCAGGCCTAAGTTTGCACTTGGGTCATCGGATAGTGACAGTGAATAGAATAGACCTAGGCAGCCTAAATAAGCTAAACATCAGCCAAGACCTACACTGGTATATTTAAGCATACCATAAAACAGACAATTATATAGTGATTCTTATGATGAAGATGTGAGCTTGGAAGTAAAACATAGCTTTGATGTAACTGTGAATGCGCCTAGTGGCCAAACCTTGAAAGAATTGGTGAAAATTGTGGCAGTGCTTTAGTGCATAGCTTTTCCTTTTTCCTGGAACTAGGCATTGTAATTTTGACCCAACTATAACAAAACCAGTAAAATAATGTAACATGTTTTTTACTGCTAGTTAATGTTTGTAACTGAGACAAAAAGATATGCAACACAAACAATCACATCAAAAGAGAATAATCTTTCACCATATGGCAAATTTAAATCTTGATTCCCGGTGTTTTATATAGCACTAGCAGAGTATCCGTCCTTCGTATGGGGTTGATGAATATTTGTATTAATTTAATTTGTATTTGGGTTGAGATTAATTTACTGAAGTTAAATCCCAATAAATATATCAAACTATAGTTTATAAACCTACTGTTAAGGGAGTTTCCAAGGCTAGTGCCCTGACGGAATTTCTATAAAAATTCACATAGCTCCACATAGGCCTATGTGAAAACCAGGGACACTAAGAATGTCCATGAAAAATTTCAGGTAATTATTTCCTGTTCCCATGTATTCGATAGGGAAAAAAGTATACTAGGTGACGCAGAAAGTCATCAGGGATACGAAAAAAATAATGACAACTCTCGCTCAGGCTAATAAATACAATTTTTATTAAATTAAAGTTGGGTAAAAAATTCATTTTGGTTGTAATTTTATACAATACTATATATACCTATATTAAAATATACCTGTAAAGTGTCCAGTCAGGATATTCGGTTGTTATTTTATACAACATTACCTAATTAAAAGTCTATTTCTAGAGAGTATACTTTGTCACATGATCTCTATTTTAGCCTTAAATGTGTACATTTGGTTAAACCTATAAAATTACAACCATATCTATCATGACTGGATATTTTATAAGTATATAAAATTAACCTTCCGAGGCAATAACAAACAATAATTTTCAATATAATTTCAGGACATTGTTAGGATTCATTTTATATGCACTGTATTGGGGGTGGGTAATGTGCATTTTTACCAGCACTATTAGCACCACATTTGGGGGGGGAATTACATTTTTCCAAAACTGTAAACTTTTAGTGTCGTGAGCGAGAGGTTTCATATCTCTGATGACTTTCTTTGTCACCCGGTATAATTTTTGTCGCTAAAATCAAAGAGGTGGGAACGGGAAATAAATACCAAATTTCAGCTCATGGGTCCAGTAGTTTTTACATGATTAAGTAATACACACATAGACAGACACCATTAGATTTGTATATAATATTATAGATTAGTTCGCAATAAATATATTACACTATAAACTTACTAATTATTGTCTTGAAAACCAAGGGAAGGAAAAACTTCTGCTTGTAACATAAAATTTGTAAAGTAAACTAGAAAGATGAATAGCAATCAATTACTATCAGCTGTTTAAATGTGTTTAAACGTGACTGTTTCAGGTGATTATCCGCTGATTAAGTGAAGTTAAGTATTAGAGTACAAAAAATTGAGTATTAAGGGGGTTTTCAAGGTATGGTATCCTGACGGGATTTATTAATGAAAATAAGCCTATGTGTTAACCAGGGACCCTAAGAATGACTATGAAAGATTTCAGCTCAATGGGTAAATTTTTTCGTGGTTGAGTAACACACACACATAGACAGACACTATTGGAATTTTATATATTAGTATTTGTAGTCTTTTTTTTGTTTTTTTAATTTCTTGTCCAAATGGTGTGAACATTTTGTTCATGTTTTAAACAAGATACAGAATAAAATCAAAATATTTACCGCAGGTAAAATGTTTTCAGATTTTTTCAGAAAAAATACTTTTGTTTACTTCTATAAAATACTTTGTTAACATATAACAAATGTTTTAATTAAAAACAAAATATTTTTTTTAATGAAAAAGAATATATTTTAAAACATTTTGACACCTATAGTACCACAATATCTTTTATAGAAGTAAAGCTATGATTTTTCTCCTGAATGTCTACAAATACTCATACTACCAAAAGTGCCCTTTTGGAACCAATACTCAGAAGCCATGTGACAATATTAGAGCATACTCAAAATTTGGTTGCTCCTCAAAGGGTTAGTTCTAGGATTAGTATAAAAGCATTAGAAAGAAAGTAAGAAGCTGACTGACACTTCCTATTTATTTTTCCCTGATTACAGGCTTTGCATTGTCATTAAAAACACATTTTTGTCAATTGTAGTCAACATTTTAAGCAAACGGAAAAAACATAATGAAAAATTAAGAGAAATTAAACTGGTTAGTTTCCACATAATAATAAACTTTAACAGCATATTAAAGCTTAAGACTATAGCACACTGCGAAACAAAGCAAAAAAATTATAAATAGTCTCAGGTACCACCAAAAATTTTAAAAACTGTCTATGGATAACAGTTTTTTAAAATTTTGTATGCTTTCTCCTATCATACGTATGAATTAGTTTTTAATTTCATTTAAACATAGCCAAAGACATTGGTGAAGTAAACGTGTTTCATTTCATCATACTATTATTTTACTAATAATCTTAAATGTTCACTTAAAACAAATTGAGTATTAATTTGAAAACACTATAAAGTTAACGTTGGTTGTAATCATCTTGATTTCACTGATTAATTCGTAAGTAATTATTTAAGGAACTAAGTGAAAACTATTAACTTAGTTTGCTAACAGGTTTTATTGACAAAGCCTATCAGCCATTCACTGATTTCAATCAAGGTTGCAGATATGTGATTCATGAGTATAGAAGGGCGTGGGTTAGGTGGATTATGTACAATGTATCAGGGAGGGGTGCTACATTCAAAGTTTGTGTGGTTGCTTAAAACATTTGGTTTTTGTGTTATGTGGTGTTTGTATACTTCAAAATTTTCAGTAGTGTTAATTTTTTGCTACAGTTTATAACATGGAGAATGTTTAAATTAGTTTGGATGTCTCTGTATAAGTGTTAGTGGTTTTGTATATGTGTTATGTAGTTAGATTTCAGGTTTTAAGTCATGAGTTCTTTGTATCTTGTGTTAAATGACCGGTTTGTGTGAACTATTCCACTCCAGATAATTTACAAGTTTTTTTTTTTTTAATGTGCAGGTACTTTAAAAAAAAAACAAAGAAACTATAATTTATTTCAGGTAAAATCAAAATTTCCTTTTTGAAATTAAAATCTTTCTCTATACCAAAACTGTTTTATCTAGAAAAGGAACATGGAAATGTGCAGAAAATCAATTTTAAAGTCAAAAAGATTTCACATCAACTTAGAAAAAATGTTAAAAATTGTACAAAAAAGTTTTGATTGTAATATTAAATCTAAATACAAAGCATATAGCTCATACAACTTGAAACATCTAGCTGGATTCCACACAAAAATTGTATTACATACTACTTAAAATTTATTAACTGACTCAAGTACTTAAAAACACCAAAATAACAAACAAAATTTCATCCCTAGGGTTGTCAAATAACTAATGAGTAGATTCTTAAAAGCCGCCTGTTAGAAAACATCACAAAGAACGGACGGGCATCAAGCAGACGCCTCATTTTGACCATGGTAAAGAGCAATCTAACTTAAGCTAGCATTCTGGTCACAAGATATGTTTCAGCTTTACATGTATGTAAGGGTATTTATGTTCCTTCTGTAATATTATATTTACTTCACATAGTACTCTTACAAAATACAACTTCCAAATCTCTCTTAAAAGAATAGTGGGTAGAATATGAGCCCCCAAAAGCGAATAGTATATTTCATGCAGTCATAACACATGAGTGATGATCTATTCCACTCCAGAGTAACATATATATAAAAAACAAAATGAATAATACTATTTAAAAAGCTTGCAATAAAATTATTTTACCTCAATATCGCCTAGCGTTTGAGTCCATCTATAGTTGGGCAGATCACATCCATTTCCTGAATTAGGTTTTAATTTACCCTTTTCTTTAGGATCTTCTTCTTCATCTTCATCCTTTTTGCTTTCATCGTTGACAGAATCACTCTTCATAGATTCTGAGCTATCACTTGAGGAGATATTTGTGGTATTATCCAGTTTTTTCTGCATAAAATGAAAAACAAAATTGTGTTTAAGACTTTACAAAGAAAGTAAAAACTAATAATCAAACATCTATAAACAAACAAATTAATTGTACATCTTCAAATCCAACACCTAACAATCTAGTTATGTTAAAGATCAGTATAACATTAGTAACAAAATACCTAAAACAGCACATTTCCTCTCGTGTGTTGAATGTCCAAGTTCCATATCAGAGAAAATTTTTTTGGTGTGACTAAGAATTCTGGGGGTGGAAGACAATACGAACAATGAACAAAAAATAACAAACAGAGTAAAAAATGACAAAGTAAAACAAAATTATAAAATGAATGAAGAAAAGTTCTAGGTTAAAACCAGGGAACGAGGGATAGAAGTAAAACAAAATAAATAAATACCAAATACCAAAAAAAACAATACAAAAAATTGAAAAGATAATTCCAACAAAGTTCCACGTTCGAACTGGGGAACAAGGAATAAAAATAAAACTAAGTCAATTAAAACCCAAAAAAAACAAATACTAAAAGAAACAAAACAAAAAATTGATAAAATAAATCCAACAAAAATGAAAAACTAACAAAGCAAAAACAATGAAATTATATGAAAGGGAATTAAATTAATTTATTGCAAAAATTAAGGAATATATAGGCTAATTAAAATGAATATAAAACAAACAAGTTTAACAAAACCAAAAACAAACAAAACAAAAAGAAACCAATTTAGGGAGGAAGGAAACAACAAATAAATTAAATAAAAATGACTACAAGCAGAAACAAACAAAATTTCAACAAGTTAGGGAAAGGCCTATTTCCAGGAATTATAACAAATTAACTGAAGTAAAATCTTCAAAGCAAATTTTTTTAAATAATCAAACTATAACAAAATTATAAAATTTGCAAAACCAAAATTAAACAATAAATTAACAAAATATCAACAAGATACCAGAAACCAAAAAATAAATATAAATGTATTTTGAAAAATGTCGGAAGAGCAAACGCCGTAAAAAACAAAAAAATTAGTAGGAAAAAATGTGATGGTTAAATATAAATGAAATTGAAATTAATGAAGTTCATTAAAACAACAGCTTTTTAAACCATTAAAGAAAAAATTTAATTACAAAATTTATTAGAAAAGTATTCTGATGTTTTTAGAGAGAGGCCACAAAGGTTTGATAAATATTGTATAAACATGCACTAAAAATTATTTAAGGGCAAACTTTAGTAAATAGAACAAGTAACCCAAATTTGGTTAAAAAAAATTTGAGTAAAAATTAGAATATTTAAATATGTAAATGTAATGTAAAATGTTGGTCATTCCACTCCAAGAATAAATGCAATAATTAAAAATCTATACAAGGTTCAAGTAAAGTAACTATCATTGACTAATTACATCATTTTTAGGTTGTTTAAACATCATTGATTGTTTAAACATTGTAGGAAGTTGGCAACCCAAGGTTATCCATTATCCGTAACGTTTGTATGCCAAATGGAATGGCCGAACGTTGATATGCATCATCATAATGACAGTGAGTGTTATTAAACACCATTTTGAATGCAGGATGTTTAGGTTTGCTTCGAAGACCAGAGATGTAAGAAATTTACAGCATCTGACGTCGTATTGATAGGGCAGGTTTCCCAGCCTCGACAAGAAGACTAGGGATTGGGCTAGTTCTAAATGCACTAGTAGCAAGTCTAAATCAAGAGTGATGGAATCCATCGAGAGTTTTCAAGACTGTAGATCATGCAAATGAATATGCTTGACGCCGTAATCCAATTCGTACCCTTAAGGACTCTAAGCATGTCCAATTTCTTGTTGCATCTCATCTTCAAATCAAGCACATGGGGGATCCGTGAGAGTCTTTTATCAAATAAAAGACCTAAAAATCAAACACTATCTGTGGTTTGAAGTTGAATCCCATCAAGATAAAGGATAGGCTCCTGATGTTGCCTACGACGATTAAATGCTACCCATTTGGGTCTTCAAAGCAGAGAATTTAAAACCTGTAGTTTTAGACCATTCCTATAATCTATAAATTACTAATTGCAAGGATCATTCCTCAGTTGCCATATTTCAAGCAGGTACATAAACACAAAAATCGTCTACAAAAAGAGAACAGTGAACCGGAGACCGTATATTAGCAGTGATACTGTTAATTGCAATGGCAAATAGAGTGACACTTAGTACGATGCCCAGAGAAACACCATTCTCCTGTAGATAACTGTTCGACAATGTGTCTCTGAGACGTATGCGGAAAGACCTACTCCACAAAAAGTTAACGATTAATGCCAGAATGTTTCCTTGTATACCCCATAATTTTAAGGTGTTCAAAATCCCTATTTTCTAAGCCATATCATATACATTCTCAAGGTCGAAGAAAAGACCAATGAGTGTTTTATGCAAGAGAAATGCATCTTGAATAGCCGACTCTAACAAAACCAATTGATAAACAGATGATCGTCCTTGCCTAAGACCGCACTAATCGTTGCAAATAAGGTCATTGGTTTCTATGAACCAAACAAATAGTCAGTTGATTATCTTCTCTAGTAGTTTACACAGGACGCTTTTAAGGGATATAGGTCCATAACTACTTGGTTTTAAAAGACGGATTACAATTCCTTCTAACGAGAAAACACTGCTCCTTGAACAAATGGTTGCATTTCTGAAGTAGGAGTAGTTTTGCCGATGATGGTAGATTTTAATCATAGAATATACAATGGAATCAGGACCTGGTGCAAAATTCTTCATTGACGTAAGGGCTGACTCCATTTCCCCTATAGAGAAAGGAGTGTTAAATGGAGAATCTCCAGACAACCCAACAGTAAAAGATATTGCTTCTTCCTTGAGTTTGTGTAACTGAAATGTACTATTATAGGCTGAAGTAGACACAGATTTCAAAAATGGCATTACCAGTACATTAGCAAAAGTACATTATGAAAAGTTTGTGATCAGTCTTCCATCCGGATTCTTCAGCCCAATAGCTGGCAGCGGAATGGGAGCACCACATATGGATCTTAATTTCCTCCATACTGTCGAGAATAGAGTTGTTCGTCTTATAGTGCTAATGTACTGTGTCCAAGGAATCTTTCTACTCAGGCTTAAGACCCTCCATGGTTTAGTACAGAGTTTTTTGTATTCTTCAAGGTTTTCACTAGTTGGGCGTTGATTAAATTTCCCTAGAGCTCTTCGTCGTAAACGAAGGATTCCTGCACATTCATCATTCCACCACGGCAGAGGCTGATGGCGTAGATACACAGATGTTTTTAGATGGTCTTTTCTGCAGCATTCAACATGAATGTTGTAAAGATATTAACAATTTCATCAATGGGTGTCAGATAATCAATATTCAGTGATACAAAATAGTCTGAAAAGGCGTAACAGTTGGCTTTCGTTAAGATCCAACAGGGTTGTCAAACGCAACAAGGAGAGGAGTCCCAAAAAGGTGATCTTTATAGATACATGGTTGCCTCCATACAAATCATTGAGCACCGACCATGTGCATCTAGTTGCCAAAAGAGAGAACAGCTGCATATCGATAAGTAAACTGCTGTCCATCCACCAGTACAGTGCTGACAAATGCGTGGAAGAACCATCATTTAGCAGAAGTAAATCCAGTTCCGTTCTTATACTCTCAACAAGTTGTCTTCGACAGTTGCAGGTTGGAGATCCCCAAGCATTGGTATGCATTAAAATCTCCTAGTAATAAGAACGGAGTTGGTAACTGGTTTATTAGGTGGCAAGTAGACAGAACACACGTGAACTTATATTAGACAACTGTTTGAACCGCTACTGATTGTAAGGGTGTTATTGAGTTTAAAGATACCGCAAGAATACAGTCGCGGACGAGGATGGCTATGCCATCTCTAGCTCGATCATCTGTAACAAAGTCGGATCGAAGAACTATATACTCCTTTACATGAAAATTTTGCGATTCTATGGAGATGTGTATCTTGTAAACATAAGAACATTGGACATACATCTCGCACGAGTACCTTTAAATCTTCCTTGTGACTCCTAATGCCTTTTACGTTTCATTATATTACTGATTTGGTAATTTACGTCATATAAATGTAGCAATGGATTAATTTGACACATATTGGTTTTCTCTCTTTTTTTAACTGGGGCGTTCCAGGCTTAGAATTGGTTGTACTGAACTTTGGTTGTCTCCAAACTTTTCTATTTATAGTATTTGTTGCAATAGGTTTATTGCCTAATGGCAACTTCCTTTGCACAGAGATAACTACGTCACCTAATGATTTGCTTCGTATAAGGAAATCACTGGACATGGTCGATGGTTGAATTAAATTTAATGGAGGATTATTTGTAACTAAAGACGGAATCTAATTTGGAGGCTAAATTTTTTTTTGGGAACATTTTATAATTTAATCTGGTTTTGTCAGCGTTGAACACCTGACAAGGTTGTAAGTTTTCATCTCTGAGAAACTTGCCAAATTTGTCTTTGAATTTTTCACTGGCATCACTGTCACCTGACAAAATTTCACCACTTATTCCGAGTTGACGGATGCCGTGTCGTTCTTTCCACCGTGACAGCCAACCCACACTGGCAGTAAAATTAGGGTCTCCTTTTAACTTTTCATACAGTTTCAGCACAATCGTTTGCAAATTTACGCCTGATAATGGAACACCCTGTTCCCGTTGTTGGCAAAACCAAACTTACAAAGCATCATCTAGAGTTTCATTTTTTGGTTTTTTTAAAATGCTTCTGCCGCCTAAACTGTCTTTACTAACCATTTTTGCACACAAATCTTCAATTTCCTGTCGCTTTTTTTCCAATCGGAAACAGTTTGTTTTCCTACACCTAACTTTTTTGCAATTTTAGTAAGTGATTCACCTCCATAAATACGAAACAAAGCTTGGAATTTGTGTTCCATTGTCACTGTCATTGACTTACGTTTAGTCGTCATTTTCACTGAACACTGAACGAGACATAAATAAAAAACACAGATCACAGATCACTATCGCACTAGAATTAAATGACAACTGAGCAGATATCTTGCGATAAACGGTATATGTGGCATCCGTCCGACAACACAACTTAATTGACGCCAGACGGATAGACTGTCTATCCGTTTAGTCAGCGGTCGTTTATCGCAAGATGTCTCTGATGTCACGTGCGTTGTAGTGTTGGGAGTTCTAATGTGAATATATTTTTTCAAAGAAGTTTTTCCTACTTTAATAGGCAAACGAAACAAATAATATGTTAAATTCATATTTTAATGGATAAATTATATTATTTGTCTATTAGAGTAGGAAAACCCCTTTAAAAAATAACAAATATAGACGTATAAAAATAAATATTTTTGTGGACGGCAGACTGATTGTGCACTGTAAAATACTATAACTAAACAAAAATTTTGGGACGTCCGGATTAGCCAGACGTCCGGATCATTGGAGACTGGATTAGCGAGACTGTACTGTATCACACTTTCAGTTCAGTTCTTACTCCTAGTTGGTTTTTTAAAAGGTTTATTTTTTGTCCTTTATTTAATGTGTAGTAGCTTTTTATGTATACAATTTAGTTTTCGATTTCTCTTAATTTTGTGACTATTATCTTGGTGACCACTCAAAATTGATATAATAATTCACGGGGTTATCCCGGTCTAAAATATTAATTTCCCAGATTAAAATCTCATAAATAATCACATCGAAAATTAAGTTTGATAGACTTAAATACATTTATATTTATACATAAACATATACCAGCTGACTCACATACGGCACGTATGGACCGACATCCCACGTATGCCGCTCAGGGTAGATGAAATGGACTGACCGCTCATATTTGGAGAACTGGGTATTATCTATATTCCTCTGAAATCTCAGTGATCTATTTTAAAAGCTTGATATGTTCATATAGCTATAGGCATGTTTGACGTTAATGTAGGACATTTGGTCTCTCAGTTAGTCAAGGTTAATTCCGTTTATTACGTGTAAAAACTGAAAAATACCTAGCATTCATTATTTACATTTTAAATACCATAACTTGCTGTAGTATGTCATTCAAAGAAAATATTGTAGCACCAGTCTATTTGATTACAATCACAAAGAATATACATCTAAATCACATTTTATCACAAAAGATGTAAAAGTCTCAGAAGTGATATGTAGCCTACACAATGGTATGTAGCCTATACAAACAATCTATCTAGTATGACTAGCCAAGACAAAGAGAAGTTAGTTGAGTGTTTGTTGATATAAGCCTTTGTATGACATTTCTCTTTTTACGTCTATATAGTGTTATTTCCAATATATTACATATCTCAGTCCGGTTTTATGAAAGAAGCAAAATTTAGTACATTCTTTATTGAATTTTTTAAATACTTTTTAAAAATTTTGTTCTCATTAATATCATGTTCGGATTTCATAGGGTTCCACTGTAGTGGCTCGTACCTTGGACGTGCAGTCTTTGATGAGAAGATTTTCGTGCTATAACAATGACTCACTACAAGCATCAGCCATTTTCATATAGCACAAAACACAAAACAATCTCATATTTCTCTCAACTCAAATATCAACTTTATCAAAATAGTTCTACTGATTTTAGTGAATTCCAGGCTATAAATCTAAATTCACGGTTACTTCATGGCTTTTCCCCGATCCATAAAATTTACGGCTTATTCAGAGTTCGGTGACCACCCTGTATTATTTATTTTTCCTTTTTTGTTTAAATTAGTCTTTTTAATAAATGTTTGTGTAAATTCACCTTTAATTATGAGGGCCAATGAATGAAGCACAGAGATGGTGCAGTAGTGAGAGAGAGCTTATGGAAACATATCTGGAGTTGTAGGAAACAATTCCAACAAAATGTTTTTTCTAGCTCCTGAGGAAGCTAAATCTGTTTACTTATTTTTTCTGAATATGGAGAAAGTATTGTTAGAGTTAAATTACAATGAAGCTAATAAGTATGCATTAGAAGCAATCAAAATAAACTTTGTAATCATTTCTGTAACTGTTTCATAACTGTAATCATTTCTGTTTCATAACTGTAAGAGAAATCAAAATCTATTTTTGGAATTGTGATAAACACAGTCTCTATAAGTTTGAATTGTATCAAAAATTTCATGAGCAAATTAGGTTGTTAATTCTAAAGTGTTTGTACTTTCCACCAATCTTTCCAAGTGGAATTAGATGGAAAAGACAAATTCAAGCAAACTGTTGAAATGAAATTCAGCCTAAATTCAATTTCCTAAAATGAAACTATTTTAAAACAATTAAAAATTATAGACCAATGATATTGAAGTTTTTACAGTAAATTTGTAGTAATTTACCCCAATTTTAAATTTTAGTAAATTGTTAGCTTAAATTTTTTATTTCACTTTATATTGCTTGTCTTTTGACTCATTCAAATTCTGATTTCAAGAATTCTCAGATATTACGATTATTTCAATTCCTTACCTCATCAAGTTCCTTTTGTAGTTTTTCTGCATCTTCATCAGTCAACTCTACAATTTTTGCTTCCTCACGTTGGTTTTGCTGTGACTTTTCTTCTTCTTCTTTTGCTTGTAAACGCTCTTTCCTTTTTCTTTCTCTTTCCTCATTTTCCTTACGTTTCTTGATTTTTTCAGCTGATGCCATCTCTTGATGTTTAGTAAATTTACTCATCACCATCTAAACAAATAATTTTTAAATATACAGTAGCTAATTTGGCACTGGTATTTAATCATATTCTATAATAGCAAACGTGTTTTTTGGGACATATTCAACATGTTTATTATGGTAAAAAGCTCACATAAATCATGTTTTATGTGTTTAAAAATGTTTTAACACATTGTTTGAAAAACGTATAAGCTTCTCAATTACAATAATAAGAACTATCATTGCTATGACAAACGCTATCAATAGATAAATGGATAATAAATTACAGGTTCAGTCCGCAAGTATTTTTTGTAGGAACTGTATTTCTTACAAACCAAAGTATAAACGTGGTCTCGTATAATAACATCCAATACCTTTATTTTAAATGTGCAAGTAAAGCACACTCAATATTATACTGGGAAAATATGTTACTTACTTTAAACAGTAATTATGAGCAAAAAAAGTTAAATAGATAAAGGCATGTCCAAAAATTAAGTCTTAGAATTTCCAAAGATTTCAAGGTTTTAAAATGATTTTTAAAAGTGATTTTTTATGTAAAGTGATAATATTAAATCAATGAAATATAAATTTTAATTAAATTTACAATATAAACAATTTACTTTTAACTCCTCACATAAATTTTAAGTGACTATATCAAAAGAGAAAATTTAAAATATATATATATCTATATTGTCAAACAAAAAGATCAACAATGTAAAACATTATGAACAATGTGATTAAAATAAGCAACATATTTATAAAGAGCTAAACATGTTTATATGCACCAAAAGATTTTCAAAATAGTCAAAGTCTATGCCCATAAGAAAAAACTGTGCTGGACATCAAGATGAGATCATTTCTTTAAGGTGGCAAGACGTCAAATACTTAATATTTTACATAAACATATACAAATTTAACTCATGAATAATAAATTATTAGTATTAGTAACTGGATTCAAATAATTTTATATAATAACATAAGATAATTTTAACAAAATATTGCCAAATTTATGAGACGTTGAAATATGTACGACAGAGAGGGTAACTCAAGGTATAATCCGCCTGATCTAAGATCAGGGTTAAGAAAAACATACAGCCTAAATTTATATGTGAAACGAGGGGTAGGCAAGGTAAATGGAGGGTAGCACTGAGATGTTAGACTTAAAGTGAGAAGCATTAACCCATACTTTTATCAAGTAACAGATCTGTACAGTAATAGGGGGGGGGGCAAAATATATATATATATATATATATATATATATATATATATATATATATATATATATATATATATATATATATATAGATTTTTTGGACTAGGAGACTGACAGACTTACCTTGGTAAGAGTCCACTCTGTAGTCTTGAAATAGAAACACATAAAAGCACTTAAACAATGATATATTTCAACCACACAGTGGTCTTTGTCAATCGAAGAGAAAACACAAAAAGAAATATGAGAGAATGAAATAAATAAAAAAATAATAGAAAAAAAAAAATTTATTTTTTTTATTTCATTCTCTCATATTTCTTTTTGTGTTTTCTCTTCGATTGACAAAGACCACTGTGTGGTTGAAATATGTCATTGTTTAAGTGCTTTTATGTGTTTCTATTTCAAGACTACAGAGTGGACTCTTACCAAGGTAAGTCTGTCAGTCTCCTAGTCCAAAAAATCTAAATAATCTTTACCAACCAAAACTAACCTAAATATATATATATATATATATATATATATATATATATATATATATATATATATATATATATATATATATATATAATATAATATAAATATGTAAGTAAATTCAAACCATAAAATAACCAATTATGAAAAAAGAGAAAAATGTAAACATAACCTAAATTGGCAAAATCGTAATATTTAATCACAAGTTTAGAACAATAACCACTGTAAAACAAACAATATAATAGAAACAACTTAATGTGTAACAGTTTAAAAGGAACACTAAATCAATGTAAATAATAGTAAAAGCCTTTAAGTGTTAAGAGAGTGAAACCATTTTAGATTGCACACAAGTTGACCAAGACGGGTAGACTAGCCCATTATGAACAGAACAGTTGATAATTTGAACTTCGCCGGGAGATATAATATTTAAATGCAGTTACCTGCAAAGATAGTAAAATCTAGGTATTAAGAACATGAAATGTACAAAAGGCAGTGAATACAGCATCCGTAAAGCCGGTAACAACAATTAAAAAAAGGAAATAGTTTGTTTTAGCCATTTTGAAATGCTTAGCTAGCGTGGCTTCAGTTCTTCACACCTACTCAAGCAAGACAGACGTGTTTCAGAATTGGCCAATATAATTTGAAGAATTCAAACTTAGTGCGGGAGTGTTAGTCTCGAATTAAATTAACACTACAAAATACTTCCAAGAAAATAAATTTAAACTATTTATTTAAAAAGATATTATTAAATATTTTGATAAAAGGCTGAAAAGTAGAATCTGCAATCTAAAACACTTAAGTATCTAGGCTAGATCCATTACTACATTTTGAAATTTTGCAATCAGACATTTATAAAAGAAAAGAAACCAGAGAATTTATTATAAAATTAAACTATAAAAGAAAACATTTAGAGAGAATATTAAGGAACAATTTTACTTAGAAATAAATTAATTTGTAACATAGTTTATAACATTTATAGATTAGATTTTTTTGTTCTTGTGCTAAACCAAAATTAAAATCAATTTTGGCTAAATTAAATAAAAACTGTTGCTGCCCAAAAGAGAAATACAATATAGAATAATAAGAATTATAATAATAGAGGAAACTAATAGTAAATTTGTAAAACTTTAAAAAAGAAAAAATTTGTAATTTATTAATAGAACTTACAATTGTTAAGAAAATGTTTTAAATGATACATTAAACTTGTTATAAAAAAAAAAAGCTCTAGAAAATTTATTAATCCTAAAATAAATTAGAAAAGTTACTAACCTACCTCGAACTAAATAATTGAGAAATTTTATTGAAGACAATTTTTGAAAAAATACATTTTAATCATTCATACATTAATTATAATAAAAAGAAATAATTACATTTGGCGCCCAACGTGGAGCACGATCATTAGAAAAAAATAATAAGAAGGAAAAGGCATTCTGAGTAATATAAATAGTTGAATATTTGTACTAATATTGTTTACCTTTCAGGACTTTACAATCATAAGTCGACAATTTTAATTAATTTCAAAATTTAAATATAAAAGGGGGTTTTGAAGTTTTAACTAATAAAATATAATGGAATCTGAAACCGGTGCATACAATTTAAGGGGGGAGAAAGCTAAAAGGACGGAAAGGATGGAGGAATATAATAAACATAGTAGGCCTAAGAAGGGTATAGAAATTGGGGAGGCTGCAAAAGGAAAGTATGTGACTTTAAAGGAGAAAATAGACGAAAAGGAAGAAGAAACTACCTAAGGCCAAATAGAACTGGAAAAAGGGACAAGCTTGGAAGTGTAGGAAATAGAAATGGAAGGCACAGATATGCCAATAGGAGATATTGAGGTGGAAACCCAGGTAGACGAGGATAGGGGACTACCTATGCAAAGCCAACAGGAACAGGGAAATAATGATTTAAGGAATATGATGAGGACTTTAATGGAAATGAGTGTAGTCATAAATAAAGAGAGAGAGGATCTAGATAGAAAATTAGATAAAAATAATGAAAATATAAATAGAAAATTAGATAATATAGATGGAATGAGTGAGGATATGAGAGAATTAAAACAAGAATTAAAGGAAAATAGAGACGAAATGAGAGAGATGAAGGAGGATTTAAAATTCATAACAGATGAAATAAGGGAGGATAATAAGAAAATGATTGAGGAGATGAAGGAACAAATAAAGAGGGAAAATATTTTAATGATGGACGGGATTAGGAGAGAATTAGATCAAAAAGATAAGGAGTTAGAGGAAACAGTTACAAAAAATCAGGAGGAAATTAGGGAGATATTAACGGAAGAGAGAGAAGTAATTAAAATGGAGATAGGGAAAATGGGGGACAAAGTAGAGAAAAACACAGAAGAGTTAGGAGAGTTCAAATTAAAGGTGATAGGGGAAAGGAAGATAACAGATGAGCGTTTTAAGAAAGTCGAAGATGATAGGGAGAAAATATTAGGAGAGCAGGGAAGGTTAGGAGATAGAATTTAAAAAATCGAGAGTAGTAATGGTAAAGGAGGGGAAGGCCTAAGGATCATACAAGTATCTTGCGGGAATCAGGAGGAGATACCCAAATTTAATGGAAGAGATGGTAACCCCATGGAGTTCCTCAAAAGGCTGGATCGATATTTAGAAAGAAAATTTGAACATAGAAAAGGGGAGAGATTCGAAAACGAATGGAGAGGTGTTATAGATAGAGCTTTAGAAGCAGGAGCGGCTCGATGGTGGGAGTCAGACCGAGAAGAGGTGGAAGATTTCGCGGATTTGCAAGATAGATTTATAGAGAGGTACTGGGCGAAAGAAGTACAAGAGGGAATTAAAGAGAATGGAAAATGAAAAATATATTGAACGAAATGGAAAGGCCAGAGCAGACTACTTTATAGAAAGGGTCATTATATTGAAAAACATGACACCGCCGCAAAGTGAAGAAGAAATAGTCCGGAGATTAAGCCGGCACTTTAATGAGGGAATCCAGTTGTCGAGAAGGGTGCAAAATATAAAGACCATCAGAGAAATGGAGAGAATGTTGAATGAGGAGGGCATAGAGGAGCGAAATAATGACATCAGGCAAAGAAATGGGGGACAGTGGAATAGGCCTACCCCTAGATATGAGCAAAACATTAACAGATTTCCACCCAGAAGGGGTGAAGAAGGAATTAGGCAGCAGGGAAATAGAAGATTTCCAGGACAGGGAGAAATAGCAGGAAGGAATGGAAATAATGGATATAGAGATGAAGGAAGGCAATATGTCCAATGTTTATTTAATTTATTGCTGTGACTGAAATTATACAAACAAAAAATTCAAGACAATATTTTATCAATTAAAAAACCCAATATATTAATATCTGTAGTTTGAAGCATTATCTCACCAAGATAAATAATAGGACTCTGTTAATACATATAAAACCTAAATATTTTGTATCTTTAAAGTGACAAAAATATATAACCTAATCACAGCTACCTAAGGACACCTTACTGTTACTGCCATACTTTGAACACACATATGATATAAAAATGGTGGATCAGAGGTAGATCATTCAGGTACGAATTTTTTTTTTTTTTTATAACTTTATCATGCTGAAAATTAGGTTAATTAAAATTTCAATTTGTTTTTATATAAATTTCATTTAAAATTTAAATAAAATTTTAACAAAATTTAATATCTGTACAAGTAATTAAAAATGAGTATTAAAAAGTTTTCAAACTAATTTCTGATTTTTTTCTAAATTTCATAAGTTGTGTACTGACAGAAGGTAAGATTCTTCATGGCAGATTGAGAGAGAGTGTGTGTGCATTTGTTTGCATTAGACTACTTACTTTTTCTGCAGCTCCGTCTTCAGCTCCTGTGTAGAAATCAGTCTTACGTGCCAGGAAAGAGAAAATTGTATCTAACAACTAGAACATGAAGTAAAAAATAATTAAAAATAATATTTGAGCTTGACTTTCAAGTTAATTTAATTATTTACTAATAAAACTAACATACACACACATAATAAAAATACATTTATTATATTAATCATGGTTTTTGTCGAAAGATACCATCCTTGGTAATTTTAAGCTAATACCTCAACATAATCAGCAAGTTAATTTTACTTACTTGTAGTAAAGTTTAATCAAACTAAACTTGAGATTCATCCAATTTTATATTAATCATCTTTTTATGTTGCTACTGCCATACTTTTTACATAAAATTTTGTGATATTAAAATAAAAAATTGTATATTCAAAAATTTTTTAAGAATATAGATTCAAATACTAGAAATTAAAACTTGCAGTTTTTAAAAAAGTTGCAGATTAACACATCCTGAGGTTTTTTTTATTTCACTTTTGGTATTAAGTGGGTAAAAAAAGCACTACTTACTGCTATTTTCAGCAGACGCGTTTTACACTAGCTCAGCACATTATTCAATGCTGTGAGTCACTGACAAGACTGTTGCTCAGGTGTGTTGTGTTAGTGTGAGTCTGAGCTGTATTAGTGTTCTGTGGTGTGTTATTGTTCATAAAGTAATTGTTAATGTGTTCCAAGTATAGTATTTGATTGTGAGTGTGTTTTGCCATTTAGAATGTGTTGTAGATAGTATTTATGGTGTTTGTTTATCTCGTAGTTTTCTGTTGTGTCAAGTTGGTTGCTTTTTATTATGTAGTGTAGGATTTTTAGATTGATGTCTATTTTAGTATGTGAGTGTTGTGTGTGTATGGTCAAACTTGATTTTGGTTGTGTCTTTTTTGTCTTATGTTTTCGTTGTATCTTGTGGTAAATGTTTTGCCTGTTTGTCCTATCTAAAAGCTGGGGCAGTTGTTGCATGTAATCATTGCCCCTGCCTTGTCTTTTTTGTGTGCTGGTATTTTTAAACTGTGTAAGTGTTTTTCAATTGTGTTGGATGTTTTAAATGTTACTTTGTATTTAATTTCGCAGAAAAGAGGAAGCTATTTTTTGTGATGTGTTGTCGTGATATGTGTTACAAATTTTTTTGTTTGTGTGTTGTTTTTTGTTGTGTTGTGTGTGTGTGTTTTTTGCGCATTATGTTGTCTATCAAGGTGTGTTTGTATCTGCTTTTATGGGCTATGTGTTTTATTGTGTTTAGTTTGTTTATTTTGTCTTCATTGTTTTTTGGTATGTGGCTTAGTCTGTGTATCATGGAGCGAAAGACAGCATGTTTGTGTTGTGTGGGGTAATTGGAAATGTTGTGTATAACTCTGTCAGTGGTGGTGGGTTTCCTATATATTTTGAATGTGTGTTTGTTGTTTTGTTATCGTTAGATCTAGGAAGTTGATTTCCTTCTGTTTCTAGTGTGTAGTTTATGTTATTGTGTAATTGTGGAAGGTGTTTATGTTGCCGTTACATAGGATTAGGATGTCATCTACGTATCTGTACTAACATATTATTTTGTGGGCGAATTTGTTGTTATTTATGATATATTTTTGTTCTTATTTCTGATAATATCCTTGAAATGGGGGAACCCATGGGTAGGCCTTTGTTTTGTGTGTAGTATTTGTTGTATTTGAAGTCTTACATACAAAATAAAAGCCTACCCATGAGATGTTTGAAATCAAATATTTTTTTTAATGCACTAATGGGATAAGCTATAGCTTAGATTATACGTCTAGATTAGATAGTATAAATTATATATATGAAATGTATACTTGAACATGTATGACATTGTGTATAAAACTGTTTCCTAATTGGTCAAAGAATATAGATTAGCGAGGTCTAGTAACCAGGTCTCAATAATGTTTCAATTGCTTTTGTGGGGCAAGTTACATGGTTTGTCGACACAAGTTAGAAATGAATGGGTGTCAAAATGTTCATTGCAATATTTTCTATTCTGTCCATATTGTTATTGAATGTGTATTTCTCCCTTTAAGATATTTTTCATCTTATAATCACATAAAATAAAACTCTGAGATTAGAACTTGGAGATGAAAAATTTTTGAGTCAATAAAGTTTGTGTGCACTATGAAAACATGGATAGAGGTAATTTGGTAGGGGTTGTTTTTTTCAAATTTAATAACTTTTGGGGTGTCACCACCATGTTTAGTTACTGGTAATTGTGAGTATTGAGGAACACCTGAGATTAAAATAAAAAATTGTTCAAAAACATGTCCAAGGACGATATGCACATGAATTTGTTTATTATTTTCCACAGAAAGTTATTTTTTATCAATTTAAAGTTAGGTAAAACATTCAATGTGGAGTAGTAAGTTGTGCATCGTCCGCGGAGTAATACAGTGACATCACAACTGTAGTTGGTGTTTTAGGAATCTAAACTTTGGTAAATAAACAGATCGCCTACCCCTAATGGAATGCGTATAAAATTAATCAAAAACATGTCCTGAAGCTATATTCATTTTAACTATTATTTTTGTTAGTGCAGGGGAAGGTTATTTTGATATATCTATATTGACATATACCTTTGAAGTATCAAGTCAGGAGAGATTTGGTTGTAATTTTATACATTTAACCAAATCTACACATGTAAGGCTAGAATAGATATCATGTGACGTCACCTGGAAAAAGTGTTACTCCCCAGAAGTAGATGTCTAATTAGGTAATGTATAAAATTACCCTGAATTTTTTACCCAACTTTAATTTGATAAAAATGGTATTTATTTCCCTGAGCAAGAGTTTTTGTTATTTTGTTCATATCCCTGATGACTTTCTGCGTCGCCCAATATAATTGTTTTTGCTAAAATCGTACGTCGTAACGAGAAATAAATACTGAATATACATATGTAAAGAATAAACCAAAACGTTTCTCAAATATCTACTCACGTAAGATATGAATAGAGATAGCATAATGTCACTGTATCACTCTGCGGATGTTTCCCAACTTACTACTCCGCACTGAATTTTTACTTAACTTTAAATTGATAACAAAATAACTTTCAGTCTAAAATTTCAAAAAAATTGTTGTGCATATCATCCTAGGGCGTGTTTAGGAACCATTTTCTAGTTTAATCTCAGGTGGTCCTCAATTACCTAATTACTTTTTGAGACATTTTATGAGCAAATATATCGAAACAATTAAAACCTCAAATATATTAGGTTTTAAGTGTGTCTGGACATGTAGTTATATATTACTTCAAGCACATTTATTTGTACTTTGAAAAAAATGTTAGAAAAATTGGCAATAATTTTTATTTTTCAAGTTCCTGAGGACTTTTGGGATATCCAGGTTTAATTTTGTTCTCAATATCGAACTCCTGTAAAAAGGAAATAATTCCCTACTATTACTTCTTACATATACCTGAAGACTTCCTATATTGCCCGGAATATTTTCCAAATATTGATTAGGAATGAAAATAATTTCCTAAACCTTTTTTGGTTTCCTAGTTTATAAAAGAATTATTAACATAGACCTGTATAGCATATAGGTTGACCATCATACATGCAAGGTCAGGTAATTGAAACAGACCTACTATCAATATGCAAGAAGATTATATAATACCATAAAAAGTGTAAAGATAAGTAACAAAATAAGTAAATACATACCATTATAACACTTGTTTCTCTAACCTATGAAAAAACTTGGAACTGCCAATATTTTATTTATGCAAAGACTTATTATATTTTGTCATTGATATGTAAAGTGGAAACCTTTACGGAGTGACAAATATTACTATACTGTAAACTAAACTTTATATTTTGAACTTACATCTGAAACGCCGCCTTCATGTTGTTGCGCCATGGCCAACAACATGCCGTCAAACTGCTCTGGATCTACAATAGGCATTTTTATAGTTCGTTTTTAACAACTTTCAAAACCTTTATTCTAACTGGCTTCAAGTTTACTATGCTTTGATAACTACACTCACAATCGACAAAGAATAACCAGCGTTTTCTTGACTAGGCCTCTTTTTCGAAGTATAACCTTCCACTATTGAACAAACAAAATTTGACTTCCGTCCTCTTAACGTTTAAAGATTATGGAGGCAACAAGTCATGAACACAGATTGAACACATCAGTTATGAAAATTGACACATAATTACAGTATAACATTAATAATATCAATTGTAAATATCATTTGAGATACAAAACATTTGTGAATATAGGTTCAGTTTTTCATATCATATTGTAAATCAATTGTGAAAAATTGGTGAATTTCTTTTTCCTTCTTTATAAAATCAACATTAAGGAACCTACAAATGTATATTTAGATTAACTTTACACATCATTTTTGTTGTAAATAAAATATGGGGTGTTATTGATGTACAGAACTTTTTTTTATATTAATGAAGACAATATGAGTAGATAAACTATATTGTCAGCCCATATGGCTAATTTTAAACAGAATACTTTTACTATAGTTTATTACTAACACTTTTAAATGTTTATAGCTTGCCTATAGTAGCACTTACTTATATTCGATCTCGAGATTAGTTACGGTCTGAGTTGACAATGGGACATATCTCCCGAAACGGCCGTCCTCAACAAATATAAGTAAGTGTTACTATTGGCAAGTTATAAACATTTAAAAATGTTAGTGATAACTAGTAGCTCACGTGAAGATGGAATCAACAAATATTATCGTTTATTATTTAAGCGGGACTGTCCTGCACATGAAGTTACGTATTTTTTTAAGTTGCTGTGGAAATAGGTTACAAAAAATATTAATATAAACAAGGCTGGCTGTAGGGTTTTTGGCGCCCTAAACAGAAACAAATTTTTTGCCCTCATTAAAGTACTTTCGGCGGAATCTGTCGGCTATAGAACTTTGGGAATGTATTTTCCTTAATAGTCTAATTGTTATAACAAAGAATTTTGTTTTATAACGTTTGTTTAATTTCTGGGATATTTAAATGAAACAAATGTAAATTTTATATACAATTCATAGAAAAATGTTGGATTGAAAGTAGTTGAATGAAAAGAGACTTAGCATTTAGTTTTGTGTGTTGATGATTTACAGATTAATAAAACACTTTTCTTAAACCAAGCACCTGAGTGTTTTCCTGACATCTTCATACATGTATCTGAAAACATTAGATAAACCTACTTTCTATTTTGTAGGAAAACTTAAATAAAATAAAATACTCTCCATCGTTATTACCTAGTAATTCTGCCTATGCTAGTATCACACAGAAGTACTAAACTTCAATTTACCTTACATTTTTAAATCCCAAAATTATAAAAAATCCTCCGCTATGAGCCCTCATAAATATTGTATCAAATCACATTTTTGTCCATGGTTACCAAACATGTCAGCATCGTAAGATAATAGTTTTAGCTTAATTCTTAAAAATTGCATATGATTTAATTATTGGAATCAAGATGATCCCAACTATCTTCTATTACAATAGTTGAAAGGGTTAAAAGATTTGCTGAATGTTATTGGCATTAATTTTATCTATCATTGAATTAATCACACACATTTACACCCACTGTACTTCTCATCTTGGCCAGATTTTCTTGTCAATAATATGTTTATAGAATCTCACTTATATTCTCAATAATAATAACTCCTTTCATAGTATTATAGCTTGGGAGACAAAGTAGGGTTGCCTTACTTGGGCCAAGCAGTATTTAGGTATGGTAATGTGGTCAGCACTATGGTTCATACTCAAACTAAGTAGTGTGATTTGTATTGGGTTTGTTCGTTTAATAGGTTTGTATTTTGTAAATTTCATATTGTTCTTGTGTTCTAGTCATATTGTTCTACAGACAAACAAAGTACAAACATATTAAACAAACACAATGCAAATCACACATACTCTTTGATACTATTGAAAACCTGCCTTTAAAACTGTCACCACTTAACCCAACATCTCCAAGCAGAAAACACTGATGGAGATCGCAACATAGTGATCAAAAATGTTGTGTCTCAGTAAGCTTTCACAAAATTTAAAAGTTCAGATAGTCATAAACTAATGTAAAAGTGATTAATTAAGTTTCACTGAACGTAATGGACTACAACATTCAAGAGACAAAAATAAGGTTTTTGAAGAGAAATCTCACAGAATGTGGTTACTGTCTTTGGATTTTTTGTGTCTTGAAAACATTTATTAGTGGAATTTTTCTGGTTTCACTTTTGCAGTACCGTCTTACTCGCCTCTTGTTTTTACCTCACCAGTAAGTGTACTTAATTCTGTAAGTAGCTGGTTTTTTAGCATTCTCTATTGAGTTACCATGTTTTCTTAGTAATTCATAAACGTTTTTTTTAAGTATGATAATAGAATGTTTGTGTTTTCTTATCTAAGAATTACTGACACCAACATTATATTTGTAGGCTAACTATTAATTAGCAATTGCAGTACATGACAGACACTCTTCAGCCACTTTATGGTACTACATCATTGTCTCTCTAACTGGTGTAATGAAAGAAGACATTTAATCTGACACTTCAAAACCCATTTTTCATTTTCATATTCTAGATAGTTTATTTCGCCTTTATTTAATTTTAAATTGGCAGGAACTGTTTTTCAGCGTGTGAAACCTCTTGGAATCTAATGTTTCCACAAGATGATTGGTCTTCTTTCTAAGAAGTATATTGGCCAAATCTAAATACGTATATATACACCATATACAAAATTACCTATAAAAATGTAGTTCCTTTGTCAAAGTAATCATCCAACAAATTATTTATTAGGAATGTTGCCAAGGACTTCCTTCTTCAGTAGTCTTCCAGTACCTTTACCGACATAAATCATAGGATAATAGGTGTAACCAGTACAACTACATAATTGTAATATTTTCATGCCATAATTGTGTGGTTTGTTGTGCAAATACAGCTGAAATATGTCTTATTCTGAAGGGTATCATACTAGCATCTACTACAATAGATTACCCGAGTTTTTTAAATTTTCAAAACAACTGTTTGGGTGCATATATACACCACTAGGAATGAAAATCTGTGTAGCATAGCTAAAAACCAAAGTGTTGTATAAAATAATAATTAATCACAGTTCATCTACTGTGTCAATCTTCCACATTTTACATTGTCAACTATATACAGTAAACTCCCGATTATCCGTGGAATAGGGTGGCCCGGCAACGCCGGATAACGAATTCCCCGGATAATCCGCTATGAACAAAGAATACGCAAAACGATCGATAATCGATTATTATACCATAAGTTACACAAATAATGACCCCGGTTAATGCAATTCACAAATAATCTTCAGAGGACAAAATAAATACAGAAAATAATTTAAAATGTCGATGTATTATTATTATAACATGTACATCTTAACTTCTATTAAGCCTAATATGTATTTACACCGTAATTCACCATTTTGAAATTTAAACACATGAATCTGATTGGAATAAAAACTGGATATCTGTAAAACAATGGCAGACCCGGATAATCCGCAAACCGGTTAAACCGCCCACGGATAATCGGGAGTTTACTGTAGATGCTACGGTGCTTAAATGGTTAGTCTTATATTTTAGGTGGTCTGTATTTTTATTGTATTTAGTTTAGAATTTTCTCTGAGTATTGTACTATCTATAGATGGGTCAGCATTCAATGTTTGAACCCATTAAAACTCTGAGTTATGAATATAAAGTTATTTGCATTGAAAATAAAAGTAACAAAGTATTTGCCAACAAAAGTAATACTAAAAACACGATTTCAAAGTAATAAAATATGCTTTTTCCAAAAATGTTATAAATAAGCACTTTTTTATTTATTTATAAAAAGTACTTGTATTAGCACTTAGCTTTGCCATTAATACTTTCAATTATTGCAAACAAAGAAAAAATTTATGATCTATATTTATCTATTACCATTTAAACCATAAAAAATTAAACACTTTAAAATGAGTTACTGTCACTAAAATACATCTCAAAGAGCTGCATATCAGCAATGTCGTTCGTTCAATTCGCACCCCTTCAGTTCTTGACCTAACAACAGCTTTTTCATCAATTTCAATGAAAATTGTATCTATTAAATTTTCCAAAATTGCTTCATGTAAAAATAATTGCTTCAATTAAACAGTTTTTTTCAACTATAGCAATAAAATCGGGAGCTGTTGAAAGTCTTTTAAAATTTCTCCATGACCAAAAGGTTAAAAAGGTAATTTTTAAGTTAAATAGTCAGATTTTCTAAATTTAAATGATGTAGGCATTATTTTAACATTTATTATGGATTAATATAGTTTTACATAACCATACGGTTTAGTAATAGTAAAATTATAATACAAAAGGGAGAAAATTGAAAAAAGTAAAATAAAACAGTTAAATATATATTTCAACTTCACAAATAATTACATTTGTTTCAGAACTATTTTATACACATTAAGCATTACATAAAAATCAAATAATGATACTAGATTAAAATGCAGCAATCTTAGTTTTATGCTGTATAAAACTGGAGAAGGGGACAAACAAGGACTAAAATGCCATTCCTATTTTTAATTGATTATTAAATAAATTATATGTTTAAAATATTGCAAATACAACTTTCATAACTTTGCTACTTTTAACTTTAATTACATGTTTGTTTTATCATTTATATTGAAAAATTTGTTTTATTTTAATGCCATTATATTATTTATTTTTCATTATTACTACTTTATTTTCCTGTAAACTTTTAAAAAATCTATCCATTTTATAAAACTAAAACTATGAGTGCTAAATTGTAAATTGAAAAATAAAAATATTTGAAATGGTTATAATACACTATTAACAAATATTTAAAAGCTTTTTACAATTTTTTAACACTATATTAAATCCAAAATTATATAAACTTTGTAGCAATTGATAAATTTAATTATATAAACCTTGTGGCAATTGATAAATTTTCTAAATACCTTATCTAAATTTAAAAGATAACTAATATATCTAATAAAAGGTATTTCTCTGTCATATGTTATCCTGTTTTACAGTTAACTTATTTACAAAAGATTTTTATGCTTTTATATTTATTGTATGATATGTATTGTGTGTGTGTGTGTGTGTGTATTAAATCATGGAAAACATCACAGATTTTCCCTTCTGTTAAAACTCCCAATATAAAACAATGCTTTACATATTTTATAAGCCAATACTCTTAGAAATATATAAATAATTTGTTAATAAAATATAATCATAAAAAAATAAGCCCTCACAATCTACAACAAATAAAAAGATAAACAATGCTTTTAATCAGAATTAATATACAGTTTTACAATGAATGATAGTATGAGAACGGCAAGTGCGGACAATATTCCTAAAGTTGCTATTGGCATAGATGAATTTATAGCTGTAGTAGTCATCCCCATTTCAGTTTTGGGTGGTTCAGATCCTGAAGTTAGATTTTGAATATCTGAAAAATAAATTGTGAACATAAACAATATTTTTAATGATTAGTATCAGTTTTAAAATTAAATATCTAGCCTCTGTTAAAGCAGAAATCTTAAAAAAATAATAGAAATTTACTTCAAATAAAATAAACAAGTAAATGCCTAAAGTTTTCTTTTAAAAATAACATATATAACAATACTGAAAATTTATAAGTAGGCAATACAGACAGTGACATATTATGCTAAATGAAAAAGCAAGAAATACCTGCAAATTAAAGATTATGGTAACTCAATGAAGTGGTTAGGTAAGCTTTGATTTGTAGCCCAAGTTGGTTGGCAAGAAAGCACTCAAATGAATTAGGCCTAACTCATGAGTCAGTGCGAACAATTTTGCAAAAAGACTTATTATTTCATCTATACAAATTGTGCGTGACTCAGATGTTAAAAGAACGAGATTATAACCAACAACGGGATTTGGCTCATTTTCATTTAAATGGTTTCGTTTACTCAACAAAAATATGTGTTTATTTTCAGCAAGATGGGACTGCACACACTTCTTGAGATGCAATGGCCACGGCGTGTTGCATGTTTCCAGGAAGGCTCAGTTTGCATTTAGTAGTATCCCTTGGCCTCCAAGATCATCAGATTTAAGCTGTTACGTTTTTTTTTCTTTGGAGCGTAAATGGCAAATATAGATGCATATTTAAATGTACTCGTAATATAAGCTCTAATGAACATCATAATAAATGAACAATGTTAAATTAAGGAACCAGTCATCTTAAAAAGAAAGTCCCTTTTGTAATATAAACCAAATCATTCTTTTTAACATCATCAATGTTTCTTATTCTCTTGTCAAATATCATCAGATTAACAAAAGGTCACCCATCTTAGGTTAATATCACAATAATATGTTACCCACACATAATCAAAGGTTTCCTGGCAACAATGAGCTTGAGCACAAATATGTATTTATTTCCAGTAAAAGAGCTTCATTACATTTCCAGATTTAGACAATTAATTTGCATAAACCCGGGAATTAATTAGTGTAAATTACAGTAGTGTAATACAAATAAAAGATGTACACAAAACTCACAAATTAATCATGTACTAATTGAGACGTGTTTCAATGAGAAAATCATCATCATCCGTGAGTGCTGCTACTACAAACTTTAACTTACAACAGTGACTTTTTAAACTTTAACTTACAACAGTGACTTTTTGAGTAAAGGGATATGTTAATCAGTCATCTTTTGCAACTCATATTAGTTATAGAGCTGACCTCCCGGTAATATGGTAGTGCTTTGGTTCCATATCTGATGTACTGCTGTTCTTCTTGTTCATCACAAGCTGTTGTTAATAACCTGTCTACTATTATTTACTTTTACATTCCAAATAATGGCATTATATAGTGTAAAATTGAAATAAAATTGTTTACATTACACTTAAAGTATTAAAAGCTACGACCAGCTACTGCCAGCGATCGCTCAAGGTTACAGGACGTTGATTTATGAAGTTGGAGAGGGTTTGGGTTAAGCATATTGTTTACTATATAATGGAATAAGGTGTTAGATTTGAACTCTGTGTGGTCGCTTAAGATATGTTGTTTTTGTATTATACGATGTTTGAACAATTCAGAATTTTATGTAGTGGTTAGTTTTTTACTATGGTTTAATATGTGGAGAATATTTTAATTAGTATAGATGTTTGTGTATGTGTCTTGGGTGTTCTGTATATGTGTTGTGTAGCTTAATTTTGAATTAATTTTTTTATGTTGTTGACGTGTTTTTTGAATCTTGTGTTAAATGATCTACTGGTTTGGCCAATGTAGAAGTTGGGATAGTATTTACATGTTATCTTGTATATACAGGATAGATTGTATGTGTCCGTTTGTCGTTGATAGGGTTGTATATGTTGTCTTACAATGTTTATTGTTTTATATGATATTTGGTAATTGAGTTTTCTGAGTCTAGAAGCAAGTTTGTGTGTGTTTGTTGTGGAAAGTGATGGATATGTTTTTATTGTTTTTTGTGAGGCTGTTTGACGGTATTGTTTATATTTAAATTTCTTGAGTATGGTAGTACTCAAGTTGTAATAATAAGTGTAAGTTGGTAGTCGTTTTGTTGCATGGGTATATTGATTAGGTGGTGTAACATATGCTTAAATGCAGCGTATTTGTGTTGTGTGGGGTGATTCGATGTGTTATGTATGACAGTATGGTTTCCTGTATATTTTGAAATTGTGTTTGGTGATTGTAAGGTCCAGAAAGTTTATTTTATTGTTGCCTTCTAATTCTATGGTAATTGTTAGGTTTTGATGTATGGTATTAAGTAATTGTGTAGTTATTTGATTTGTTGTTTTCATCAATATCTTATATCAAAACCTAACATTTACCGTTGTATTAAATATAACAATAAAATAAACTTCCTCCACATTAGAATCACTAAACTCAACACCAAACACAATTTTAAAATATACAGGAAAGCAACAACTACTGATACCGTCATACACAACATATCTAATTATCCCACACAACACAAACATGCTGTAATTATTTTATGTAAGATTATTGTGTCTTGTTTTTAATTTCTTCTTATTTTACCTATCACAATAAGTTTACTTTACTTTATTTACCAAACTGTAAACACTTCATGATACAGAAAAATTATTATATATTTACAGTATAAATTACCTGGTTGTCCTTCGAAGTCCTTTTGTACTAAAGATTCATTAACTGTAACTCCAAGAAGTTCTTCTAATGAAATTAGAGCTTCTGACGGACCTTCACCAGGGAACAGATAATCAAAAAGATCTACTTTGGAATGTGGTAATGGAATTAACACTCGCCGTGGAAGTTCATGAACTACCATAACTTCTGCAAATTAATATTTTGCATATAAAAAATATATAGAGAAAAATATAGAGCACAGAATTACAAATTTAAATTAACAATTACTAATTCTTAGTTATAAATTTAAGTTTCAAAACCTGAATGTACCACTAAATACAGATATTCAGAAGGTTGCAACTGAATTAGGGCTTCAGTTGTAACCTTTTGATGATACTAAATATACAAAAAGGTTTTGTAACGATTTTTAAATTTGTAGTTAAAGGTTTCTAACTACAAATTATAAAATATGAGGACAAAATGAAGTAAAACCAATGAATCAAAATTTAAGTGTTGTTAATTTTTTTTTTTACATTACCCTATTATTAGTAAAATTATCCTATAACATAATATATTAATTATAGAAGTAGAACATATAACCTAAGTATTATGTATTAAATTAGTGTTTACTTTATTACAACAAACAATAAATATATATAGGAAAACGTGTATTATAGTTTACTAATATGGCACAGAGTGATACCATTTCTATCACATTAATCAGATACCTTAATTTCTATTCCCACAGTTATGTTTGTACTTCAGTGGCAATAGTCCAAAACTCCAATCTCTTGGAAATAAATAAATAGACACATATAAAAACCTATCACACTATTGAAATATTTCGATCACACAATGATCTTTGTCAATCAAAAAAGAGAAAAAGAAAAGCTTTGATAAAGATTATTATGTGATCAAAATATTTCAATAGTGTGATAAGTTTTTATATGTGTCTATTTATTTCCAAGAAATTGCAGTTTTGGACTATTGCCACTAGGTAAGTCTGTCAGTCACCTACCTAGTCCAAAAATTCCTAAATAAGCTTTAGGCTCTACTAGAACTAACCTAAAATATATATATATATATATATATATAATTAATAAATTAAAAATATTTCAAAAACAAGAATACTTTTAATGAATATATTTATTCAAAGCTTTTCGCCGATAAAATAGTATCAGCATCTTCAGGAAAATAATTATCTAATAAAATACTTTTACAAAATTAAATCATATGTACTCTAAATATTTACAAGTAATAATAATAACTTAATAAAGTCAGTGCAACGGAAAAATAAGGGACAACGTGAAATACAGTCGAACCTCTGTATAACGAAGTTGATTATCCAGAGAAAAAATTCGTTGTAGAGAGGTATTCGTTATTGAGAGGTTGTGTTGTCAAGAATGCTCCCATCCAATCTACTGATCTTACCGCATTACGCATACCGCACTACGTATGTACGGTAATAAAAGGGATACAGTATAATATCGCGAGCGTAGTTAGTGTAATAGGCCAATGTTAATATAGGATAATGTTTTATGTCTCAATTTTTTTGAAATTCAAGTTGTTAAAAATGTTTTATTGATGTTTTCAGAATGTTTCTTCATTGTACTGTATTAGATATTCAATATTTTTCATAGGGTCTACTCTGTATAGGCTATTATGATAACTTATCTAATGCTTATGAAAACTTATAGTCACAATCTTTTTTAAAATTCTTTTTCTGTAGTGTAGCTTTAAATTTTGTATTACTCTCTGATCGAGTGGTTGAAGTATCCATGTAACATTTGGTGAAAAGAAAAACACATTGACACTCTTCAGTTTGGAATTGATGTCATGCGGATGTGCAGGGTAGTTGTCGATGAAAAGTGCAATTTCCCTTTTCCAACCTTTACTTGCGTTAAAGCCACAGTGTCCTAATGATACTGCAACATTGAAATGAGTGATAAAAGAAAATGGTGGGAGGATGGGAATGTACTGTAGGCCTGTGCAGTAGACCTATCTATAAATGCTGAGTTCTTAGATGAGTCACTGCATTCTTAACTGAACCGAACTATAACATGCAGTCAATTGCCGACATGTGTTTCGCCTACCATTCTTGGTTTTGTTGACCTTCCTGCTGAAAAGAAACAATTTCCTGGAAATGACATTGTGAGCTGCCTATACAACACTACATTTCTTCGGTTGAACTGAAGAAGAAACTTCGTTATTGAGAGGTCCGAAATTCGTTACATAGAGGTAAATAAGCAGCATAACTTCTAAAATGTCATGGGACCAGGTAAAAGTTCGTTATATAGAGGATTTCATTATCTGGAGGTTCGTTATATAGAAGTTCGACTGTATATATACATATATATATATATATATATATATATATATATATATATATATATATATATATATATATATATATATATATATTGGACTAGGAGACTGACAGACTTACCTTGGTAAGAGCCCACTCTGTAGTCTTGAAATAGAAACACATAAAAGCACTTAACCAATGATATATTTCAACCACACAGTGGTCTTTGTCAATCAAAGAGAAAACACAAAAAGAAATATGAGAGAATGAAATAAAATAAATATAAGTTGTAATCACAGATTGTGTAGAGTAGAAATCAGATGTCACAGATGCACAGATTAAAGATATATATATATATATTGTTTCCATGAGCATATGAGTGATTATAGTTTATATAAGTCTGTCAGGGGAAAAGAGATTGGAAACGTCTGGGAAAAAATTAAATTAAAAAAAAAATATATATATATATATATATATATATATATATATATTTGATATTTAACGTTATCCATTGTTTTTCCGTTGCACTGACTTTATGAAGTTAATATATTACTATTGTAAGTAATTTTATCCACCATTAAGTGCAATAATTTTACCTTGAGTGATGAGGCACCTTTCGGTCAAATGACCATTGTCGAATCACTGATGTTTTTCTGTTGTAGATGTTCGGTCTGTGAAGTTGGTGTTTGTTGACGTTACGCGCATTTTTTCTTGATCTGTGTGTATGATGTTTCTATATAGTATGTCTTCTGTATATGTTGTTTGTAGATTCATTAAATTGTTGTGTATGTTTTTATAAATGTGGTATTTTTCTAGTGAGTTTAGTTCTATTGGGTTGTTATTTATTTCAAGTATGGTTAGGTTATTTTCGTAATTTGTTATTTCGTGTTTATGGGATATTAGGTGTGCTGCAACATTTGATACTTTAGAATTTTTGTTTTTGAATGCTCTATAATGTTCTTCAAATAATAACAAATTCCTTCAAATATAACCTACCTAACTTCAACAAAAAACAAATAATAAAAAACCTAATAGTTGACACAGAATGTAACATCCACAAAATTACCCACCAAAATACTGAACACATAAGAAACAATATTAATAATAAAATTAACCTAATAAAAACGGAAAAAAACAAAAAAACGGAACAATATATTAATAAAAAAGAAATTATAAAACTCAGATAAAAACTAGAAAACAACAACTACTTAATATTAAAATCAGATAAAACAAATACACCAGTAATAATAGAAAATACCAAATATATCGATTCAATGACTAACTACATAAAAGAAAATAAATACGAACAAATCCCAGACCCAACTAGCAAATACCTTATTACAATAAAAAACTTAATAGTCACTCACCGAAACACCCTAAACTATAACAATAAATTAAAATACCACACAAGACTATACCCATTCAAACCATGCGCACCAATATTATCAGGGATACCTAAAATCCACAAACCCAACACACCATTTAGACCACTAATAAATTTCACAACAGCACCATCTTACATAATCACAAAAATTCTAGACAAAATCATAAGATCTAAAATACATATCAACAACACATACAATATAAAAAATGGATACGAATTAATTAATAAAATAAAAACGATAAAAACAAACAGCAACACAAAAATAATAAGTTATGACATAACTAACATGTACCCTAGTATCCCAATAGAAGAAACCATAGAAATAATAAAAAACAAACTGATACACAATAACGAAAAAAGAAACATAATAGATAGTATCATTACGCTAACCAAACACATATGTAACCAAAATTACTTCCAATTTAACAATAAATATTATAAACAAACAACAGGACTCCCCATGGGTTCACCCATATCATCTGTCATGTCAGAAATATATTTACAACACTTTGAACAAATAATAATTAAACCTATAATAAACACACACAATATCTCACTATGGACAAGGTATGTAGACGATATACTTGTAATATACCAACCTACCATTCACAACGAACACATCATAATATTAAACAAACTAAATACATACAACGAAAACATACAATTCACCGTTGAAACAGAAACAAATAGAACAATCAACTTCCTCGACATCACTTTAAATATAAATGATAATAAAATAGAAACTACAGTATACAGGAAACCTACTTCCAACAACACCACAATACACTACAAATCTAACCACCCCTGGACACACAAAATTAACACTTACAGTAACATGATAAATAAAGCAATAAAATACACACAGGATAACAAACAAAAATTAAATGAAGAATTAGATAACATTACAAAAATAGCAATAGAAAATGGATACAACAAACACATTATAAAAAATATATACAATAAATTCACAAAAAAACCTAACCTCAACACAACACTACAACCGGAACACGAAAATAATGAAAATAAAAAAATCTACCTAAAATATAAATACACCAATAACAAAATAGAAAAAATAACAAATATATACAACAAAGAATACTACACTCCAACTTACAAACCAAACAACAAAATAATAAAATATCTTAATAACACAAACCACAAAACAAATTCAGAAAAACATAACCTATCAGGAATTTACAAAATCACATGCAACAACTGTAACGCTTTTTACATAGGAAAAACAACCAGAACATTTAAAATAAGATTTGAAGAACATTATAGAGCATTCAAAAACAAAAATTCTAAAGTATCAAATGTTGCAGCACACCTAATATCCCATAAACACGAAATAACAAATTACGAAAATAACCTAACCATACTTGAAATAAATAACAACCCAATAGAACTAACTCACTAGAAAAATACCACATTTATAAAAACATACACAACAATTTAATGAATCTACAAACAACATATACAGAAGACATACTATATAGAAACATCATACACACAGATCAAGAAAAAATGCGTGTAACGTCAACAAACACCAACTTCACAGACCGAACATCTACAACAGAAAAACATCAGTGTTTCGACAATGGTCATTTGACCGAAAGGTGCCTCATCACTCAAGGTAAAATTATTGCACTTAATGGTGGATAAAATTACTTACAATAGTAATATATTAACTTCATATATATATTTATATATATATATATATATATATATATATATATATATATATTTATATATAGGAATTTTTGGACTAGACAGGAGACTGACAGACTTACCTAATGGCAAAAATAATCTTTGTCAATCAAAAAAAAAAAAAAAAAAAAAGACAGAAGTGAACCACAGATGTGTATAAATATCTAAATGTCACAGATTTATAGTTTATGATATAGTGCTATATGTGATTTGTATAAATATTGATTATTTGAAACTAGATATTAATAGTCTGTCAGAAGGAAGGTAAATAAACCAGTCTTTATTTGCTGAAAATGATTGGCTGTCAGTATGGATATCACCATTTTGAACAAAATGTTCATACAATGGCCTATCATTTCCATGAATAAAAATTAAACTCAGGCATCCTTGTTTGTGATTGAACTTCTACCCACACACACTCAAAAGCTTTTTCCATTTTTTTGATGTTTATGTCATGACGCACAGAGATAACTTTTGGCGATTGACAAGTCTCTTCTCTGACACTCCTCCTTATATTTTCTTCATTTTTCTTTATGTAACGCACTGTTGACTCGTTAACACTAAATGCTTTGGAGCAGATGCTATGGTTTTACCAGATTTTAATTCATCTAAAATGTCAATTCTCTTAATCAACTGCATAAAGTTGTTTTGCCTTTTCTTGTCCCTATCGATGTTTGATGAGATCATGGTTTGGATAAACAATTTAGAAGAAAAGATAAAACTAAACAACAAAAAATCACTAAACAATTTCAAGTAGACAACAAGTAGACGCAACGTTTCCAAAACTACTACCCATGACACGTCAATGCGACACCTGTTTGGTAACTGACAGGAAAACCAATTCATAGTTAGTTATGGCCGCCAGATACGATTATTGATGATTGGATTTCAAAAACTATTAAATTACCAGTAAGTATACAAAAGTGATGACTAATGTTTATTAGTGATGATAATGCAACTTATTATAAATAAGGAACGCCTATCTTTTGAGTAGTAGGCCTAATAGTGTACAGTATAACGGATGTTTGGAGAATAATCAGATTTCTTTGTAAAAAATAACTACAGCACAGTACAAAATAAATAAGACGAGAACATATTATCCTATAACCTGAACAGTAACTATACTGTCTTTCTTGTCCTTTTTTCAACACGATAATACATATTAGCGGGATATCCTGTAATTTTGCAAACCATGAATATCAAACCTGAGAATATTAAACTTGCAAATAGCGAGGTACTACGGAAGTATCTTCATATGACAAAATAGTAGAAAATTTATATAAATTTGACAAAGAAATCTAAAAGTACATCTGGTATTACCAAATGTACATATTCTTTCTTTGGCTATACCGGGAGTAAGGAGGCGAGGCCTAATTCTCAGTTGTAGATTTCTATGCCAAATCGGTATAGAACTTCTACTATTTTGGCATAAGAACATACTGTATTAAAATCGTAAAGTGCTATACTATAATAACATAATAATAAGTGAAAATATTATAGGCTTTGAAATGCATTTTAAAAATCGGTTTCATACACATTTTGTTAAAGGGGGCCTCCTGTTTCTTAAAGCGGGACCTCCCGATTGCTTACCGCCTCCACTGGGTATGAACATAAAATCTCCTACTCTGGAATAAAAGGAATGGTCACAGGATCATATATTCAGGATTAAAAATCTGAAGTAGACCTACAGAGGTGTCTAGCCATTTTCTCCCGCAGTTTGACGGAAAAATTTTAATAAAGGTTTTGGGACTCAGTTTTATTCTTGAAGGTGTTTCAAATCAACTGTCTTTACTACAAACAATGACTTTATTCCAATGACTAAGGAATGAATATAAAATTTTAAACAAATTGAATATAAATATAGTTTAACAAACCTTCTGGTGTGCCAACTTCCTCCTCAACTATGGAATCCCAATGCATCTGTAAACGTGCAGCCCATGATCGAATTATGTCTTCTTTAACAGCCTAAAACAATTTGAGTAATAATGGTATCATGGATTACAGTAACAGTAGGGTAAGTAATCTGTGTCTACAAAAAGACTTATGCCTTATATAATAGAACTCTAATTATCCAAAGCGCTTTCAGATTTTCAGATTAAAACTAAGATGAAAACGTACCGCAATTTCCAAACTGATGACACTGTATAGATGTGCTATTAGCATTTCCTCTGAGAAGCTAGTATCCACAACACAAACGTTATTTGGATGCTGAGTTATTGTCTCAGTGTAGTTGACTGTCGTACCAGTCTGTCGCCAATGCGTGTCCTGGCTAAACCGTCTCTATACGTTTTGATTAGTTAATCAGTGAGTCTTATTCTTTCACATGGGTTCGTTGTTTTGTTTGTAAATGAGTTTCATTGTTCACCATGGTTTCCAAAATAAAACAAGTTGTCTTATCATTAGTGGATAAACTAATTATATATTAATCAGATAAAGGAATTATGGGTAAACAATTGGCTGAGATGTACAATGTTAGACAAGCATCAATTTCAGGCATTAAAAGGTGGAAACCTACACTTTTAAACTTCTTCCCAGTGCTTGAAAATAAAGAAGACAAAAGTTCTTCAAGAAAATCAAAAGAGGCAGCAAAAAACAAAGAATTAAGAGATGATAATTTCAGTGGTTTTTGCAACAACGTTTTGGAAATACAATTTCGTGTTCAATTCTTTGTGTTAAAGCTCAAAAGTATTTTTAAAAAATATAAAACCATAAAAAAGATCATAGTTTTCTCTCCTATTTGTAACATACATACAGTAATTAATTATAATTAACCTTTTTAAAAAAAATCAATCACCCGAATTTGTGTTTATTTGAATGGAGTCCAGTCCCAATTAATTAGGATGATTTGAGTTCTACTGTATTATCCAAGGAAAAATGTATGATGAAAAATAAAGAAATTATAAAAACTATATAAATTTAAGAATGAAAAATATTTTTAATAAATCAATCAAAAAATTAGGTATAGAATTTCTTCTTGATCATGAAATTTTAATTCAAAATTAACAGGTTTAGGTTATGGACAATTTGTTGATAACGTTTTTTGTATAGCACAGAATTAATTACAAATATTTCTATTCTTAATTATGAAATAACATTAAAATTATAATTATAAGATGAATTATATAAGTCTTGTAGACAGAAATATATAATTAGAACTCTAATGAACAAGTTAAGGCTATATAAAACTAGTTATTCAATTTAATGCAAAATTATTACTGTCGACATTTTAACCATTTACAGGTAGTTGCTTTAAGACCATTCAAAAAACTTACTACCATAGGCAGAAAATTGAAAATTTTATTTTCAATTCTTTTCGATTTGAACTAGCACAGAGTAAACAAAAACTTTTACAAGTATTGTAAATTCCGAGAAATAAATAAGTTAAACAATAAGATAAACAATATGTCATTCATATCCAGTATGAATTTACTTAAAAACAACTAGTAGGTTTCATAAAATGTACAGTAGTGGTTTGTCTATCTAGTTGTTTGTATGCCATTTGTTCACGTAACTACTGCACAGTACTGCATGTATTCATTTCTTTATTTTCATATGCGTAATGATTTCAGAATGATTTTAAGCAATTTAACTCAGGAAGTTTTGTGAAGTTCGGTGTTACTTGAAGTTTCAAAGTGTAGCAAGATGTCCGAATTTCAAGAGAAACGACGTGGTTTAAGCCTTAAAGAAAAACTTGACATTCTAGATCGATACAGTAAATTACCAAAAAAAAAGTCAAAGCAACGCTGTTTCTCAACTCGACGTTTTGTAACCTCTCTTATGTAAAATTTTGAAGAACAAAGATTCTATCTTGTCATTATCAAAGTTAAAGAAAATGTTGACAGCAAAAGAAATCGTTCCAGGAAGGATTCATAAGTAGAATCACTCATGATTTTCATGTGCCTGAATTACATTGTAGTTGTAGTGTACAGAATTGAAATGATTTATTGTAATGCTAGGCCTACTTGTTCAGTAAACACTTGTGATGCAGTGAGTTCAGTTGGTACTTCTGTACATCATGATTACGGAGTTGGTTATTGTTATTGTTATCAAATATGCTTCTGACAAATATGATTCAATTAGTGGTGGCTACTGTATAATATAAAAATCTGTACCATTATATTTTAATGTTTAAAATTTCAACTACTAAAACTGCATGACTACTACTAAAACCCAAGATTAATTCTACTAAAGCATTCAGGACAAACACTTTTAATACTAACCTTAACAGCCTCTTCAACTTTAGCATTCTGATTAAGAAATACTTTGCTAGAAAGTACCCCAGTGCATTTCATTTCTCCAACAAGGTCTACAACTTTCAATTCATCTTTTTCTGTAACTTCATCTTCCTTTAAACAAAAACAAATTATTAATTTCTAAGTGTTTTTAAACAATAACATTAAGTACATTGAGGTAGTTGTTAATTTCATATATACATTACTGTTGGTAGTAGTTGATTTTGGGCATTTTTAGATATTCGTTTAAATTTGTGTACAATTATTATTTGTAAGGATAAATTGATAATTTTTGTTTTGTACATTAATGCAGTTGTTACACATAGTTTTGTGAACATTTAATTATTTCTTTTATGTAATTATCTGACATTTTTTTAAATCTTTGTTTTAAAATTACTGTCATGTTTTGTATACACATAATTAAAAAAAAACACACGCCACACTATATATTTTATAAAATTACAATATAAAAACCCAGTATAGGGGAAAAAATTAACTATCTGTGTACCCAAGCAGAAAAAAAATCAGATGATGTGATCAAATGCCATGGAGGCACACACTAGCCTACAAAATTGTAAAAATACACCACTAATAATTGGTCAAATAAGCAAAATAGAATATCCTGATGAAATTAAAATGTGTGAGAAAGATATGCCAACACAATCTAGTGGGGAAATAAGGAGTTTCATTATCAAATACAGTAGAGTCTCAAAATTCCGAGTCCCAAGTTTTCGAGCTTCCGTTAAATTCAAGTTCGCTTCGAGCCGGCTAAGCAGCAAGATAGATCAGCTAAGCCACCAACATTAAAAAACATTTCCACGTCAGCATGCCGGTTTCATATAAGAACTAAAGAGCTGATCGAATAGATAGAGAACTAAAGAGCGGTTTTTAATGAGTTTATGCCCAAAACTGAAAGGTTTTTAAAAGTAAAGTATTGACCTCGGAACCCTATTTCACTATTAGACAAAGCGCCATCATACCTGATGAGATCAACTGTGCTTGTATGATATCTCGTATTTTATATATTCCGGAAAATTTTACAAGCCTATTCCAGCCAATTGATCAGTGTGTTCTGAAAGATATGAAACAAATTAACAAGTTACCTTTTACTATTTCTCTTGGAAGCGGCTGAAGGGAAAAAAAGCATGTAGGCTTTCTAAAAAAAAGAAAACAGTTAAGGGAGTTTTGTACTGGATAGCCGAATTATGGAATAAAATGAAAAAAGTAACATCAAGTAAGTCGTGGAATAAAATCCTGAATCATAATGAAACTGTTGAATGTGTTATTGATCCACAAGAAGACACAGATTTGATATTTCTTATCAAGATACTTCCAGGCTGTAAACATTTTGATGTGAACCATTTGCTGTAACAGATATTACGATTATCGAAATGGTACAAAAAACCACTGAAGGCAGCAATGGCGAGAATAAACATGAAGGTTCGAGCGAGACAGTAGAAAGAGGGAAAATTTGTCACCGCGAAGGAACGGCTGCTCTGGAAACTGCACTATGCTATATTAAACAACAAACAGACACCACACCAACAAATATGCTTCTGCTAAGACTTATAGTGTGGACCATGTAACAGTGCACTTGACCTTTAGAGATCTCAGTAGGCGAAACGATTAGGGTGTAGAGGATCAGTATAAATACCTTCCTACAAACATGATTAGGACTGTCAAAACACTGACTTGCATGAGACGATCAATATTACATAAATTAGCTTTGGTATGAAATGACAAACATTCTTGAAATATGTCTATATACTGGATACAAAAGCTGTTGAAGTATCCAATAAACTCAATTTGTAACATGTTTTCAAAAGTAGTAGTACAAGCAAGGCCAAGTCTTCCGGACTATACGTCTACGCAAAACCGTAGCATGAAGACAATCTGATAAGCGAACCCAGAAGAAAACACTTCACAACTTTTTTGAAAAAATGCAGCAATCGTAGTGGACAGTTTATATTTCCTACGCCCGTATTGAACAATATGTCTGCCATGATATGGCCCCTGAAGGCAACATATTTTTGAAAGATTTTTATACTTTTTTCTTTTTCTCTAATTTTTTAAATTATAATAATATTTATTATTATTATTATATTTATCTAATTCCTCATGTTAACCAAACTTTACCTTACTCTTACTGACAATTTTTTTGCTAAAAAATTATGTTGTAAAATACCTATTCATTGTAAAATACTGCACAAACTTCGAAAAGATCTGTAAATAAGTTGGAAAACCCATAGACTTTGGAGGCATGAAAATGGTGAATATGTACTCTGTGTAGTATTTATTTTCCAGTTAGTTCCAAATATTTAACCTTGAATATAGCACAATATGCAGGAAAACAAATCGCAAACGTACGGCAAGGATAATCTGAGAGAAATGGTAGAACCAGTATAGAACCTCTTTTCTTAAAAAGACAAAGAAATTAGTCTGTTTGTTGGTTCAAAGAAAACTAATTTTGTGGCAGATAATTATTGAAAATTTCACTATTGTAACACTAAAGAAGAATACTTGTGGGACAAAATATAAATGAAATCAATACTTGAAAATTTCCAGTCATTCATTTTTTATTTCATATATTATAATTTTTGTTATATTTTTTTTATGTTATATTTTGTATATTACAGTTAACCTAAAACCATGGTTAAGACAGTCTCAGACGACTGGGACTCCACTTTATAATAAACCTAAAAACTCCCATTGTGATCCAGCATAACATGACAGAAAGTGAATAAATACAACAGTAATATCCTCTAAATGTTTGCACATTTCAATAACAAAACACAATATATATCAAGTATTACATTCAATCTTCAATGATCAACTTTTCTAGGCTAAACTACACTTCCTGGTCACTACTTATTTTATTTAATAAAATAGGTGATATTATATGTACAACAGCTTATACTAACATATCATATTGATAACAGATGTTTTATATGAAAATCTTACTAATTTAATAACTGTTTAAATATTTCATAAATAAGGTTTAATTTACAATCTGCAAAAATGTCTTTTTTTAATTAAAAACAAAATAAATTACTAAAAACAAAAATTCTTTAGTAATGTAACATTACTCACACAAGGTATATAAAGATTAACTTGCAGTGCTTTGTTTTCAGTAGATTCTTCGTTGGAAGTTTTTGACTTTTTATTTTTATCAGGAAGTTCTAAGTTTGATGAATCTGCTTTTATTTCTCCATCAATTGTACAGATTGCCTTTTGTATGTTTTCACTTAAACTGCGAAGCATTTCCTAGAAAATTGATAGATAAGTTGAAGTGTGTTTGATATTGTAAACATTAAACTATTATTATTACACTTTTGCTATTACTTGCGACGAGACTTTTTGTTAACTAAAAGTTGTTGACAACTTAGTTGTGCTTCCTCGGTACTATTATTTGGAAAGTGATGTGATCGAAGAGTATGTGCCATGTTTGTTCTTTTAAGATGTCATTTTTATGTGTGTTGCTATGTCTATATATTTCATACTGTTCTAGTGTGTTTAATTTATGATCTTTGTTGCATGTATGGAGGATGCTCATGTTATTTTCCATACTTTTGCATGAGTATGTAGTAAATGTTTGAATGCTGCATGTTTATGTTGTATTGGGTGGTTCGATGAATTGTGTGTCAGTGTGTCTGTCATGGCTGGTATATGTTGAATTCATGTTCGTTTTGAATAATGGTACCGAGGAAGCACAACTGCAGCATTCCTAGCGGCAAAAATACAAGGCTGAAAAAGTTGTAAGACGAAAACGTTTCCTCCAAGTGTAAGTTAACAATTTAACGACTTTTAGTTAACAAAAAGTCTGGTCGCAAGTAATAGCAAAAGTGTAACAACCAGCTCGTCATGAACAGCAACAAGATTAACAAAGACATTAAACTATATTAAAACCATACCTATTATAGGATTGTGAGGAATGTTCTTTGGCTTAGAATCAACACCGTTTCAGAATGGCATTGCTAAATAACTGCCTATTAATTTACTTATATCACTACTGGTTATATCACTAATTGAATGATCTACCGGTTTGGCCAATGTAGAAGCAGGGACAACCTTTACATGTTATTTTGTATACACCAGATATATTTTATTTGTATGTTTGTTGTTGATAGGTTTGTATATGATGTTTAAAAGTCTTGGTTGTTTTGTATGATATTTGGTAATTATGTTTTCTTAATGTGGATGTAATTTTGTGTTTGTTGTGGTAAGTGATGGATATGTATTTTTTGTTTTTGGTGGGTTGTCAGTGTGGCTGTTTGATAGTGTTGTTTATGTTTAATTTTTTTGAGTATGTTGGTAGCCATTTTGTTGAGGTGTATTTTATTGTATTAAGTTCTTCGTCTTAGTCTTTTTGTTGCTTAGGTATATTGATTTAACACACAATTCAAGGAGTACATCAATGACATAAAAAACATAAATCCAAAATCCAGCAACACAATACATATACCAAACATCCACACTAACTTAAATATTCTCTACATATTAAACCATAGTAAAAAAACCAAACACTGTCTAGTTTCAAATAATCAATATTTATACAATACACATTTCATACACATGTCACATACAGCACTATATCATAAACTATAAATCTGTGACATTTGGATATTTATACATATATGTGGTACACTTCAGTCTTTTCTTTTTCTCTTTTTTGATTGACAAAGATCTTTTTGATCGAAATATTTCAATAGTGTGATAAGTTTTTATATGTGTTTTTATTTATTTCCAAGAAATTGCAGTTTTGGACTATTGCCATTAGGCAAGTCTGTCAGTCTTCTATCTAGTCCAAAAATTCCTAAATAAGCTTTAAGCTCTACTAGAACTAACCTAAATATATATAATATCTTATTTATGTAGACATTTTTAATAATTTTTCAAAATATTTCACGAGGCACAAATCTAATTGACCACTGTTGGATTGCAGCACTATCAGAATTAGGGTTAACCATTTTTTACATAATTTCAATAGTTTCTGTTCTTGAAAACCTTCAATACTATAAGATATAAGTTTACATCGAAACATACAAAGTTTTCAAGAACTATTATTTACAGAAATAAAGAAATATTGTGTACAGACTAAACAAATTTGTAAGAAATAAAGTACAAGGTGGAGATATTAATTATTAACATGGAACTATCGAATTCGTATAATGGCATGTTTGTACAATTATTTTCAGAAACTATAGACCTTAATTACTTTCCCTCTTTATGCATTTTTTGACAAACTATTTAATCTCTACCATAAATTCCTGGATGGAAAGCCAATGAGGGTTAGAGTTTCTTATATCTCGTAGTACAAGGAAACATTGTACGGATATAACACTTTTTAGGGGTACAACCTGAAAACTCTGACACTTGCCTTCAATTGCTTCTTCAGTGGAAGATTAGCTCGTTTCTCTGTAACATGGTAAGTAGCAAATTGCTCGAAATCATACCGACATTCCAACTGGTGCCATCTGTTTTTTCCTTGAAACTTCCATTCTACAGGGCGATAAGAAACTCCTTTGCCAACAATATCGTAACTTTTACATGTATACCTATAAAAGCAATTTAATTAATTTTATCAAGTTTTAATTAAATAATTAACCAGATAACTCTACTTGCTTTGTAGACCAATTAAGGGAAACAGACATTCCCTTAAGGTGTATCAATAAATTAACATATTACAATACTTATACTTACTTTAACTTGAACAATACTTGAACTTACTTTAGTGTGGCACTAGACAAATGAAATATCAGTTTCTCTGAACAAGGGCCACTGCCATACATGTAAGGGTCTGAAGCTAAATGATGGTACATTTTAAACAATAAACTGTCCATTTTGTCTTGAGCTGTCCTGTTTGAGAATATATCTTCAGGTCCAACAATGAAGATTCCTAAAACCCACATGCCACCAGGCAGCATTCTTGTTACCTTGACAAAAATGTATGAAATGTCAAATTCAAGACTCATGATATAAACTAGAATTCTTAAAAAAAATATTGTTTGTGTGAATTCAGACTTATGTGTGACATGATTTTTGTGGTATTTTAAGATCTCTACAAAACAAGAACAAAAACCATTAATACTGAATACTAAAAAACTCAATTTAACTTTCATAACCATAAAAAGCGTTAATATTTTGTATTGCTATTTATTGGTATAACACTGATCCAATAATATATACAATTGTATTCGATTTTTTTAAAATACAAATTTTGTAATCATTATTATAAGATTGTTTTGACTTGAAGCTTTGAGGTTGTTTTTAATAACTTGACAATGATGTATGTTTATTGTTATTTCATTAACTTAAATGATAGTAAAGCTATATATATATATTTAGGTTAGTTTTGGTTGGTAAAGATTATTTAGATTTTTTGGACTAGGAGACTGACAGACTTACCTTGGTAAGAGTCCACTCTGTAGTCTTGAAATAGAAACACATAAAAGCACTTAAACAATGATATATTTCAACCACACAGTGGTCTTTGTCAATCGAAGAGAAAACACAAAAAGAAATATGAGAGAATGAAATAAAATAATTGTCGTTTGTATCCGTTTTGAAAGTTGGTGTCTGAGATATATAATTTTTTATCCTAAGTTTTCTGGCAAAGCTGAAAACATCTTTTCCTAACTTGAATTGGTCTATTTCCTTAGTTGGTGTGAATGACAGGCCCTTAGAAATTACTTGTAGTTCATGTTCCGAGAGTGTGTGGTTGGAAATATTGTGCACGGCAACTGTTTTTGGTGAAGGGTTATTTCTTATATCGGGACTGTTATTATTATTATTTTTGTTATTTAGCAATAATGATTGGGTTGGCAGTTTAGGGAGTTGTCCACAGGGTACTGGTATCTTGAAGAGAGAACTTAGGCTAGGTTTGTCACAAACAAGGGGTGGTTTGTCGGCAGGTAAAACTGGATTATCATATTTTTTGATTTGGCCAAAAAGATTTATTTCTTGAATGCAGAGTTTTGAAAGTTTATGTATTTTATTCTTTGCAAGATTGTCTTGCAGTATGTATGCTTTATTAAGAGTATCTTCCATTTGTTGTATTAGATATGGAAAATTGGAGGTAATTAATTTGGCAGTTGAGGTTAGTAATTCAGATAATTTGACTTGTTCTTGTTTGTGACACTGTAAGACCAAACGTGTAATTTGGAAAGAGTTGTTTTTGTAAATTGGAGAAATAACAGTTTTGATATACTAGGGCATACCTGACAGTGGTGATTTCATATTTAAACCCTTTGGTGTAATGCCTAGATTTAGGCATGCTTCTAAAAACAGTATATGCATGTTTATTTTTGAGATTTTAAAAGCCAGGTTTTTAAGCTGTTTCAAATACAGCTTAGGAAGATTCATTATATATAAGATAGGAAAGGAGGAAAGAACACATACAAAGATAGGGAAAGAATATGAAAATGGAAAGATTAAATATATGTTTATATATTTTTAGGTTAGTTTTGGTTGGTAAAGATTATTTAGATTTTTTGGACTAGGAGATTGACAGACTTACCTTGGTAAGAGTCCACTCTGTAGTCTTGAAATAGAAACACATAAAAGCACTTAAACAATGATATATTTCAACCACACAGTGGTCTTTGTCAATCGAAGAGAAAACACAAAAAGAAATATGAGAGAATGAAATAAAATAATTGTCAATTATTTTAAAACAATATTTAAATCAATATAAAAACAATTATTTTATTTCATTCTCTCATATTTCTTTTTGTGTTTTCTCTTCGATTGACAAAGACCACTGTGTGGTTGAAATATATCATTGTTTAAGTGCTTTTATGTGTTTCTATTTCAAGACTACAGAGTGGACTCTTACCAAGGTAAGTCTGTCAGTCTCCTAGTCCAAAAAATCTATATATATATATATATATATATATATAATGATTATAAAAGAGGTGGGCCTATTTTTCAAACCTACCATGTTATTGTATTAGAAATTAAAGAAAACAATTTTATTAAAATATCGACAGATATACGATTCCTCCGTATTTCATAACAATAAAATATTATATAGATTATTAAAAATAATACCCAAATTTCAAAATAGATTTTATAAAAAAATTGCATGCAGTAATCCCTTTACAATCATGATTTTTGGTTATTCATAATTATAAATATTCCTGAATCAGAGATCCTCTAATTGAAGAATACTTGATTATTTAAAATAACCAATACTGACCAAAAAAGGTTTGGAATTTTTGTAACTGTAGAAACATTTTCAAATACAGTACAGTAATACCTCGACTTACATGATTCCCAACTTACACGGTTTGAAATCATACTGTCCAAGTTACGCAGAAACAGGCCTGTTCTGGAAATAAATCCCTAAAAGAACGTCTATAGCCCATACAGAGAAAACATTTCCATGTTTTAATGTCGCCAAAGACCTATTGACAGTCATGGTTGGTGCCAATACATCTATTGACTGTAAGTTGCAACCTCTCATAGTTTATAGCTCAGAATATCCAAGAACATAATCGAGAGTTATGGGTGACAGCTTCCCTTTTTAAAGACTAGTTTGGTCATAATTTCATAACGGTATTGTCTGCCTAAACAAATTCCTTTTAAAGCAATTCCTAATAATTGACAATACATCTGGCCATCCTTCTACTGCTTTAACTAATTTTGACACAAGCGCGAAAGTGATATTTTTGCAACCAAACACAACTAGTTTACTTCAACCGATGGATTAAGGAGTCATCAAAACATTTAAAGCTCATTACAAAAGAAGATCATTCTCGCATCTGCATTAAGCTATGAGACAGAACAACGAGCTCTCTGTTGAAGATTTTGAAAACAAATCAATGTTTTAGATGCTTTGAGAATCATTGGACAATCTTGGAATGAAATTTCACAAACACTTTGAATGGTGTTTGGAAAAAGGTGTGTCTATTTTTTCTGCCACTAAAACTCAAACGGAATCAGTCCCAGAGTCTGATGAAATTGCTGATGTGATTGAAGACGTCGGATTTGCCAGACAACTAAATTTAGAAGTCGATAATGATGACATTAAAAAACTGCCGGATTTACACAACCAGGTACTGACAATTAATTGATGAACTCATAGAAATGCGAGCGCAAGAGCAAGATCTTAAAAACGCAGATTATTTAGACCCAGTTGACATAGAAGATGAATTGACAGTTAGAAAATTGACAAAAGGCCTTAGTTTAATTGAGCGAGGCTTACAAATTTTGGAAAACATAGACTCCAACAATGAGGGTATTTCTGGCAGAAAACAAAAAATTTAACAAATTACAAGGAAATTCTGCATTCGAAGAAAAAAGCTTCAATTTGTCAAACAAATTAACTAGATTTTATGAAGTCAATGTCAAAATAAATCCTTTTTTATTCTTCTTAAAAATTACTTTTTTGGAATATGTATGTATATAATATAATTTTTTGTTGCATTATGTTTTTGAGATTTTAATACATACACACTTAATAAAGACTAAATTATTAGTTTATTTAGTCTTTGGTCCCAATTAAACATGATTTCTATGTCACTGTATGTAAAATTATACCCTGACTTACGTGAATTCGACTTACATGGTTATGGCTCGGTCCCATCTATCGTGTAAGTACGGGGTATTACTGTACCCCCATTCATGCACCATTGGCCTTTTCTATTGTGCACATAAACTAATGGAATAATTAAAGATATAAATATAAATATATATATATATATATATATATATTTTAAGATCAAATAATATACACAAATACAGGAATATTTAATTTATTGAATAATAAACTCAAAGCTTTTCGTTGGTTTACATTACCAACATCTTCAGGAGTTACAATATATATAACTCCTGATATATATATATATCATATATTGTAACTCCTGAAGATGTTGGTAATGTAAACCAACGAAAAGCTTTGAGTTTATTATTCAATAAATTAAATATTCCTGTATTTGTGTATATTATTTGATCTTAAAAATATTCTAACAGGAAAACACATTTGATATCCTATATATATATATATATATATATATATATATATATATATATATATATATATATATATATATATATATATATATACGAGGCATGTTTTTAAAGTAAGTACCGTTTTGATATAAAAAATGAACAAGTAAATTTTTTCAAACAAAACTTTATTTACCTCAAAGAGCATTCTTTCCTCTACTTCTCTACATAATTTCCATTATTATTAAGGCGCTTGTCGTATCTTGGGACCAGCTTTTGTATGCCGTCGTCATAGAAGCTTGCCGCCAGACTGGACAACCACTGCTGCACAGACGTTTTTACTTCTTCATCATTGGAATGACGCTTCCCCGCTAAATGCGTCTTCAAGTGTAGAAACAAATGGTAGTCGCTAGGCGCTAGATCGGGACTGTATGGAGGATGGTCCAATTGTTCCCAGCCAAATGAAGTGATGAGCTCTTGCGTTAGATTTGCTGAATGTGGACGAGCATTATCGTGGAGCAAAACGATGCCTGCACTCAACATGCCACGTCTTTTGTTTTGGATTGCGCGACGCAGTTTTTTTAAAGTTTCACAGTACGCGGCTGCATTGATCGTTTCACCGCGAGGCAGAAAATCGACCAACAACACACCCTTTCTGTCCCAAAAGACAGTGCACATGATTTTCTGGGCAGAAATTGTTTGCTTGAATTTGACTTTCCTAGGGGATGTTGAATGCCGCCATTCCATTGACTGTCGTTTTGATTCTGGTGTAACGTAGGCTACCCACGTTTCATCACCTGTAACGATATGGCTTAAAAAATCATCGCCCTCGTTACGGTAACGCTCGAGAAAGCTCAATGCACTGCCCAATCGTTTGGTTTTGTGCGTATCAGTCAACATTTTTGGTACCCACCGTGAACACAGTTTCCGATAATTTAAACGTTCAGACACAATTTCGTAGAGAACACTTCTTGATACAGCAGGAAATGTTACAGCTAAGGACGAAATTGTGAACCGTCTGTTCTCTTTCACTTTACAGTCCACTTTTTGAATGAGATCATCGGTAATGACTGAAGGTCGCCCACTTCGTTCCTCATCATGAACGTTTGTGCGGCCATCTTTGAAGGCCCTAACCCATTTCCGCACCATTCCTTCACTCATAATGTTTTCACCATAAACTTCACTGATTTCACATTGAATGTCAATTGCTTTTAAGCCTTTAGCACAGAGAAAACGAATCACACCACGCACTTCACAGTCGGCGGGATTCTCGATTGTCTGCGGCATTTTAAAATCACGTAAACAAACTAAGACTCGATCAAACGGCGTCACAATGGCGTCTGTAGCTTCCCAACAGATGTAGCTACACTGCGCGCATGCGCTAAACGCCGACCGCAGAGCTGCGGCGGGGAAATTTAGAAACGGTACTTACTTTAAAAACATGCCTCGTATATATATATATATATATATATATATATATATATATATATATATATATATATAGTGATATTTCACGTTCTCTATTATATTTCCATTGCACCGACTTTATAAAGTTATTATTGTTAATTGTAAACAGTTATTCCAACACTAGGTGCAATTATATTAACCTTATGTGATGAAGCGCCAGGAATACGGTATACTGAATTTAAATGAGTATTTTATGCAATATAATAGAGAACAATTTAAAATTTGCTTCACAAACAAGCACAAGAATAAGTATTTATATAAATAAATAAAGGGTTTCAAAGTATACGAATTTATAGAAATAATGTTTTAAGGTTTGAAGATTTATATTAATCAGAATATTAATAAGAAGATTTATTTAAATAAATAGAGTAAATCAGATTTAATTACTGGAATAAATATTTTGTTATATGAAAATTTTAAGGACAACATCAAGAAACAAGCATTTTATATTCAAAAACTTTTCAATAAAATATAAATTAGGCATAGGAATATTATTTGAAAATAATAAATATACATAGTATTTTAATGTTTACTAATCTGTTTGAGAAATACAAACTTGCAAAAAGCATTACAATTGTAAAGAAGACTATAATGTTATATATTATTATTTTTAAACTTCTGATCATTAAATTTATCATACAAGTAACTGTTCTAATTATTTCTAAATATATCCTTTGCTGACAAATAAATAAAAACTTAAGGTTTTCCCAGCTATCAAATTTAAACCATACTTAATTTTTTTGGAATCATAAAATAGTAATGCCAATAAATAAAAGGCCTATTATGACACCATAAGAACTCACTTTTGAGAATAAATAAACTAACAAATATTGACCTAGCTGTAAAGCTAGTTGGTTTTTCAACATAAGTCCAGGGACCAGTTCCAATGGCAGATCCTGGTTAAAAATAACACAGATGCCTGCTAAAGATAAGTTAACCAGGATTATATTTTTCATGACCAAACTAGGATAACTTCAGTAAAATCAGATGGTAAACTGATTTTATATGTATACTAGTTCGTATATATGTATCGGTGTTCACTTTAATACTCGTATGTATGTTTAGCTGTGACTAAATACTGACATATATGACTATAAAAACTGGCAATACCCAATTTAGCCAAAATTTGCAATGCAGTTAAGAGTAGATGGGATTTGTTTAATAAACATGCCCTCTTGTTATGCCAGTGAGGTAGGGTGTTGGGGTTTGTTGCAGTATGTACATTACATTTAGGTAATAAATTCAAAAACTATGGAATCAGTTAATATAAAAATGGTATGTATGAAAAGTGTAATAAAAAAACATAAATCTTCTTTTAATTCCTAAAAATTGTAGCTTTCTTTTTTACAGACAGATTATCTTAACATTTGCAAGGATTTTGAGGATAGTAACTGTTAGGCAATGTAATATTATGAATTAAATTAAAAGTAAAAAATGAATTGTTACAGTTTAAATAAATATACTATGAACTAAGCAATGTAATAATAGATACAAAATTTGGCAACAATCTGGGAAATAATCTTACTTGTTTTGCATGGTCTGCTAACCAATAATCTTCAATTTCACTTATTTTTTTAACAGAATTTCTTTCGCTAACATTACTTGAATCCTTGTTATCATCACCTCCCTGTTTTTTATTTTCTTCCTCATTTGGCAATGGAGTACAAGCCAAATGAACTACATAATCTTTTTGTCCTGAATTCTGCAAAAAAATCTTCATGTAGATTGTTTTAATATATCGTATAAAAAATACATATTAACTTTTGAATAGTGTATTATAATTTACATTTAGCATTAATATAATTATTTACATATTATTTGATTCCATCTACACTTGAAGTACTAGTTCTTCACTAAAAACACTTGAACATTAGCATTATAGCTTGATAGCACGTGTTTATATCATTATAGAAACTGCTGTCCTCAAAGATCAAAAAAGTAACTGCTATTATGGGCAAGTGTGTGATACTAATAGATTTACAAGTATTTTTATTGAAATATTTACAATTTCCTATGTTTATAATAGAAAAAATAGGTCTAGTTGCTATCATCACTTATATTATTATGTCTGCTAATAGAAACTTCTACAGTAATTGTTTTAGTCAATTATTTAAACCACCAAAAATAGCAAATTACATGTTTAAACTTAGAAAAATTACAACTTGCTGAACTTATTTTTAAAGTAAATATATTTTTAAAAAAACTCCCAGATGCAACACTTTTGAGTGCATTAATCAATCTTCATCACTATATCAAATCAAAAATTTTATGTCTTAGAAAGTTGTTTATAAATTTAAATTAGTTTGTCAGGTTATAATTTTACTCGGTTTAAACATAAGAGGCTCAAACTTCATGAGTAACAAAATTCGCAATCAGTTATGCTAAAATCAAACATCAAGAGAACTACAAATTTTTGAATTTTAAAATTAGTTATAATTTAAATATAAAATCTAAAATGTATTTAAGCTGTGGAAAGCCATTACTGTTTAATGGATTTATATATATCAAATGTAGTAAACGGGCATTTTCTCATTCTTGGCTGCTATACTTTTAAACTTGCTGTTCAACTACAGTTAAAAAACTATAACGTATCGAAATTGGTATCTTTTTGCCTGCAGGAGAAAAAGTAACGTTTTTAGACAACAACAAGTTTGTGATATAACACTAATTAATATTTGAAAAAGCTTTGTACAAATTAAATTTAAAGAAATTTATTTCAAATCAAATAATTGAGTTTATAAATATATAAAATTAAGTATTACACTTTTGCTATTACTTGCGACCAGACTTTTTGTTAACTAAAGGTTGTTAAATTGTTAACTTACACTTGGAGGAAACATTTTCGTCTTACGACTTCTTCAGCCTCGTTTCCTCCAAGTGTAAGTTAACATTTTAACGACCTTTGGTTAACAAAATGTCTGGTCGCAAGTAATAAGAAAAGTGTAAAAAGTGATTAACAAGCAGATCGTCATGTACAGCAACAAGATTTCGATATTTAAAATTAAGTCTATCTATACAGAGTTATTATATACCGAATTTTTAAATTTATAATTAACAGATTTATTCTTTTCAAAAACTCTTAAGGCAAAATATAGTTACAAATTTTACCATATTGATGTATGAATGAATTGAAAGCGTTTTATTTTAAAATAAGTACAAAACTCTAAATATACGATTTAAAGTTCAACTAGACTTTTTAAGATGGAAAGTAAGGATGCTATACTACATTATCAAAATAAGCAGACATTCAAGCTGCTAAAACATAAATCTCTAGCAATACTACTTTTATATTTGAATTAGTAAAATAGAGGTATTTATTTCCCGTTCCCATGTAATCGATTTTAGCAACAAAAATTATATCAGCCAATGGATTCATCTGGAATATGATTAAAATTATATTAACCTTCACTCAAGCCCGAAAAATTTTTAAAATGGAAATTTACCCCTCCACAGCACACGTTAAACATTACTAATTTAACGTGTTGGCTTATTTTTTTTCATATAACTTGCAAAATGCCTCAAAATGTAGTTAAATTTACTGTTGACTCCCAAATAATTGAATTTAAAAAAAAAATCAACTTTAACAAAGCAATATTAGCACGTTTCACCCGGGACACAAACCTTACAGAATTATAAAACTCGCACACATCTAATTTTTTTCCAGTAATAAGTTGCTAAATTACTCAAAAGGACACACAAAAAATACTTACAGGCCCTATTCCAAAATAGAAAATATTGCATTGAACATTTACACACCTTTTATTTCTAACTTTGGTCTAAAAACGATAGAGCTTAAACACAAGGCAGTGTTAAAGTTGATTTTTTTTCAAAATTTGTAATTTTTTGGTAGTCACCAGGAAGTTTTAAAAAAAGCCAAAGCGTTGAATTTGTAACGATTTAGGAGTGCCACACAATTTTCAATTTTTGAGGCGTGAATGTTTTTATAGTTTTTTCGTACTTCTGATGACTTTCTGCATCGGCTGGTATATTTTTTTTGCTAAAATCGATTACGTGGGAACGGGAAATAAATACCAAAAATAGGTCATTTTTTTACTAAGATATACAATTTTGATTTTTGAATAAAAACTTAATGCCATTGAAATGGGTGTAGGATAAAATTGTAAATGTAAGTTATTGAAATATTTCACAGTATAAACATAAAGATACTTCATAAGTTTATTATAGGCCTATGACTGCCAACATATTTAGGTGAATTAAAATAAACATTTAAGAGCTAAGCAAAATTAATTACACAAATTTTTCTCGTTTGAGTGTTACAAAACTTAAATTTCGGTTGAAATACAGTACACCGGCACTATACGATATTTTGGGAAATTGTTCAACAGCACCAAATTGGACGATATCCACAAGAAATTAATTTTTTGTGACCTCGGAAAGTTACTTTTTTTCAATTTAAAGTAGGGTACTAAATTCAGCGCGGATGTAGAAGTTGTGAATAGGCGCGGAGTGATACTTACGTCACAGTGCTGCGCATAAGGTTGTACGCATTGTCCGCGGTACGTCACGCAACCTTACGTGTGTAGATATTTGAGAAACAACTTCTACAGTTAGGATAGATTGGTTTTAAATTTATAAAATACTGTATACCTATATTAAAATATACCGAAAAAGTGTAAAGTCAGGTTAGGTTTGGTTTTAATTTTATACATTGAAATTCAGTTGTAAAATCACGAAGCATTTGCATAACTCTGCGCCTATTCACAACTTCGCGTAATTTTTATACATATATTTAAATATACTTATAAAGTCTCCAGTTAGGATAGATTTGGTTTTAAATTTATACAATACTGTATACCTATAATAAAATATACCTAAAAAGTGTCGTCAGGTTAGATTTGGTTTTAATTTTATACATTGAAATACAGTTGTATCACGAAGCTGTTGTATCACTCCGCGCCTATTCACAACTTCTACATCCGCGCTGAATTTTTTTCGCTACTTTAAATTGAAAAAAAAGTAACTTTCCGAGGTCAATTTAAAAAAAATTCTTGTAGATATCGTCCTATTTAATGATGTTAAACCATTTCCTAAAATATCGTATAGCGCCGGGCTTCTGTATTTTTACCTAAATTTCTTTATTTTAAATTTTTATAATGTAAAAAACCGTCTGCAACTATAATTCTAATTAACGCACGGCATTTTGGCAAACATAACCTCAAGAACTTACTTGACCCAGAATTAAACCAGGAATAAACCCTTCAATATTTGCTAGATGAACAATATCTGATAACAATTCTTCTTCAGCGTATACTATTCTCCCCATTGTTTTTCAGAAGCAAAAACTAAAAGAAAGCTGTAGATTTAGTTCCGTGTATACAAATTACACATTTCACTTTGCATTTCTAATAACAAGAACTTTTTGTTAGTGTTGTATATCTATTTACATCAGCTGTTTCGCAAGTGTTGCCACTACACGCGTATTTTTAGTAGACTATAATTTACTGACTTATGTCTTATCACTGACAATCGAAATTGATTGTTATTGAATGCGCCTGCATAGGCTTACATAATTAAAAGATCATGTAAAATACTCACTTAAATACTGCATCTTACAAATGTACAAAAGTATGTTTTTAATTATACATTAAAACGTTATGATAATCTTAATAAATGCTCAATTCAATTGTAGAAGACATTATCAAATCAATAGAATATTATCTAATTTATGTACATAAAATAAAGTAGTAAAAAAACTTGAAGTACAACAGTTATTTTAAAACCACTGTTATACAAAATAGCGGTAAAATAACCTAATCACATTATAAAAATTGTAGTACAGTATTAGTTCCATCTATATAAATATTTCTTAGATCTTAATATAAGATACTACATGCTGGTGCTGAAAGTAGTGGCCTTTGTAAATTCTAAAACGTAGCTGCTGTGCAATTTATCGGATCAAGTTGTGAATCTAAACCATTCTTGAAACACGTTATCACGTACACAAAATTTCATAAAAATCGATCCAGTCATTTAGAGGGAGTTCAGTAACATAAACACGGACAGAAGAAATATATGTATAAAGATAGGCCTCAATTAAAATATCTCACTTTATTCAAAATTTAGATACCAATTCTAATTGTTTTCATTCTTAATGTTTTCGTTGGTATACCTGAGTCAACTGTTTCACAAGTTTCGCAACTTTTTGATAAGTACAAAAATACATCAAAGTACTTCAACTTATTTCTAGTTAATACAGATAATTATAGTTACAGTTTTGACGTCTTTTGAGATTACAAGGTTTTAACAATTTAAAATAATATGGAATATTTTTCTGAGGAGGGTCAATTGTAAGTATTATTTTCAATTATATTGTCTTACATTAAATTGTATTTTTAATTATTGAGTTGATATAATATGACAACTGCAAAAGAATATTATAAAGAAATGGACAAATAACTTGGTTAAACTAACCCTGTAAAAAAGTATTTAGGTATTGTAACTGTTTACCTTTAGAGAACTAAGTAGGAAAAAATATAAGAATGGACTTGAGAAAAACACCCAAACAAAATAAATAATTAATTATAATTAATCACTTAAACAATAGTTTATGACTATTCGAACTTGGTCCGTCATATAGTCTTGATGACTGTGTTAAAAAAATTTTGTTGATTTTTTATTACTCGTTTTAATGTGTAGGACACGAATATCAACTTTATTTTCCGCAGAAAGTATGGAAAGTTACTTTTTTCACATTTTAAATGTTGTTGTAAAGGTATGTAGGCTTATAGTGTGAACCAGGCGCACAGTAGCTACAGCGCACTGCACTACGTCTAGATTTGTAATTTTATACATCATTACTATATACCTACAAAGTATCCAGTCAGGATAGATTTGGTTATAATTTTATTCAATATTGCTATCTACCTATATTATATCTACCTATATACCTACGAAGTATCCAGTCAGGATAGATTTGATAATGTTATTTAACATTACTACCTACCTGTATTAAAATATACCTACAAAGTATGCAGTCGGGATAGATTTGGTTGTAATTTTGGTAAATATTTAGACTTATTGCCGAAGCAGAAAATTACAACCAAATCTATCCTGACTGAATAGGTTATATAGTAGGTATATTTCAATATAGGTGGATAGTAAAGTTGAATAACATTATAACCAAATCTATCCTGACTGGATACTTCGTAGGTATATGGTCATGTCGTATAAAATTATAACCCAAAGTTAAATTTTTAGATTTTAAGTTTAGTATTAAAATAAACTGACTGACGTAATCCAGTGCACTGTAGCTACGGCGCGGCCGGTTCATGCTATACATGCTATTACAGACTAACATTAAAAATGTGCAGAAAAATTAACTTTTTGTATTTTCCGTGGAAAAACGTTTATATTAGTGTTCTACACATTGAAATGAGTAATTAAACAAACAACAAAATTTGTTAAACAATATCAATAAGAAACTTGTATGCTATACATGCCATTACAACCTAACATTTAAAATGTAAAGAAAAGTAACTTTCCGTATTTTCCGCAAAAAGAAAAGTTGATATTCATGTTCTACACATTAAAACGAGTAATATAACATTTAAAAAATCACTAAACAATTACAAATATTTATAAACTTGCCTATAGTAGCACTTACTTATATTTGTTGAGACAGCCGTTTCGGGAGATGTGTCCCATTGTCAACTCAGACCGTAACTTATCTCAAAGTTTACGTTTACGTAACTGAGATCAGTTACGCTCTGAGTTGACAATGGGACACATCTCCTGAAACAGCCGTCCTCAACAAATATAAGTAAGTGCTAGGCAAGTTTATAAATATTTATAATTGTTTAGTGAAAACTAGTAGCTCATGTAAAGATAGAATCAACAAATATTTTTAAAAAAATTTGTAACACCAACGCCATTAAGACTATATTTTTACCCCAAACTTTTCATATCGAAAGTTGCGAACTATTTGAAAGTTCGGATAGTCATAAACTATTGTTTAAGTGATTAATAAGATTCACCGAACGTAATGGACTACAAAATTCAGGAAAATAAATAATGTATTAAACCATAACACAACAAAAGAGTTTACCACACAACCATTATTAACTAATTTTTGGATGAATTTAATTTATACAATAATGGTTTATATATATAGGACATAATTCAAAATCATTTTAAATATTGATACCATTCTTTTGCAAGTACTGTATTCAAAGAAAACATGAGAGGAAGAGCGTTTATCCTTCTTACTATTATTCTCATAAGAATTAAAATTTATTTTATTATTACCTCTATTTATTTTATGTTTGTGACGAACATTTTTTTTTACTAATATGTTATTCTACTTTTTAGGACTGCTAATACAAAGGCCAATTTGGAAACTAATAGTTTAACTTCTGGTGATACAGACAAAAGTTTCGTAGCATTAAAAACTACAGGAGCTCCAATTCTTACAGAAGAAACAATAAATTCAGTAATAGGTATATGAAGGTTATAGGTGTATGTATATATATATATATATATAGAGAGAGTGATATTTCACTTCGTCCATTATTTTTCCATTGCACTGACTTTATGAAGCTATTATTACTACTTGTAAATAATTTTGTCCACCACTAAGTGCAATAATTTTAACTTATGTGGTGAGGCATCTTTTGGTCACTGAGTGATTCGACAATGGTCAAGTGACTCAAAGGTGCCTCATCACATAAGGTAAAATTATTGCACTTAGTGGTGGAAAAAAATATTTACAAGTAATAATAGTAACTTCATATATATATATATATATATATATATATATATATATATATATATATATATAATCACTTTCACTAAATGTACTTAAACAAGAATCTTACTTGGAATTTATGCAAATTAACTTTCAAAGATTGGTAGTATCTCCATCATCAAGCATCACTGACCGGGGGTTGTAGTAGATAAGTACATATAGTGAAAGTGATAAGTGAATACAAAAAAACAGTGTTGCAAAGCTAAATATATATATATATATATATATATATATATATATATATATATATATATATATATATGAAGTTAATATATTACTATTTTTGAGTAATTTTATCCACCATTAAGTGCAATAATTTTACCTTGAGTGATGAGGCACCTTTCGGTCTTTGACCATTGTCGAATCACTGATTGTTCTCTGCTGTGGATGCTACGTCCGTGAAGCCGGTGTTTGTTGAAGTTACGCGCACTATTTCTTGATCTGTGTGTATGAGGTTTCTGTATAGTATGTCTTCTGTATATGTTGTTTGTAAATTCATTAAGTTGTTGTGTATGTTTTTATAAATGTGGTATTTTTCTAGTGAGTTTAGTTCTATTGTGTTGTTATTTATTTCCAGTATGGTTAGGTTATTTTCGTAATTTGTAATTTCGTGTTTATGGGAGTTAATTTCCCATAAACACGAAATTACAAATTACGAAAATAACCTAACCATACTGGAAATAAATAACAACCCAATAGAACTAAACTCACTAGAAAAATACCACATTTATAAAAACATACACAACAACTTAATGAATTTACAAACAACATATACAGAAGACATACTATACAGAAACCTCATACACACAGATCAAGAAATAGTGCGCGTAACTTCAACAAACACCGGCTTCACGGACGTAGCATCCACAGCAGAGAACAATCAGTGATTCGACAATGGTCAAAGACCGAAAGGTGCCTCATCACTCAAGGTAAAATTATTGCACTTAATGGTGGATAAAATTACTCAAAAATAGTAATATATTAACTTCATAAAGTCAGTGCAACGGAAAAACAATGGATAATATTAAATATCAAGAATATATATATATATATATATATATATATATATATATATATATATATATATATATATATATATATATATATATATGGTCATTTTAAGAGATGTGTTTTGTTGTTCTATCCAACAAAAAAAATATCTTACAAAACAATTATCCTCTTTCAATCATTCAAAGTTAGAGTAAGTACGTCTTTACGTAAGTGTGCAAATAAGTGTATAATCTTATGCCTAAGAGAGAGAGGAAGGGAGAGAGAGAGCATCTGCTTATTATAATGAATCATTTTATTATAACTTGCCGTTTTTGTGTTGTACATCTTGAGGTTTTTATATACCTTTGATGGTAAAATACTTAAAACTACAAGATCACAAAAACCATTCACAAAACATTGTAAATGACAAAACACTCACAATCAAATACTGTATTTGAACAACAATGAGACACCATAGACTCACACTAATACAACACACCTGAGCAACAGTTTTGTCAGTAACTCACATCATTGAAGAATGCACTGATCTAGTGCAAAACATGTCTGCTGAAAAATATAATTAAGTAGTAGCTTTTTTGGCTAGTGATACCAATAGAAAGTTTATTATAATTTTATTTAATATGACAATTTAAAAAAATATTTGTGATTCTTTATCTATGCCATACAACAAAACAGTATAAATAAGAAAATATGACCTACTTTAATTTCCTGAAAGTAGAAATATTACGTGAGAAACACTATTTTCTTCTCACTGCGCTGCCTCACACCGATGGTTGAGGATTCAAAAGGCAGTTGTAGCTCTGGAGGCTGCTGTATGAAATACAGTAGAGTCTTGATAATTCGAGGTGAATGGGACCGAGGCCCCCTCGGATTACCGAAAACTTGAATTATACAAAAAACGTTCCTGAGCATGAGAAAAATTAGGGCTTCTAATGAACCCTAATACATTATTACCCTCATATCCAGATAGATGTGGCAACTACCCGAACCGGATTTATTAATAGCGAGAATAAATACCAGTCCAACTAATCATGAGTGTCGTCATTGTTTAATTGATTTGTTTGCTTCAAGAGAGTTTATTTTCTGATATTTCATGCACAAAACTAGACATTTGTACAGGGATATTTGTTGACTGTAAAACTTACAGCATAAATAAAGAAAGATATTTATGGCCCATTGACCTTTTGTCATCTAAACATAACTGATACGGACATTCAAACACAATTGATGTTAGGTAATACACCAATCTGTAAAACACTAGTTAACTGAACGATACAGAGTTTCCAACACAACTGGCTGAGTCAGGATAGAATTAAGAGCCTACTGCTGGTGCCAGAGACTGGCCCGACGGCAAGGCACCTTATCTAATAAAGACGGTTACCTTACTTTCATATTGTGTCCGGAGGGCAGGATATGAGTGATTTTACTGTGCTACAATTAAGAATGAGAAAAATAAGTTTATAGAATTTTATTGATTACAATACTTACAAAAATTTAATGTCACTTTAAAATACATTTTTTGAAGAAAAGTTGTGAACTGTCTTCTGCGTCTGCTTGACAGATCGTTTCCGTGCTGCGATGTCTTGGCAGGAGCTCATCTGTTGGAAGGGGTCTTTCGATCAATATATCAGTTTCCAAAACGGCAGTTCCTTCACTGTGACTATTTCTCCCTTTTTGTACTGTGTCCATCAAACCTTCATCTTTATTCTCGTCATCACTGCCTTCATTAGTTTTTTGTACCATTTTAATAATGATAATATCTGTTATCTCAAATTGTTCGTCCTTGGTCATCCATTGACTTAGGTCCGTATCATCTCAATTTTCACAACCTTGAAGTTTCTTGATGAGAAATGTCAAATCTGTTTCTTTTTATGGATCAATAACATATGATTCAATAATTCGGCTATGCAATATACAACATCCTTAACTGTAATTTTTTTAGAAAGCTGACAATACTGTCTTCCCCTTCAGTCACTTTGAAGAGAGATTGTAAAAGGTAACGTCCATATTTTTTTTCATACATTCCAGAACACCCTGATACATCGGCTGGATTGGGCTCTTAACATTTGTGGATAGAAATAAAGTATGTATATCATTTGAGCACAGTTGATCTTCATCGGGATGTGACAGTGCATTGTCTAACAGTAAAATAGCCTTTCGAGGCAAATTCTTTCCTTTTAAAAACTTTTCAATTTCAGGCACAAACTCATAAAAAACCACTCATTAAAAAGTTCTCTATTTAACTAAGCAGCTCTTTGGTTCTTATATGAAACCAGCAATGCTGACATGGAAATTTTTTAAATGCCCAGGGCTTAGCTGATTTGCCTATAACTACGAACTTATGTTAATGATTTCTTGTTGCATTGGAGCAAGCTAAGACAGTTATCCTATCCTTATTCTTCTTATGCTCCATTTTCTTTGCGAGAGGCAAGAATTTTTTATGGAATCATTTTAAAATTAATTCTGTCGTAAAGTTGATCAGGATAAAGATTTTTTTTTTTAAAGTTTTTGAAATTCTTCACAAAAATTGACAACAGCATCCTAATTAGCAGACAGTTGTTCTTCGCACTCATTTAATTACTGCACTCCAGACTTCTTCTTCCACTGGTCTAGCCATCCTACATTAGCAGTAAAATCATCTTCCCCATCTTTAAATTCATTTTTAAAATTAATGCTTTTCCCTGAAACATTCGTACTGTGATTAAACTTCCTTTACTTCTCTGTTGGCAAAACCAAAGGAACAGCACCTCGCTTGTACTACTATACTCTGATTTCTTTATCGATTTTATTGCTTGTAATAGAGACCCATCTTTTGAACTAAAAAACATTTCAATTGTTTCCCTATTTTGCCAACAGTCACTTCACCAACACCATATTCACCTGCAAGTTTCTTAATTGTCTCCTCTTTATCTAACTTATTAATAGCTTCTAACTTGGTTTGCACAGAAATAAACTTCCGCCTACTACTTATTTCACTCATCTCATTACAAATACGTTTCACTATAGACTGAGGAGCAACAATAACAGCGCATATGAGCGACAGCATAACAACAGCAACAGAAAGGGGAGGAAAAAATACGGTATTGATATAATAATTTCTTGGAAGCCTGACTCATTTTCCTTTACATGACGTATTGATATAAATATTTCTTGGATGTCCAACTCATTTCCTTTCAAATAGGTAAAATAGGCTCAAATAAAAGTAGCCTCAAATTAACAGAAGCTTGAAATATCGGAACTCAGATTTTCGAGACTGTACTATATCTCTGTAGATGAGAGGAGAAACCATTTTCTCAGGTTCCTCAACCCCGAGTTCCGACATCCTCCTACTAATCTTTTACTTTATACTTTACCTTCTACTGTCGCTCTAAGCAACTCGTACCTTTCACCTCTCATCACTGAAATAATCTATTTCTTTTGTTTATAGTGTTTAGAAGTTTCTTTTGTTTACCTGTGTACTCTGTACCAGGTACTCTGTGTCAGAATACCTACAATTTAGAGTTCTTTTTTATCCATGAAATTCACAGCACCTATTTGTTTATATATATTTCAAAGGCCTATATTCGTTTTTCTATTTGTGAGTATTGTCCGACCCTCACATCCATAGAGCAAGACAGAGAAAACTCTGTTGACTGGCCAAATATAGTATGGTGGTTACCTGCTCTATTGTTTGTACTTTGGCATGTATATTTATACTACTGGTGTTTTCAGAAAGACAAGTATTTGGGTGTTGGAGACATAAAAAGTCAGCTAAACATTTTTCAATCCCATTTTTATTAATCATAGTTCCATTTATCTTGATTTCTCCTTGTGCCTCATGTAATGCTTCTCTAAATAGATTCTGAATACAAAACCGAAGCTAAAACATAACCCTGACAAATTCTGTTTCTGATCGCTATACTCTCCAATGTCTCTTATCCTATTTCAGTATATCTGTCATTTGTTCTATTTGAGAAATATGTGTAAACAAAAATTGTGCGAGAAACACAAAACAGATGATTTCATAATCCTACTTAATTGTCCATCCAATATTTTACTGATTACAATATAGGATTAGGCTGTAAATCAGATGAGTGGAGTCTATTGCAAAGTCTGTTATTGGGAATATGAACACTGATAAGAATTGTTCAAAATATAATGATGTTTTAGAGATGGGAGAGCTTGACTAATACTGGACAACTTAGAATTTTTGTTTTTATTTTTCTGAAGGTGTGAATAAAAAAAACACAAGAAATTAAAGTTGGTTGATTTTAATGGTCTTGATTTTAGTGATAAAATTGTAAGTACATTTGAACTCCAACCATCCGAACCTCAACTATTCGAATCACTTTCAGATTTTCAGGGAAAAAAACTAAGATGAAAATGTATTGCGATTCACAAAATCATGATTCTGTCTACAAGTGCTATTGTCCTTCTCTCCATGAAGCTAGTGAATGCATAGCACAAACATTATTTGGACACTGAGTCACAATATAGTTTTGTATTAAGTAGTTGACTATTGTCCATTGTCAGATGGGTGGCCCGTCCTGACTGTCACTATTCGTTTGATTGCCTTTAGTCTGTTGTTGTGGTTGTGAGTTTTGTTGTTCACCATGGCTTTTAAAAGAAAATGAGTTGTCTTATTGTTAGCAGATAAAATAAAAATTATAGATCAATCAGATAAAGAAGTTATGGGTCAACAATTGGCTGAGATATATGGTGTTAGACAAGCAAAGATTTCAGACATTAAAAAAGCAAACCTACACTTTTAAACTTCTTATCAGTGCTTGAAAATGAAGATTAAAGTTTTCCAAGATAACCAAAGGTAAAAGTCAAAATAATGAACTCATAATCTCACAAAAAATTAGTTTTTAATAAACAAACACAAAAAAAACTAGTTTCGGCGACGATGTCATCTTCCTCAGTGCAGTGTACTGAGTACAGTAGTAGCCAAGCACCGAGGAAGGCGAAACCCGTTTGTTGTGTGTTTGTTTATTAAAAATTAATTTTTGGTGAGATTTTGAGTTCACTACCTTTAGGTTGACTTTTACCTTTATGAATAGTTCTCACTAGCTAAGCTCTAATTAACTAAATATTCTAGATAATTGCTTTAGATTATTTGTAAATAATTACAGTTCTTCATATTTTGTAATGACGTACAACATCCTTATGAAAAGGGATTTCTAAGTTCTAGTTCAGTGGATAGTGTCAAAAAATAACCCTCCTACCAGTGGTGCTACAAAATGTTGGAGGTTTTTTTAAAAAAGAGAGGTTATAGAATTTTTAAAGCGATAAACAAATTATTCGACATACTGGGATTAGTAGACCTACTCAATAGTCTTAAGCCGAGTAAATTGCACCTATGAAATCAGAAGTTATATTCAAGCAGTTTGTGTTTTTTCTGTTTTATGACAGTTGGTCTAGTTGATTATTATTATCTATGACCAATATAAAAGGATGTGAAGTACAATGAAATTAAAAATAAACTCTTTTCGAATATAGCTAAAATAGTATTGTAAATATTTTTATTACTAATTGTTTTTCATGTTGCTTTTTCTCTTCTTATTTTTGAAGTGTTACATTAAGTAATGTTTAGTATAAATAAAATTTGCTTATATTATCTTTGTCATAAAAAAGCTTAAAACCTAACATATATTCATTAATTACTTAAACAATAGTTTATGACTATCCGAACTTTAAATGTTGTAAATTTGGTAAAACTTTACAAAATTTAAAGTTCAGATAGTCATAAACTATTGTTTAAGTGATTAATTAAGATTCACTGAATGTAATGGACTACAAAATTTAAGATATATTCATTATCAACAAGAATGAAGATGAAACTGAAAAGTACACTACCAAAATGTTAAGAATTTTAAATTAAGAACAATTCAATGAAATGTCTAAGTATCAGAGTAACTTCCAGAAGGCCAACCGTGTTTGTGTGATGTTGAGGGAGATTTTTGTTTCATATTTCTTTGAGAACACTGTCGCTAGACACAAAACCTGTAATGTTGTGAAAATTGTTGCTCTCTCCAACTGATGGATTTGTGATGAAATGGTAAGGAATCTTCCCCTCTACTCTGCCCAATAGAAATCAAAATGTTTTTATAAATTAATATATTTTAATATTAATAAATTAGTCATATTCGAAATTCCTGTATTTTTATTTTACTTTCTTACACCTATGTTATGCAGTATAAATTGATTGAAAAAAAAATTTAATGGTCCCTGTATAGTGTTTTTGTATTTGTTTTCAGAATCAAATGAAGTAGTAATTTTACTGTCATATAAAGACATTGATGACAAGATAGATAGATATTGGTATGATGAATATGTGACGACTTTTGATAAAATAGCTGATCAAATTAAAAGAGAGTTTTCACGAGTTGGTCATATAGCTTTTGGAAAAGTTAACTGCGAACTTCAGAGTAAGTTTTTTTTAATTTCTGGCAAAAGAATTTAAGTTATCATCAACCTTTATACACTTATTTATATTATTATTATAACTAACACACTGAAACCTAGCCCCTTAATATCGCCAGTCACTATCTGTCTGGTGGCTTTTAGGTAAATATAAAACATTATTGGCATAAATAACATATTTACAACAAATTATACATTTTTGTAAAGGGAATGAAACAAGCTTTCGGGAAATATATACATATGAATTAATTACTTACACATATGATGTTATGCTCTTTTGAAAAATGTATACAAAACTCAAAAAAATAAAATAGCAACACTGTACATCACTGCACTTCACTACTCATACTTTAGATTGGAATGAAAATAATTATTACATGTTTTTATCGTTTTAAAGCTAAAAGAAAATGTAATGTAGAAATATTTCCTTTAAAATTTAGAAAACTTCCTAAAATCGCCAGTCGTTTACATTTTCATTCAGTTCATCAATAAAAAATATATCGATTGTACTTCGGCCTAGATAGGTTTCATTGTCACTGTCTAAAAGCAACAAATCTTGCATTGAATCACAAGTGATATTATAGTTATAATGTAATATCTCTAACAATAAAAATTAAATAACTGAAAGATAAATTTAAAGCGAAAAACAACAAATTCGAAATCTAAACAAGAATTACACAAAGTACAAATTTACTGATACATAAAATTTAGAATAAACAACAACAAATTTGAAACGTAAACAACTCATATTATTAAAACATCCCCTATCTTACCAAATCAACACATGTCAAACAAATGTGTGACAGCTCTCAGTCGCCACACTTAAACAAATAACTTTTTGTTTTTAAAAGCAATTCCGATTGGCCTAAAGGTAAAGACAAGTAAAATAAAATAATCAATAAGAAAGATATCGACAAAACTGTCGATATGCAGAAATTACATTGCTATGGAAATAAATACAGGATCCCGAGCTATACATAGGCGTAGGCAATTGGTGTTACTAAATGGCCCGATCTATACTTGGGCGTGGAGGGTTGGAAGTGTTGAATATAAAACTAAGTAGTATTGAGAGAAACTAGTTTTCAGAAATGCACTAAATAGTTCACTACCTTAAATTTTGTTGCAATATATATATATTCATTTCTGTTTTTAATTTAAAACAAATATATACTTCAAGGTGAAACAGCGTCGTTTCACCCCTTTATTTGGGGTACAGAACTTTCAAGTAAATGTAGATAATTTAAAATGTGAATTTAATACTCTTTTTGTTCCATTTAACATAATTTTTCAGTTCCTGTTTCTTCATAGATGTAAACTAGTAGATGCCATACCTTTTTACTTCTAGGTTGCCTTTCACTGTTATGATCACTTTAAATTTACCACTAACCAGCTGTGCCCAGGATTATAAGATCTAAACCCCTGTACCTGTATGGTGGCATAGCAAAGTTTTTTTCCATGTTTTTAAAAAAGCCTTGAATAATATCTGTTGCGCATGATCAGCATCCATAAAAAACTTTTTATAGTTTATAAGACCCTTTCTAGGAACAATAACACCTCCTCATTCATTTTACAAATCGTTATTTAGTTTCTTTTGGACAGTGATTTGTAAAACACCTTGGAGAATTCATCCACGTGCCAGGAACATGTTTCCCTGGCGAAAAACAAATTTAAGGTTATCATTGCCAATCACAGTTTAAAAAATAAAAATTAAATAAAATCACTAAAATTAATAACTGGAAACTCCTATTAGGACATATATAATACAAAAAATTTTAAAGCTATAGACTTGTAACAGAAAAAAGTTCTACATCAAACTAAACTAGGTTTTGGAAATTCCAACTTTCATTATGTGAATTAGAACACAATCAAAAGCTCTACAACCTTCTAGAATGAATATCAGCTATGGCTAGAATAAAGTAGATCTGGTATTGATGTGGATATGCTGTATGGTATGGTTTAAACACAACAGTGGGAAGTGGCGTTGCCCTAGAAAAGGATAGGTTTTTGTATCGTAACAGTTAACAATATTAAAACTATGTTATTGTATATAACAAACTGTTTCTGGAGTGAAAACTATCTAAGAATCTTATTGCTTGCCTCTATTTATAAAATTGGTCGAACTGGTTTCCAAAATAAATCATCAGTTATCAGTAAAATGTTATACGAGGTCTGTTCAAAAAGCATTGCAACTTTTGTTTTTTTTCAAAAAATATTTATTCATGAATATCTATTTCATAGCCTTCAAAGTTATCTCCATTAGATATTATACACTTGTGCCAACAATTTTTCCAATCCTCGAAGCACTTAAAAATTTTGTGTGTGTTATCTTGTTCAACTCCTCCTTTGATGCAGTCTTTACAATTGTAGCGTAACGTCAACCTTTTATGGGTCTCTTCAGTTTCGGGAACAAGGAAAAATCATAGGGGACCAGATCTGGAGAATACGGTGGCTGCAGAATCATTAGTGTCATGGTGCAAAAGCCAATTTTTGTTCTTCCAAAAATCCCGGTGTTTCGGGCGGATTGCTTCGCGCAAATTGCGCATAACTTGGAGGTAATATTCCTTTTCACTGTTCTACCCTGTGGCAAGAACTCCATGCCCCAGCAATCGAAGAAAACTGTAAGCAAAACTTTCTCATTCGAGCAAACTTGCAGCGCTTTTTTCTTTCTTGGCCCGTGCTGCAGCTTCCATTGGCATGATTTAGCTTTAGTTTCCTAGTCATAACCATAAACCCATGATTCGTCAGCTGTTTCGACTATCTGTAGCAAATTTGGATTCACAGACAGAGTCCAACAGCATTGTTCATGCGTTGCTGTTTTTGGTCAGAATTGAGCGATTTTGGTACGAATTTCACGGAGACCCATGCCATGCCCAAATCATCGGTAAAAATCAAATAGTATGAACCATTCGATATGTTTAGGTCCTCAGGAACTTTTCTAACGATCGGTGATTCAACGATTGGTCAGTACTAGTTTCTTAACTTCATCAATGTTTTTCTCTGTTGTTGATTTGCTCGGGCTTCTTTCATGCTCTTTGTCGTTCATATCCTCTCGGCCCTCTGAGAACATTAGTTGGTGGGTTTTTGTACTACCAATAAACGTTGCTTCGGTCCAAGGTAGCTTCTTCATATGCTACAGTCAACATTTGAAATGCGTCCCGGCACCTAATACGTTTTTCACACAAAATATGATATAGATTCTTTGATTGATTATTTAGAACAGAGCAAAAATCAAAGACAAGCCAAAACACATCGAAGCAAAACAGCTGTCAACAATTAACTAAACATTCAAAATGGCCAAAATTTTCGGCAAAAGTGAGAGACATAAGTACCAACATAACAAATATAAAATCGAAAATTAAATATACGTAACCCACAGAACATGATTGACTAAAACAATAGTGCTATTAAAGGTATGTTATGTTAATTGATTGTGTTTCAGACTGTGCATTGTGTGTTCATAAATCTGGAGAGATTAGCAGTAACATAGGACATAAGATAATTCATAAGGTCAGAGAGCATTTTGAAAAATTGATGTCTGAGGGAAATTATAATGTTTGTTACATATTTGTAGCAAATATGTATAGTTAATCGTTAATAGTTCTGTTAATAGTTTTAACCTATCTGTCAAACTATTACACGTAATCTACTGTGCACCCCGTGTACTTAATTTTATATTTCTTCCCTCCTATGATCTATATTATAAGCTACTCAAATCAGTCCCAACTAAATTCAACAGAAATGTGACTTACTCTACATGAAAACTTTCATTATTTTTCAACAGAGTTCAGCAATCACTTGGACAAGGCACTTGTCTCTTTTCTCATCTTGGATTTCTCTCCACCATTTTGCCTCATTTGTGCATGCTGTTTCATTCATTTGAATCTTACAAATCCTTCCTCAAATAAGTGTTGAGATCAATATCAAAACAAAGAGAGAGAGATTTTATCAAATTTAACTAATTAATTACTTTTCTCATTAAACATCCTCAACCATAAGAGTGTTAGCACATGGTCAAGTAGTGAAACTATTTGTGTAATTTATTGGTTTAGTGAACATTTCAACTAAAGTAATTTTAAAGTGTTTTGTGAACAAGTTCTAGTGGTGTGCACACTTTACGCCAACATTTACATCTTGGAAGAACATTTTATTGTAAGTTTGTGTTTTAGCAATTTTTATTCAAATTTTGTTCATAACGTCTTTGTTAAAGCACAAACTCAAAGGTAACTCACACATTTGCTTTTAACTTTATCTGTGTGGGTTTCCAGAAGTATTATTAATTTACAATCTTGTCTTTCCTATCAGATTTAAGGGCTGAACGCCACACACAACTTCAAATTCAAAGTCATTGAGTGAATGTAATTATCATAGGAAAAATAATATACAAGTTAAATTGATTCAAACAAATAATCCTTATTCCCAATGCTATCTTAATACCATCTCATTGAAAGTCATGTGACAGAAGGATCTTATAATATTTAATAACATAAATAAAGGTAGTCTGATTGCTAGGCACTGAGTAATTATTAAACTAGAGGGAAAATAGTGTAGAGAATTAGAAACAACTTGAAACCCTACAGAGATATTGATATTAATATGTTCACTGTAACATCCTATGTTAAGGAATTGTGCCATCTACTTCAGATGTACCAAATGGGTTGGCACAGTTGGCATGGTATAGTATTATCTTAAAAATTAATATAAAGCATTGACTTGAATGAGCACTATTGTAATGAACATATTAATAGCTTAAAGAGGATGGATAGCCTTATTTAAGACACTGTAAGAATGAACTGGGATGAAAATAGTAAGTAGGAATTGAATCGATAAAATTGTTGAGGAAGCATATTTTGAACTAAGAAATTGGATGACAGAAATATTGATGATATAGGTTAAAATTTTAGAAAGTGGGTTTTAGTTCTAGGTAAAGGTATAAATCTTCTTTATAAGTAAGTATACAATGAAAAATAAGAATTTAATATTAAATCTTAATAAAGAATTAAATCCATTATAACAGTATTTTATTTTTATTTTATTTAAACCTTAGTGGTCTGCAATTAAATAGAGTACTCTCTGTTAGCGCAGAATTATTGTGTAAAACTAAATTCTGTTTTAAACGAATTAGGACTGTTACTTAATAAAATAATTTTAAAAATTGTAAATAGAATTGTAAAGATATTATATTTTTACAAGTTTAAAACACAAACTTTAATTCCAGTCCATAAACGTTCAAAATGGAATGCGCAGAACGATGCACGTAAGATTAATAGTTTTTAAAAAACAACTACTTTGTCTCTACTTGGCAATCAGCTTTGGGAGCGTCATGCTCTTTTTGAAATGTAGTGGAAGATTCAAGGGAGGGGAGATAGTGTGCCTTTGTTGCATTAGCGTATTTAACCCTTTTGTTTCCGATACATTTTGCATGGGTATCTGCTCCAGTCCCTGCCATTATTTATTGAACACATAGGGCTTTGACAAAACTTACACCAAATTTTTATTTATCACTGGATTTTCGTGATTCTTTTTTAAAATTTACTTCTCCAAGAGTCTGTTATAACTTAGTATAACTTACACTTACCTAGAATTATAATAAACATTTTTTAAAAATAATGAGAAAAATGTTACTTACTAAAAACATTTTTCCAAAATTTTCTGTTTCCATTTTATATAGAGTATATAAAATTAAAACTCTGTTCTTAAAAGAATGTAGTCTTTGTACACATAAAAGTGATTTTTTTCCAACTTTTCACTTAATTATATTCACAAACAACAGAGATGTAGGTTTAGAACTAAAAAGTGCACATTTAGTTCCACAGCACAACATTGCAAAAAACAATTACTATTTATTAGGAATATACTGTGGTTGAATTTAATAATAAATACACAAAAACCTCTTAACCACAAACTTTCTTTAATTTACCCTAATGTACATTTCAGTTACAAAGTAACCATCCTCAGAGGGATAACATACAAAGACAGTCTTTGTATGTTATCCCTCTGAGGATGGTTACTTTGTAACTGAAATGTACATTAGGGTAAATTAAAGAAAGTTTGTGGTTAAGAGGTTTTTGTGTATTTATTATTTATTGCAAAAAACACATTATAATGTATAAAAATAAAATGAATTAATAAGTCACTTGTAAAATTACAAAATAAAGATGAATTCTATTTTAGCTTTAATCAAATGTTCTGTTTTCTTATTGTCAGAAAAAAAGGGTTTTATGTTGTATACACTAACAAAAACTGCTACAAACAATAATAAACTTGTTATAAACAATGTAAACAATAAACTTTTTAAACAAAAAGATCAACCTCACAACAAAATTGTGAGTAACAAACAGACGACTCACTCACTACTCACAAAATTGATAGCTGACACGGTACTTGGCGCTAAGCAGCTATAGCCATTAAGTTTGAACTAAAACAGAGTTGCTAAACTAGAAGTGCTTTTAAGTACTATAACTTTGTAAACGAGTTTATTAGGAATGCTTAAATATATGCTAGAATTACTTTACTGATGATATTATATTTTAAAAAAATTATTTTGTGAATATCCGAAAATTCGGACGTCGGAATTAAAAGGGTTAAAAACAAAAGTAATATTTAGGTAATTTTTTTGGTACAATTTTATTTAAATATGAGTTCCAAAAGTAATATGGAAGCCGATCAAAACAGAAACGTGGCAGAATGGACAGGCAAAAATTATCAACTCCACATGAATTTTTAGATTTATAGTCTATCTATTTATACCACAATTTATTTAATTGCAAAATTATTCTAATTTGTTAACTTCCTAGTCAAAGCGATAAAATATTTTACATTAACCCATTTCTTCCCAACGTTGCGTAAACGCAACAGTATATTATATTGCACACAATTTCTCCATATAGTGAGTAATTTTCAATTTGAAGTGTTTTATTTATAAAACACTAAGAATAGAGTATTTTTCTATCATGCAATAATTATTTTGTTTTTAATAATATTATTTTGTCAACAAAGACTTCAATTACGATAAAATAAATTTTGGGAAAATCAACATTTTCAGTGTAAGAAATAAACATCAGCCTATTTTTAGAACAAAACCTTTTGCTATGTCAGCTATTCTTATCATCTTAGAAGAAGTAAACTTCACTGCTGAGTCACGTTCATTGAACCACAGCTCTTCACTTCCCCCTTATTCAACAGAGTTCGCATGTGTTGCGTTGACGCAATGTTGGGAGTTTCCCGGCAGTTGAAATATATCGGCCGTGTTGAAAGCAATTGACCAGTAGATCCGCTATGAGTTTTAAACGTGAGTGTTATAAAACAGCAGAAGAATTGCTTGCAGTTCTTGATGAAATTGAGGAAGAGGAAGCAGCATCCGGTGTCGATGCAGTTATCATACCACCTGATGTTGATGAAAATACCGATGAAGAAGATATCAACGATAATCAAATTGTTATAAACAACGGTGTTGATAGCGTTCCTTAGGATATCGCTGGTTCTTTTGAAGTTCACCTTTCCGTAAGTACAGATACAAGTAATGAAAAAATTTAAAAAACCAGTAGTGAAGAAACAAAAATTATGTCCAGATTAGGAAAATTCTTTACCAACTACATCAAAATTTCCAAATGATGTAGAAATAAAAAACCTTATAGAACAACTAAAAAACCAATATGGTGGACTAACAACTGTTGAAACATTCAATTTATTTTTTGATGATTTGTTCCTGGACAAAATTGTTGATTTTTCTGTATCTTATGCTAAGGAAAAAAATTACCATAGCTTTACTTTAACTCGTCCAGAATTGAGAAAATTTTTTGGAATTCTCATTCTGACCGGATATCATTTGCTACCTCAATCAAAAATGTATTGGAGTGAAGATCTTGATAAAGGTGTACCAATTGTACGAGATACAATGTCTAGAAATAAATTTGATGAAATCAAAAAGTACATTCATTTATCAGACAACAATAAATTAGATAAATCCAATAAATTTTCAAAGGTACGTCCCTATTTTGATGAATTAAATACCAAATTTCGTCAGTTTGGAGTGTTTTCACATAAATTATCAATTGATGAGCAAATTGTGCCCTATTTTGGACGTCATTCAGCAAAAATGTTCATGAGAGGAAACCCAGTGAGATTCGGTTTCAAAATTTGGTGCATTGCTTCTGTTGAGGGTTATGTATAGTTTTGAGCCATATGGAGGAAAAAATGGTGAAATAAACAACAGCTATGATTTTGGAGAGAAGGTCGTTAATAATTTGTTGAAAATAGTTGAAAATCCAGAGAATCACATAATTTTTTTTGATAATTTTTTCAGTACTTACAGTTTAGTAATTAAACTGACAAGGATGAATTTCTTAGTAGCAGGAACAATAAGGGAAAATAGGTTGCACAATATTCCTCTCACATCAGTGAAAAAATTTCTAAAAGCTCCGAAAGGAGGTTTTAAATTTGCCTTTGATAAAAAGGAGAATATTTTTGTTGTTCGATGGCGGGATGATTCAGTTGTTACAGTCATAACAAATTATGGATCAGTTGAACCACCACAAAATGTAAAATGCTATAATAGAAAAGAAAGGAAACAGGCCTTTGTAAAGCAGCCGAATGTTATCAATGTTATAAAGGAATGGGCGAAGTGGATTCTCATGATAATGCTATTGCCAATTACAGAATTAGAATAAGAGGTAAAAAATGGTGGTGGACCTTATTTGTAAATGGAATTGATTGTGCTGTAGTAAATGCATGGAAATTTTATATGTTATCTTCCGGAAATAAAATCAGTCAGATACAGTTTAGATCGCAGCTCGTTATCTCTTTACTTCGATCAGCAAATATTGAAGAACCTGACAAGTGCAGCAAAAATCTGCTATTAGGTCACTCCAGTAAAATTACTTTACCAGATGACGTACGAAAAAGACAAAACGGACCGCATTGTAGACCGAAACAAAAGTAATGCAAGACGGAGATGTAAAGTGTGCCACAGTCAAACAATTTACACATGCAAGAAATGACAAGTGTTTTTACATGTTGAATGTTTTGAAACATTTCACAATTCAGATTGAAATAAATTGTAAAAAGTAAAACTATGTGTACATTGTGTTTCAATAAATCGTTTCATGTAATGATTGTCATGTTTATTTCAACACACGCCATTTCCCAACGTTGCGTTAACACAATGCCTCAAGATGCAGGGAACTCCCAACGTTGCGGGAACGCAACAGGTCATTACTCAAAAACTAAAACCATCAGATTCATATTCAGGTTTTATTTTATTAATTTTATAGTAGAAATGTAGATTAAATAAGGAAAAATCATATAAAATATAGATTTTGTCCTATTGGGAAGAAATGGGTTAATGTAATTAGATGATAAAAGAGATAAAATATTTTACAATATATTGATAATGCTCATTTGTTTAATTTTTTCTTTATTTTGTAATTCATGACTAATTAAATTCCTGATTTATCTTTCTTTGAAACATACCTCTTATTAATTCAATGAGAATGCTCATAACTTTTGCAGGTTAATTATAAATTATGTAACATTTAACTGTAATATTCAACATCTATTCTATTTTTAATAGTGTTACAATAAAACAACAAATTGGAAGCAATAAAATTTTTTGTAACTAATGACTGTTTAATGAAGGAGTGGTTCTGTCTGCACCTTAAAACTCTGTTAGATAATTTTTGTGTAATTTATTTAATTCTATAGATGATTTTCAACATCAAATAAATAATGTGTTATTGTTTTCATATATTATATAAGAATCTATGAAAAAATAATTTTCATTTCAGGCTCACTTGCGGAGAGGTTAAATATTCCATATTGTTATCAGTTCGCACATATACGCAATGGTGTACTTTTGAAAATACGTTATTCTCTCGCATTAGACATAGGCAAACTGGTAGAATATGTTAGAAAGGAATTAGAAGACCCTATCAGAGAATTTCAGGACATCACTGACCTTGAGGAACTAGATGTGAGTGAACATAATAATCATGTATTTGAGTTACAAATTAGAATAATAATAATGGAGTACCATGAGTGTTGTTTTACCTAAAATTTCCCGGCATATATCATAATCGAACCTTTAGAGTAATTGGCCAATTTATATTATAAAGAGTTCCACTATATAAATACAGTTTAAAGTAAAAATGTTAACCCATATAAGATCTCTAATTAGATGCACAGTGCAACACTCATCAGGTTGAATTAATTCCTTGCGTCAATTGAGTTGTATTCTGCTAAAAAAATATTCCTATTTATAAAGAGCAAAATATTATATGTTTTATTATATTATTTATCCTTTTTGTTAAATTATTATTATTTGTAATTATACTTAGTGTAAATAAATTGGAAGTCAAATGTTTGGGTTGTATTCTAAACTCTCTTTATTATTGTTCACTTGAGATGTGTACGAAAATACACTAATTATAAAAATTATTTACACTACTACGACACAACAAACATAAGCTACTAACCGACACTGAGTAATAACTGTACTAATCACAAAAGTTCTCTTGACAAAAACTGATGAAAGGTTCTAGAACTTTTGGTAAAAGAACAAATCATGGGTTTTAAATATCTATCTTTATCTATGTTGTAAGTTAGAGAGGCAATAAATAACCCTTAAACAGCAGTCTTGTATGTGACATAACAGCAAATAAATTCTCTTGAAGCAAACATACTACAACAACATTTATGATTATTTGGGCTTCTCTATCTGGCGACTAGCAACATTTTTGTTAGAATGTGCTGTGCTCAACCATGGAGCATGGTGGGTTAAAAATTGGTGTAATATTCCATTACAGTATGAATGCAATATCATGTTGTACACATCCTTGAAAAAATACTGTCGACACTAAATCTGATTTAAAAAGCCACACTGTCAACTACTTTTAAAAAGATAAATCTTCTACCTTTTCTGAAGGCAATGAAGTCTATATCAATGTAAATCATTTTCATGTAGAACACATTTAAGGAGTTTTATCAACCTGAAAAATATTTTGAAATATAACATTCAGAGAGTTTGTAAAAATTACATGTTGCTTCTACTGGGATAATAAAACCGATTTTAAAATTACTCTATGGAAGGCAATTTTAAGTTTGCAGCAACTATGGACAACAGTTCCTATGAATTCTTTTACAATAATATTAATTCTCTTATTAATATTTCCTACTGAAAAGTTAGTTTAATCATACAGTAAACTCCCGATTATCCGTGGGCGGATTATCCGAGGTCTGCCATTGTTTTACAAATATCCAATTCTTATTGCAATCAGATTTATGTGTTTAAATTTCCAAACGGTGAATTACGACGTAAATACTCATATAAGGCTTAATAGAAGTTAAGATGAAGGGAATAGATATGTAAATATGTACATACTAATTTTTACATTGAAAGGGAAGCATCCCGACGCAAAATAAAAGGGGCGAGCAGACTACTGTATATAAGAGACAATGACAAAATGCTTGGACGCCCAAAAACCTAATGTGTATCAAGATTGTAAACAAATGTCAGCTAATCTCGGCTATAAATAGTCTAGGATGTGACATATGCATTATCCATGTCTATCATATACATTATCGATCTTTATGGCTTTGTGACACGAGTAGACACTTTGCGACAAAATGGTTCTCAAGGAACTTAGATCGCACATTAAAGCTAAATCAATGCTCACAAAAAACAGACGAAAGTGACAGATTTTTTTGTTAAAAAGTGAAAGTATTATGTGTAAAGGAAATTACATATGTACATACATACGTACTTTTGGCATATACTTATTTATATATTGTAAATAGTTAGACATATAAATGTACATGTTATAATCCGTCAAATACATCGACATTTAAAATTATTTTCTGTATTTATTTTGTCCTTTGAAGATTATTTTTAAATTGCATTAACCAGGGTCATTATTTGTGTAATTTATGGTATAATAATCGATTATCGATCGTTTTGCGTATTCTTTGTTCATAGCGGATTATCCGGGGAATTCGTTATCCGGCGTTGCCGGGCCACCCTATTCCACAGATAATTGGGAGTTTACTGTATTTTTATCCTCAAGTCTTAGAATGAGAACACTAAACTCTTACACTCTGCTCTGTTCCTGAATTAAATTTTTTGTGAGTCTGTAAGGTTGTTTATATTGTGAAAATTTGTGATCATTAGTTTTTGTCTGTATAAACTGCTAAAAGTATACCAATTTACAATCTTAGTTTATAATGTTTAATATTTGATTTATTTCTACCAATTATTGACAATAAACGTTTATTTTTTAGACTGTCTTTGAGAATTATTGAATGTAAGATTACAGATAGGTTTGTCATAGTTTTCTATCATTTAATTTATTTCCAGTTTATTTTTGAAATAATCTTTGTTCTAAAAATTGTGCTTTTGTTTTCCCTTTCTGTAGTCTTAGTTTTAGTGTCTTTTTTTGTGTATATTGTGCCATAGTTTGTCTATTATTGTGGTGTTGTATCGTTTGTGTATGCTCAATATTTAATGGTGTCTAGTTCTTTATTTATATTTTCTGTGGTCATTGGAACTTCTTTAAGTCTATGGAGCATGGATCTGAAAGCAACGTGTTTGTGTTGGATTGGGTGGTTTGAGGTGTTGTGGATTAGTGTGTCTGTTGTTGTGGGTTTCATGTAAATGTTGAAGCTGTATTTTTGTTTGTGGCTTTTTGTTATGGTGAGGCCGAGGAAGTTTAGGGATCAGTTGGTTTCAATCTCTGAGGGGAACTGGAGTTTTGGGTGTATTTTACTTATTAGTGTAGGTGAGGAGTTTTTCTCATTGTCGGGTGTTGCCTCTGTATAGTGTTATGATATCGACGTATCTGTGCCAGTAACACGCTGTCTTCAGATCCATGCTCCATAGATTTAAAGAAGTTTCAATAACCACAGAAAACATAAATAAAGAACTAGACACCATTAAATATTTAGCATACACAAATGGATACAACACCACAATAATAGACAAACTATGGCACAATATACAAAAAAACACTAAAATTGACACTACAGAGATGGAAAACAATTATATCACAATACCATACATAAACAGAACATCAAATAATGTAACCCACAAATTTAAAAAAATTACAAAACTAATAACAATTTACAGTACAAAATACAACACAATACCAACAATAAAGATAAACTACAAACACCAGGTATATACAAATTAAACTGCAACAAGTGCAACAAATTCTACATTAGGCAAACAGGTCGCAGCTTCAAGCAAAGAGTTGAGGAACATAAACAGAACACCAACTCAGCATTTTACAATCACATAAAAGAAGTAGGATACAAATACACAGAGATTTACCATAACATAGGAATCATACAGATCAACAAAAAAGAACCACATCTCAAGACACTAGAACAATATGAAATTTACAAACACAAAAAATACAAACATATTAGACGAATAAACCCGATACAAATCACACATACTCAGATCCTATCAAAAACCTGGCTTTAAAACCGTTATCGCTTAACCTAACAACTCCAAGCAGAAGACACTGATGTAGATCGCCATGGAGCGATTCGAAAACATTCTGTGTCAGTAAGTTTTTACAAAATGTAAAGTTCGGATAGCCATAAACTAATGTAAAAGTGATAGATAATTAAGTTACACCAATCGTAATGGACAACAAAATTCAATAGTATTACTTAAAGATGTATATAAAATTATAAGAGAATGGTTCCTTGCAATAATGAAGCATTATAAGAGATGAATAAAATAAGAAATTATAGACTATCATCAGCTTCATAAATTAGAAACAAAAAAAACAAATAAATAGTTACAAACAAAATTATTAGTTCAACACTATATACTGTATATAGAGGGAAAATATAACATTATTTTACCTCAGTGAATCAATGAACATTTTATTCACTTAACATTTCTACCTTATCTTATGGTTTAGAAACTTTAAATAATTCATGTGAGACAAAATTTAATATTTGTTGATTCCATCTTCGCGTGAGCTACTAGTAATCACTTACACTTTTTAAAAAAAGTTTTAACTTGCCTATAGTAGCACTTACTTTGCTTGTTGAGGACGGCCGTTTCGGGAGATGTGTCCCTTTGTCAACTCAGACCGTAACTCAAGTTAACTCAGAGTTACGGTCTGAGTTGACAAAGGGACACATCTCCCGAAACGGCCGTCCTCAACAAGCAAAGTAAGTGCTACTATAGGCAAGTTAAAACTTTTTTAAAAAGTGTAAGTGACAAAATTTAACATTTTTTAGTACAAATAAAAAAAGGAGTTTATAAAAAAGAATGTTCAGCATTATTCTTCGGATCATAATAAAAAAATGATATATAAGTTATAGAATAAAAAACTGCTTATAGGATACGTTTTATGATTTAAAATATTTACAAAACACTCAGAATGACTATAGCAGTTTATGTTGTTCTGATCAACACATGTATGGTTAATTATGGTAGAAGAGCATTCAGTAAGGGATTACTTTGGCAAAATTGACATTAAAGATGCAAGAAACATTCATTTAATCATCTTTGCTTCCTGTTTCTAATCTTTGTGCAAAAGTTTTGAATAGTATGCCAGCTTTAAAGATGGTAGACAAACATCTTTAATTGTTAGTGGCATTAATGATGCATTAACAGTATCAATGATGCAAGGCGCTTTCATTGTGAATTATCTTTGGACCTAGTAGAGTGAACTGAAGCTTTTTATATACTGCCCATCAAGTACTATTTTCCTTATATGAGGACATTGTTGAAATGCTATAAATAATATTTATAAAATTCAGTAATACCTCGACTTACGCTACCCTGTCTTACGCGATTCCCAAGTTACCCGGTTTTTAAACATGTCCTAGTTACGCAGAAACTGGCTTGTTCAGGAAAAAAATGCTTATGAGAACTTTTATAGCTCATGAAGAGAAAATATTTTCAGGTTTTAAGGCCGCCAAAGACCGATTGACAATAATATTTGGCGCAAATACAGCTGTTGACTGTAAGTTGCAATCTCTCATAGTTTATCGCTCAGAATTCCAAGGGCATTAAAAAATATTTCTAAAGCTAGCTTGCCCGTAATTTGGAAGTCGAATCGGAAGGCTTTGGTGACAGCTTTTTTTAGGACTGGTTTGGTCATAATTTCATACTTCAAAACGAACGTTAGCCCTATTGTCGGTCCTTTTAAAGTAATTCCTATTAATTAACAATGCACCCGGCCATCCTCCCACTACTTTAACTAATTTTGACACAGGCGTGAAAGTTATATTTTTGCCACCGGACACAAATAATTTGCTTCTACAGATGGATCAGGGAGTCATCAAAACATTTAAACCTTGTTACAGAAGATCCTTTGCGCATTTGCATGAAACTATGAGACAGAACAATGTAGCTCTCTGTTGAAGATTTTTGAAAATAATTCAATGTGTTAGATGATTTTAGATTCTTTTTACTTACTTCTTCGCAATATGTATGTATATAATATAATTATTCGTTGTGTTATATATTTAAGATTTTAATACATACACATTTTCCTTTCAAATCATTAGTTTATTTAGTCTTTGGTCCAACCAAACATGATTCCTATGTGATTGTATGTAAAATTACATGGTTATTGCTCGGACCCACCTATCACATAAGTAAGAGTATTACTGTAGGGTAAAATTATGTTTCCCTGTTTGGCAGTACTCTTCAGACATTGACATTGCCTATGGTTTAATGAACTAGAATCCTCACTTAGTTCTGAGTTTACTGCAAGACCTTGAATATCGTGAAAAGTGCTGTTATAATTAGGTTATGTTACATGCTTTGTAATATTAAATGAATAACTAGTTAGGTTTAAAATTTTTGTTTGTCATTGAATGTGCAATTCATATTTAATCTTGCCCATTTCTTTTATTATTCCAGTTTTGATGTGGTCGCTTCAAATAAAAACACTGGGACAATCCACTTTCTGATAGGAATATAAAGTATACTAAAAGTTAGGGGTTTTCCTTCTGTTCAGGAAATAGTAACAAAAAGCTCAATTGCAATAAGTATTTTAATCACATTTATTAGCTGAAACGGAAAGTACACAATATCAAGAGCACAGTGGTACAATATATTACAATAAAAATATTGAAAAGAACCCCAATACCACAAAAATAATCAAAAATAACAAATAAGACAAGTTACTTAAGATTAAACCCTTATGTACATTTCGATGACCATGTCATCATCATCAGAGGGTCTAGTTACAAAACACAATCTAGCCACAAGAAGTTACAAACTAGAATGATACCAATCGTTCTCCGCGGTCTCTATATATAGGCGTGAGGTAAGCTCCGCCCCCTCTCCGCCCTCGACCGACAAATAACGATCGGCCATCAAGAACCAAATAGGTTATGTCAAAAATTACATTATAATAATACATATGTAATAAAAACTACAGCAATAACAATTAATAAACTAAAAGTAATTAGATTAAAACATCGTAATTTGAAGAAAGCTATTTAAGTAAAGTATATAATGGTGAGTAAGGAATAGGTCCTTTATCTGCATTCATTAATTTACAATTTGATTTGACTATAAAAACACTTTCATAACTATTAAGTAACTTTTTTGAGTTTATACATTTAGCTAAAATAACATTTTTATCTAAATCATGCTGATTACTAAGGACATGTTCTGCTACACTTGATTTTTCTGGTCTTTCATATTTAATATGGGCAAGATGTTCTTTAAATCTGGTTACAATTTTTCTTTTAGTTTGACCTATATACATCTCGTTACAAGTACTACAAATTATCTTATAAATACCTGATTTTTCCAACATTGGAATTTTATCTTTCGGGTTACACAATAAATGCTTGAGTTTATTTTGAGTTTTATAGGCTATCTTAACATTTACCTTTTTAAAAATAGAGTCTAACCCTTTTGTTAAAATATTTTAACAAAAGGGTTAGACTCTATTTTTAAAAAGGTAAATGTTAAGATAGCCTATAAAACTCAAAATAAACTCAAGCATTTATTGTGTAACCCGAAAGATAAAATTCCAATGTTGGAAAAATCAGGTATTTATAAGATAATTTGTAGTACTTGTAACGAGATGTATATAGGTCAAACTAAAAGAAAAATTGTAACCAGATTTAAAGAACATCTTGCCCATATTAAATATGAAAGACCAGAAAAATCAAGTGTAGCAGAACATGTCCTTAGTAATCAGCATGATTTAGATAAAAATGTTATTTTAGCTAAATGTATAAACTCAAAAAAGTTACTTAATAGTTATGAAAGTGTTTTTATAGTCAAATCAAATTGTAAATTAATGAATGCAGATAAAGGACCTATTCCTTACTCACCATTATATACTTTACTTAAATAGCTTTCTTCAAATTACGATGTTTTAATCTAATTACTTTTAGTTTATTAATTGTTATTGCTGTAGTTTTTATTACATATGTATTATTATAATGTAATTTTTGACATAACCTATTTGGTTCTTGATGGCCGATCGTTATTTGTCGGTCGAGGGCGGAGAGGGGGCGGAGCTTACCTCACGCCTATATATAGAGACCGCGGAGAACGATTGGTATCATTCTAGTTTGTAACTTCTTGTGGCTAGATTGTGTTTTGTAACTAGACCCTCTGATGATGATGACATGGTCATCGAAATGTACATAAGGGTTTAATCTTAAGTAACTTGTCTTATTTGTTATTTTTGATTATTTTTGTGGTATTGGGGTTCTTTTCAATATTTTTATTGAAACGGAAAGTGTTTAATATAAAGATATCGTTGCTTGTTGTAATTATCTTGAATCCACTGACTGAAGTATAAGTCATTATGTCACAACCAATCAAATAGTTTTGAAATTACTTAATAAATACACAAAAACCTCTTAACCACAAACTTTCTTTATTTTTACCCTTTGGGGCCGCGGCGGTCGCAGTGGGAGTGACTAGTTCTGTAGATTATAAATAAGGTATATTTCTAGCGTTAATCAGTCTTTGTATGTTATCCCTCTGAGGATGGTTACTTTGTAACTGAAATGTACATAAAAGGGTAAAATAAAGAAAGTTTGTGGTTAAGAGGTTTTTGTGTATTTATTATTAAATTCAATCACAGTATATTCCTAATAAATAGTAGAAATTACTTGGTTCATAAATGAAATGATTGTTTCGAAATGCACCAGCAAGTAAGTTCATAATTATTCATGCGCAATAATTACTTATATCTCTTTATTTTCAGCTTGATAAAAGAATGTTCATAGGATTCTTTAACAGTAAAATTGATCCTGAATACGATATTTTTAGAAAAGCCGCTTCAAATTACAAATATGATTGTCAGTTCCGAACTGGATTTGGGTAAGTATTAGTTCTTTTTTTTATTAACTTTTCTAAGAGACTGTCAGTATTTAGTAAAGAGTATCTTGTCATTAAAATTGATCTCATCTTCACGTGAGCTACTAGTTTTAAACTAAAAACAGTTGTACATATGTTACACTTGTTTATAGTAGCAATTACTTTTATGATTGTTAAGGACGGCTGTTTCGGGTGATGTGTCCCATTGTCAACTCAGAATATAACTCTCCCAAAACAGCCATCCTCAACAATCATAAAAGTAAGTTCTACTATAGGCAAGTATAACATATGTACAAGTGTTTTTAGTTAAAGTACCATATATAAATATTTTGTTTATGCAATTTTTAAAAACAGAGGGCAGTTTAGATTATTTATTTATTAATGAAAAATTATGCTTTTTTGTCATTTTTAAATTAACATATTTTTACATTATTAATTATGAACTCAGCTAAACACATGATACTGTTGCCCCATTTTACAAAATAATGTAGTAGGGCAAAAAGTTTACTCATTTGATAAATGTCAGCAGGAGAATATCATTGTACATTTTTATGGTTACAAATCTGTTCAGTTTATCAATTTTTAACTCTAGTCGACAAGTTTTATTATTACTCTTATTATAATCTTATGCCATTTAACCCATTGGCACACTTGGAAGGAACATTTCCGTTATACTAACACGATTCTGTGTACTGGAACTGTTCCGTCCAGTGTAGCTTCTAGCAGTTTTACGATTTTCTACTGTATCCCACCCAGGCGCATATCCAAGGGGGGGGGGCGACCTTCAAGAACTTTGGGTTAAAAATCGACAATATATTATTAAATTAGGACATTTTTCGATAATTAAGTTATTATATATTCTCAAATATAAAATCCTAACTGTAATAAATAAAATAATTTTGTAACATTGTAATGCTCTTTGAATAATTATAAAAATAGAATCATTGCTAGTCAATGTTTATAAATACGCTCGAATTTTAACTTAATTTACTTAAGTTTTTACATACACGAGCGCGCACTCACACACACACTTATTATATATATATATATATATATATATATATATATATATATATATATATATATATATATTTTAGGTTAGTTTTGGTTGGTAAAGATTATTTAGATTTTTTGGACTAGGAGACTGACAGACTTACCTTGGTAAGAGTCCACACTGTAGTCTTGAAATAGAAACACATAAAAGCACTTAAACAATGATATATTTCAACCACACAGTGGTCTTTATCAATCGAAGAGAAAACACAAAAAGAAAACGAAAAGAAAACAAAAAGATTTCTTTTTGTGTTTTCTCTTCGATTGATAAAGACCACTGTGTGGTTGAAATATATCATTGTTTAAGTGCTTTTATGTGTTTCTATTTCAAGACTACAGTGTGGACTCTTACCAAGGTAAGTCTGTCAGTCTCCTAGTCCAAAAAATCTATATATATATATATATAGATATATATATATATATATATATATATATATATATATATATATATATATATATTGTAACATTTAGGAATAACAAGTAAGAAAGGGACTATATATAATATAATATAAATATGTAAGTAAATTTAAACCATAAAATAACCAATTATAAAAAAAGAAAAAAATTTAAACAACCTAAATTGGCAAAATCGTAATATTTAATCACAAGTTTCTAAACAGAACAATAACCACTGTAAAACAAACAATATAATAGAAACAATAAAATGTGTAACAGTTTAATAAAGAACACTAAAACAATGTAAATAATAGTAAAAGCCTTTAAGTGTTAAGAAAAGTGAAACCATTTTAAGACTGGTAGACTAGCGTATTAAGTAAGATGCGCGCGCATTGTGAATAGAACAGCTGGTAATTTAAACGAAGATATAATATTTAAATGCAGTTACCTTCGAAGAAATTAAAATCTAGTTATTAAGAACATGAAATGTACAAAAGGCAGTGAATACAGCATCCGTAAAGCAGGTAACAACAATTAAAAAAAGAAATAGTTTGTTCTAGCCATTTTAAAAGTGTGGCTTAGCGTCATTTTCAGTTCTTCACACCTACTCAAGCAAGACAGACGTGTTTCAGAATTGGCCAGCAAAATTTAACGAATTCAAACTTGGTGCGGGAGTGTTAGTCTCGAATTAAATTAACACTACAAAATACTTTCAAGAAAATAAATTAAAACTATTTATTTAAAAAGATATTATTAAATATTTTGATAAAAGGCTGAAAAGTGGAATCTGCAATCTAAAACACTTAAGTATATAGGCTAGATCCATTACTACATTTTGAAATTTTGCAATCAGACATTTATAAAAGAAAAGAAACCAGTGAATTTATTATAAAATTAAACTATAAAAGAAAACATTTAGAGATAATATTAAGGAACAATTTTACTTAGAAATAAATTAATTTGTAACCTAGTTTATAACATTTAGAGCTTAGTTTTTTTTTTTTTGTTCTTGTACTTTAGAGTGCCAAATAAGATTTCATTATTCAAAATTTAAAACCCACCAGATAACCCGAGATTAAGAGAACTTGTGCTAAACCAAAATTAAAATCAATTTAGGCGAAATTAAATAAAAACTGTTGCTGCCCAAAAGAGAAATACAATTTAGAATAATAAGAATTGTAATAATAGAGGAAACTAATAGTAAATTTGTAAAACTTTAAAAAAAGAAACAATTTGTAAATTATTAATAGAACTTACAATTGTTAAGGAAGTGTTTTAAATGATACATTAAACTTGTTATAAAAAAGAAAGTTCTAGAAAATTTATTTATCTTAAAATAAATTAGAAAAGTTACTAACCTACCTTGATTGAAAAAATTATTATTAAAAATACATTTTAAAGAATTCATTCATATAATTGTTATAAAAAAAGAATTTATTACAATATATATATATATATAGATAGATTTTTTTGGACTAGGAGACTGACAGACTTACCTTGGTAAGAGTCCACACTGTAGTCTTGAAATAGAAACACATAAAAGCACTTAAACAATGATATATTTCAACCACACAGTGGTCTTTATCAATCGAAGAGAAAACACAAAAAGAAATATGAGAGAATGAAATAAAATAAATATAAGTTGTAATCACAGATTGTGTAGAGTAGACATCAGATGACACAGATGCACAGATTAAAGATATATATATATATATATATAAATTGTTTCCATGAGCATATGAGTGATTATAGTTTATATAAGTCTGTCAGGGGAAAAGAGATAAGGCTATTGAGGGAAAAAAAAAAAAAAAAAAAAAAAAAAAAAAAAAAAAAATGGATTTATCTGATGTTGAGGTTAGGGGATTCTCTGGACTTGGTATACCACTGGTATGATAGTTCCCACCTTCTCAGTTCTGAGGGATTGCAATCAGGGGGGAGTGATTTAATTATTTTTGTGGTATAGCAGTCATCAAAAGTTGTGATGTTGTGACTCGCAGCATGTTGAGCTGTTGGTCTATCCATATTCATAATTTTAACATCATGTCTGTGGCCATTCATTCTGATATTCAGACCATCCGTGGTCAGGCCTATGTACTGTGCTGAGCAAAGTTTACATTGTAGCTGGTATATGACATTTTTCGATGTACAATTATGATGACCCTGTATTTTGAAGACCATTTTTGTTGTTTGGCTGTTGAAACTATTTGCTGAGGGGTGTATTGGACATGTCTTGCATCTAGGTCTATTGCATGGGAAGGAGCCATGAGGAAGTTTGTGTGGTTTCTCTGCATCAGGGTCTGGTAGTTTAGGATGTACTAGGATGTTTTTCAAGTTGGGAGGTTGCTTGTACCAAATTTGCGGTGGATCGGTGAAAAGATTTTTGGTGTGGACGGAAGCTTGAAGAATTTTGAAGCCATCTCTCAATATCTTGTTGAGTTTATGTAGACCAGGATGGTAGTCTGTTATTAAAGACAGTTTATTTTGTTCTGTTTGTGGTTTGGGGCGAACCGAGGATTGTGCTGAATGAATTTGGTTTTCAATGAGTCTTTTTGGGTATCCTCTTCTCTGGAAGGCTGTTGATATCTTTCTATTAAAATCTTCCAATTCCTTATCATTCGAACAGATTCTCTTACCCCTGATTGCTTGACTGTATGGAATGGATCGTTTTATGTTTATTGGGTGGTTGCTGTCGAAATGGAGATATTGTAGGTGGTTTGTCGGTTTGATGTGAATTCCTGTGTTGATATTTCCATTCTGGAGTGTTACCTCTACATCCAAAAAGGTGATGGCTGATGTAGATTTCTCCCAGGTAAATTGAAGTGTGGAGAATTGTGTCAGGCTGTCTAAAAATGCCTCAAGTGTTGAAGCACCCTGTGTCCAAATTAGGAAGATGTCATCTATATATCTATACCAACATAATGGCTGGTGTGTTTGTGTCTTTAGAAAACTTTCTTCCAACAATCCCATGTACAGATTTGCGTACGATGGTGCCATTCTGGTGCCCATTGCTGTTCCCTTTATTTGAAGGTAGTTCCTTCCCTCAAACTGAAAGTTGTTCTTCTCGAGGATGAACCTGGTCAGGTTCACAAGAAAAGGTGTAGTGGGAGAAGGCTTGCCTGGGCGTTTGTTTAGAAAATTTTCTATTGCAGATAGGCCGTGTGCATGAGGGATGTTGGTATAGAGAGAGGTGACATCTATGGTGACCAAAATAGTTACCGGGGGTAGAGGTACAGATATTTGTGAGAGTCGGTCTATGAAATGATTGGTGTCCTGGGTATGTGATGGAAGGTTCTTTACTAAGGGTTGAAGGTGTGAGTCGAGGAAAGCTGAAATTCTTTCCGTTACTGAATTGCAGCCAGCAATTATTGGTCTACCAGGTGGAGGGATTATGTTTTTATGGATCTTTGGTAATATATAGAATTGAGGAGTAGATGGGTTTTCATTATATAATAATTTTAGAGATGTTTCCGAAATGTTTTGTTCAGGAGCTGTATATTTGAGTAGGTCCGAGAGTAAATTGTTGAATTCTGTAGTGGGGTTATCTGTAAGTATTTTGTATGTTGTGATGTCTGACAGTTGCTTATTTGCTTCTTTGATGTAGTCTTCTTTGTTCATAATGACAGTGGTTGAACCTTTATCTGCTGGAAGAATCATAATATCTTTATTGTTTTTCAACGAAAATATTGCCGCTTTTTCTAATTTGGTAAGGTTAGGTTTAGTCTTCAGATTTTTAGTGAAATTTATATCGGTGATGCTTTGCATGATAAAGTTGATGTAAAGTTCAATGGGGTGATCAGGTGGTAGTGGTGGTGGATCCCAGTTGGATGGGGGTTTGAATTTTGCAAGACATACGTCTATGTTTGTATCCGTTTTGAAGGTTGGTGTCTGAGCTATATAATTTTTTATCCTAAGTTTTCTGGCAAAGCTGAAAACATCTTTTCCTAACTTGAATTGGTCTATTTCCTTAGCTGGTGTGAATGACAGGCCTTTAGAAATTACTTGTAGTTCATGTTCCGAGAGTGTGTGGTTGGAAATATTGTGCACGGCAACTGTTTTTGGTGAAGAGTTATTTCTTATATCAGGGGTGTTTTTATTATTATTTTTGTTATTTAGCAATAATGATTGGGTTGGCAGTTTAGGGAGTTGTCCACAGGGTACTGGTATTTTGAAGAGAGAACTGAGGCTAGGTTTGTCACAAACAAGAGGTGGTTTGTCGGCAGGTAAAACTGGATTATCATATTTTTTTTTTTTTTTTATTTTTTTTTTTATTTTGATTTGGCCAAAAAGATTTATTTCTTGAATGCAGAGTTTTGAAAGTTTATTTATTTTATTCTTTGCAAGATTGTCTTGCAGTATGTATGCTTTATTGAGAGTATCTTCCATTTGTTGTATTAGATATGGAAAATTGGAGGTAATTAATTTGGCAGTTGAGGTTAGTAATTCAGATAATTTGACTTGTTCTTGTTTGTGACACTGTAAGACCAAACTTCTAATTTGGAAAGAGTTGTTTTTGTAAATTGGAGAAATAACAGTTTTGATAAACTGGGGCATACCTGACAGTGGTGATTTCATATTTAAACCCTTTGGTGTAATGCCTAGATTTAGACATGCTTCTAAAAACAGTATATGCATGTTTATTTTTGAGATTTTAAAAGCCAGGTTTTTAAGCTGTTTCAAATACAGCTTAGGAAGATTCATATATATAAATCAGATAAATCCATTTTTTTTTTTTTTTTTTTTTTTTTTTTTTTTTTTTTTTTTTTTTTTTTTTTCCTCAATAGCCTTATCTCTTTTCCCCTGACAGACTTATATAAACTATAATCACTCATATGCTCATGGAAACAATTTATATATATATATATATATATATATATATATATATATATATATATATATATCTTTAATCTGTGCATCTGTGTCATCTGATGTCTACTCTACACAATCTGTGATTACAACTTATATTTATTTTATTTCATTCTCTCATATTTCTTTTTGTGTTTTCTCTTCGATTGATAAAGACCACTGTGTGGTTGAAATATATCGTTGTTTAAGTGCTTTTATGTGTTTCTATTTCAAGACTACAGTGTGGACTCTTACCAAGGTAAGTCTGTCAGTCTCCTAGTCCAAAAAAATCTAAATAATCTTTACCAACCAAAACTAACCTATAAATATATATATATATATATATATATATATATATTCTTGATATTTAACGTTATCCATTGTTTTTCCGTTGCACTGACTTTATGAAGTTAATATATTACTATTGTAAGTAATTTTATCCACCATTAAGTGCAATAATTTTACCTTGAGTGATGAGGCACCTTTCGGTCAATTGACCATTGTCGAATCACTGATGTTTTTCTGTTGTAGATGTTCGGTCTGTGAAATTGGTGTTTGTTGACGTTACGCGCACTTTTTCTTGATCTGTGTGTATGATATTTCTATATAGTATGTCTTCTGTATATGTTGTTTGTAGATTCATTAAATTGTTGTGTATGTTTTTATAAATGTGGTATTTTTCTAGTGAGTTTAGTTCTATTGGGTTGTTATTTATTTCAAGTATGGTTAGGTTATTTTCGTAATTTGTTATTTCGTGTTTATGGGATATTAGGTGTGCTGCAACATTTGATACTTTAGAATTTTTGTTTTTGAATGCTCTATAATATTCTTCAAATCTTATTTCAAATGTTCTGGTTGTTTTTCCTATGTAAAAAGCGTTACAGTTGTTGCATGTGATTTTGTAAATTCCTGATAGGTTATGTTTTTCTGAATTTGTTTTGTGGTTTGTGTTATTAAGATATTTTATTATTTTGTTGTTTGGTTTGTAAGTTGGAGTGTAGTTGAAATTAAGATCTAAAATACATATCAACAACACATACAATATAAAAAATGGATACGAATTAATTAATAAAATAAAAACGATAAAAACAAACAGCAACACAAAAATAATAAGTTATGACATAACTAACATGTACCCTAGTATCCCAATAGAAGAAACCATAGAAATAATAAAAAACAAACTGATATACAATAACGAAAAAAGAAACATAATAGATAGTATCATTACGCTAACCAAACACAATAAATAATATTGTGAAGAATTAGATAACATTACAAAAATAGCAATAGAAAATGGATACAACAAACACATTATAAAAAATATATACAATAAATTCACAAAAAAACCTAACCTCAACACAACGCTACAACCGGAACACGAAAATAATGAAAATAAAAAAATCTACCTAAAATATAAATACACCAATAACAAAATAGAAAAAATAACAAATATATACAACAAAGAATACTACACTCCAACTTACAAACCAAACAACAAAATAATAAAATATCTTAATAACACAAACCACAAAACAAATTCAGAAAAACATAACCTATCAGGAATTTACAAAATCACATGCAACAACTGTAACGCTTTTTACATAGGAAAAACAACCAGAATATTTAAAATAAGACTTGAAGAACATTATAGAGCATTCAAAAACAAAAATTCTAAAGTATCAAATGCTGCAGCACACCTAATATCCCATAAACACGAAATAACAAATTACGAAAATAACCTAACCATACTTGAAATAAATAACAACCCAATAGAACTAAACTCACTAGAAAAATACCACATTTATAAAAACATACACAACAATTTAATGAATCTACAAACAACATATACAGAAGACATACTATATAGAAATATCATACACACAGATCAAGAAAAAGTGCGTGTAACGTCAACAAACACCAACTTCACAGACCGAACATCTACAACAGAAAAACATCAGTGATTCGACAATGGTCAATTGACCGAAAGGTGCCTCATCACTCAAGGTAAAATTATTGCACTTAATGGTGGATAAAATTACTTACAATAGTAATATATTAACTTCATATATATATATATATATATATATATATATATATATATATATATATATATATATATATATATATATATATATATTGTAACATTTATAGAATGGGCTATATAATATTATTGAAGAATTGGAAGAATATATTAGAAATAACCCACACAAAATTAAAAAAAAAAAGAAATTCATTAAAAGATTGGTTAGGTTAAAATTGAAACTAAATTCTGGTAAAAGCCTAGGAATTGTAAACAAGGTATTTGAACTGTAAAATCCATTAGGAAATTTGTTATATCAAATAACCTAACACATAAATTAAAACAAGATAATCTAATAATAGTTATGTCTAAACAAATTTGTAAACTGTAGTAACATAGGGCCTAAGTAATTACTTGAAGGAAAAAGTGAAAAACGATTGTAAACAAAAAATTGAAAGGTTATGTTTGGAAAAGTCCAGTCAAAACACACACAATTCGGAACTATTTCAAAAGTAAAACACAAAGACACTTCACACACTAATAATAGTAATTAAATAAACACTGGAAACTTTATTAAGGATCGGAAAATTGAAACAGTAAGTTTCAACCAAAGTTTAACGAAATTAAAACTGGTGAAAATAGTTCATTGACATTAACAGATGTGAAAGCAAGGAAATAGGTCAGTGTGACAATCGATTCTAGTGAAAAAAAAAATCGAACTAAATTACAGGCAACATGTGTTTTTTTTAGAAGGAGAAGCCGCCATATTTTTCTTTAACAATTCTAGAAGTAAAACGAAGCGTTAGTTTTAGTCAGGGATAGCGTGGGTGACGCTACTAGAGGAAGCAGACCTTGCTGTGCAGTCAAAATTCTATTTATTTGGAAAGAGTTCGTCTAAATTATACCGTTTTGTTAAGAAGATTGGCCAAACTAAATTAAGGAGAAGTGAATTACAAAATGTAATACTGTGTTAATATAAAGTGAAGTAAATAAAACGAATTTAAGTGTGTAAAAAGTCAAATTTGGAGAGAACGGAATCTTACGTAAGCTAACTGAAATTTCGATATTTGATAAGTTATTAGCGCTATAAAAATCAATTTTAATGGACATTAAGATAATAAGGAAGTTTAATTTTGTACAATAGAATATCTTGTAGTTAATTAATAGTAAGTAATAAGAAATAATCCAGTTCAAATAGTAGCCTTTTTGCATATTCAAAATTTAAGTTTTTCCATCAGGAAAATATTTGTTAAAACAAATTTCAAAATTTAATATTGTTTTCAAAATTTATTTAAATAACAAAAGAAGTAAAAATATAGCCCATGCTATAACCCCGAGATATCAAGAGATCTTAAACTAGCCAAGGGTATTAAAATGTTGTAACTATAAAAAAATTTAAAAAAATTAGAGTTAGTATATTATGTTAAAAGTTGTTAAGTTTATTTTTGTTCTGTTTATTGTGTTAATTGTTTACTTGTTGAATTAATAAATAATTGTAATAAAGAATTTAAATTACAAATGCCTGAGTTGTGTTGTGTATTATAAAAAATACTTTACAATTGGCGCAACAACGTGGGGCTCGATAAAATTTATTTAGAGAGATTTTGAAATAAAATTAATTTAGAACTTTTTATATGAAAAACATTTGAACTGGAAATAGATTTAGAAAAAATTTTGTAAAATTAAACACTGAGTTGAATAGAATCAAGGCTAGGTTTATAGTATATATAAAAATTGTTTATGTTTGTATAATAAGTTACTTACAGATAAAAAAAAAAAAAAAAAAAAAAGAGGAAAATATTATAGGCGAGCTGGTAGTTGTAGGGGACCAGGAAAAAGGGACAAATTTGGAAATGGAAGGCACAGATATGCCAATAGGAAACATTGAGGTAGAGGAAGATAGGGGACTACCACCTATGCAAACCCAACAGGAACAGGGAAATAATGAGAATGTAGATTTAAGGGATATAATGAGAATTATAATGGAAATGAATGCAAACTTAAAAGAAATGAATGAAAATATAAATACAAAATTAGATAAGATAGATGGAATGAATGAGGATATGAGGGAAATAAATAAAAAATTAAAGGAAAATAGAGATGAAATGAGAGAGACGAGGAAGGATTTGAAATTCATAAGAGATGAAAACAGGGAGGAGAATAAGAAAATGATAGAGGATATGAGGCGACAGTGGAGGACAAAGAATAATGCTGTAGTAGAGAATGAGAGAAGAGACTTAGAGGAGAAAGATGGAGAATTAGAGGAGATTAAGGAAAATTTTGAGAAAACAAATGAAATAATAGCTGATGAGATAGAAATTAATAAAAAAGAGATAGAGAAAGTCGAATATATAACAAAGAAAAACACAGAAGAGTTAGGAGAGTTAAAATTAAGAAAGGAAGTAGGAAAGATGGAGGTACTGCCAATAAAAAGTATAACAATTCAAACTGCAACTAAAAGGAAGACTGAACAGATTAATAAAATGAAAATGGTAATAGGAGAAATGGAAGGAGTTAAATATCCGTTTCAATGCATAGTGGTACAAAGCTTGTTGAGAGAAATGATCATAGGTACGGATATGTTAATGGATGTGGAGGCACAACTCAAGTTTGGAAAATGGGAAATGGAATTTAAATATGAGAGTAACACAGAAAATAGAAACTATGAAGCAGATGAAAGATACAATGGAGATGTAAACGGTGTTAAGGCAAGGACAGGCGTGGGGACAAGAAAAGAGCATGGTGCCCACAGTCAATCGGAAAACTAAGACCATAGGAAACCCAGGAATAGAAATTAAATAGAGGAAACAAGTTTACAGGCATTAATAGACACAGGCAGTAAAATGACATGTATCAAGGAGAACTGGATATTGGAAAATAAAAATAAAATAGGAAGGGAGATATTAAATATAGGTAAAGGAAGCAATATGAATAAACTCTAGGTGACTATGTGTATAAGAAAACGTTAGCAGGAGATAAGTTTTAAGGGATGGTAACTATATCTATGATAATTTATTAGAAACTTCGTCGAATAATGAATAAATATAAAATTAGGTATATTTAAACTTCGTCGTATTGTAAGGGAGAATCTGCGTTGATAAATAATGGAACTTCGTCGTATATATCATATATTATAAAAGAAATATGAATCTATGATAATAAATATTAAAGCATCGTTGTAATAAAAATATGGTAATTGTGTATTTAAACTTCGTCGTATTGTAAGGGAGAATCTGCGTTGATAAATAAGTATTAAAACAAAATTTATATTCGTTGATATAGGGATAGTGTAATCGAAGGAACTATAGATATGATCAAATAGAGGATATGAGATTGCAACCTTTAAAAATATTAGATGTTTAACTTCATACAAAATAAACTGAGATGATATAAGGAAATAATTGAACTGGATGTGAGATTGGAAGGGGAGATAAAATACTAACTTAGAACTAAGAGTTAGATGAAGCTAAAAGCAAAATAAATATGAGATAAATAATAAACAAGGAATAAACAGAAATAAGGGAAAGAGAAATGTTATAACCAATTTGACCAAATCTAGACAGACTATGACTCGGATAGGCTGGGATTTAAAGACACGGTATCAGAGAATATATGTTAAATAAATATTGAATCAGACTTATGATTGGAAGGTTTCCAATTGTAATAAAAAAAAATAAAAAAAATATATAGTTATGGAAGGAAGTGTAAATACCAGAACATGATTTATTGTTACTATATGTTAGAATTGTTAAAGAATTGTTGATTGAATGTTAGTTATAAGTATATTGTGTTGTTAGAAGATATGTTAAGTAATATGTAGCTTGAAGTGTTCAGCTCAGTATTTGATTGTTAAAGAATTAAGATAAAATTGTGTCGTAGGAATTAAGTATAAATGGACAATTATAAAAGTAGTAAAGACAATGGACGGTAAGTTAGCCAAAGTGTTGAGGTACTTACTCAATAAAAAATGTGTTCAATTAGTTATTAAATAAAATGTACAATTAGGAAATAAATGTTAATTTGAATTTAATTTAAAAAAAAAAAATGTATATTTAAATAAGCTTGTAGAATGTAAAGAATGTGTAATGTAGATATTAGTAATATTTTTTTTTATTTAAATTAAATTAGGGGACATTGTAACATTTATAGAATGGGCTATATAATATTATTGAAGAATTGGAAGAATATATTAGAAATAACCCACACAAAATTAAAAAAAAAAAGAAATTCATTAAAAGATTGGTTAGGTTAAAATTGAAACTAAATTCTGGTAAAAGCCTAGGAATTGTAAACAAGGTATTTGAACTGTAAAATCCATTAGGAAATTTGTTATATCAAATAACCTAACACATAAATTAAAACAAGATAATCTAATAATAGTTATGTCTAAACAAATTTGTAAACTGTAGTAACATAGGGCCTAAGTAATTACTTGAAGGAAAAAGTGAAAAACGATTGTAAACAAAAAATTGAAAGGTTATGTTTGGAAAAGTCCAGTCAAAACACACACAATTCGGAACTATTTCAAAAGTAAAACACAAAGACACTTCACACACTAATAATAGTAATTAAATAAACACTGGAAACTTTATTAAGGATCGGAAAATTGAAACAGTAAGTTTCAACCAAAGTTTAACGAAATTAAAACTGGTGAAAATAGTTCATTGACATTAACAGATGTGAAAGCAAGGAAATAGGTCAGTGTGACAATCGATTCTAGTGAAAAAAAAAATCGAACTAAATTACAGGCAACATGTGTTTTTTTTAGAAGGAGAAGCCGCCATATTTTTCTTTAACAATTCTAGAAGTAAAACGAAGCGTTAGTTTTAGTCAGGGATAGCGTGGGTGACGCTACTAGAGGAAGCAGACCTTGCTGTGCAGTCAAAATTCTATTTATTTGGAAAGAGTTCGTCTAAATTATACCGTTTTGTTAAGAAGATTGGCCAAACTAAATTAAGGAGAAGTGAATTACAAAATGTAATACTGTGTTAATATAAAGTGAAGTAAATAAAACGAATTTAAGTGTGTAAAAAGTCAAATTTGGAGAGAACGGAATCTTACGTAAGCTAACTGAAATTTCGATATTTGATAAGTTATTAGCGCTATAAAAATCAATTTTAATGGACATTAAGATAATAAGGAAGTTTAATTTTGTACAATAGAATATCTTGTAGTTAATTAATAGTAAGTAATAAGAAATAATCCAGTTCAAATAGTAGCCTTTTTGCATATTCAAAATTTAAGTTTTTCCATCAGGAAAATATTTGTTAAAACAAATTTCAAAATTTAATATTGTTTTCAAAATTTATTTAAATAACAAAAGAAGTAAAAATATAGCCCATGCTATAACCCCGAGATATCAAGAGATCTTAAACTAGCCAAGGGTATTAAAATGTTGTAACTATAAAAAAATTTAAAAAAATAAGAGTTAGTATATTATGTTAAAAGTTGTTAAGTTTATTTTTGTTCTGTTTATTGTGTTAATTGTTTACTTGTTGAATTAATAAATAATTGTAATAAAGAATTTAAATTACAAATGCCTGAGTTGTGTTGTGTATTATAAAAAATACTTTACAATATATATATATATATACAGTGTATATAAAATGCATCAATCGCCCCCCCCTCTAAAGCTATTCGCTGGATATGCGCCTGATCCCAGCATTTGATTAATGTTACTAGGTGAATCAGCAATATTTGTTTTATAAATATTTTGTTTATAGGAGGGGTAACCTTTCTGGAAATACTATCACATGAAGTTTTGAGGTTGTGTTTGGTATAAACAATGTCTCAACTGGGTTCATGCTAAAGGGAAATAGACATATTTACTTATATTCATGTTTGTGTGAGCGGTCGAGATAACTATTAAATAAATGATAAGACTGTTGAATATCAAGTCAGAAGTATGTTTATTTAGTACAATTCATTATCGGGAACTAATTTGTTATATAAAGCCTGAAAACAATTTTAGTCATAGTCAACACACATTTAATTTAATAATTAAATTAATAAAATTATAATAGTAGTTTTATTAAGTTTACATTTCAAGAATAAGTCATGCAAGTTTCAAAATAATATAATGATAAACAATAAAGTTATATTCGTTTTTATGAGTCTTTAAAAGTGGCAAATTAATAGGAATTCTCAGGTTACAAAAGGTTCTTAAAAACTGGTATGCCAATGTGTTAAAGGTAGCAACTATGTACCCAAGAAACACCAGTTTAAAAAAAGTTAATTTAATTAATCAATAAATATTGTCTTTAGCTATTTATAAACAATCACTTTTGAATTTGAAGTACTTTCTATAAATTTTTTTCAAATTGATTTATTTTCAGTTGATAGTAATAATATTTTTATACCTAATTCTGCTGCAAATCAAAACAGACTAACAAATTTTTATTTTTTCAGAGAAATTTATACTAAAATGCATCCATTAGGAAAACCAGGTTTAGTGTTATGTTACAATGATGTATTTTCAAATAAAAAAGAGGTTACTTTCACTGGATCTTTACAAAATTACGAAGAAGTAAATGAATGGATGTCTGAAAATTACATTCCTCTTGTAAGAAAAGTAGGACATCTGGAATATGAAGATTTAATTTTTGAAGAACTTCCATTGTTGGCATTACTACATAAACCTGAAGATAGAAAAATTGTCATAAAATTTACGTGTATATGTGAATCTTCATTTATAAATTTAAAAAGTAAGAAAGAATGTAAAATAATTAGGCTGAGGAATAAAATTAACTTTTTTTTATACAAAGTGAATTATGTGATTCTTAAAGCTTATTTCTAATATGCCCTCAGTCTTTACATGTGACAGATAATTTAAATTTAAAGATTTATATATTTTCATGCATTATTATAAAACTTGTTATATCTAACATATACGATCAATCAATGACTTTCTCCTGTATATTGCTTCTGGAATGTTTCTCCTGGGCGTCCAACAAATATCAGCCAGCATATTTTATTATTCTGGTTTTCAGGCTTGGGTTTTCCATGGTTAAAATAACTTTATGAACTTGCTCATCATGACCTTCGCCGATCTTATCAAGATTTCCAAGTATAAAATCTAAGTTAGAGTGCAAGAAATGTAACTTTAGAGACATTTTGCATTCTATGGCATTGTTTGAATCAAGCAAATTCCTAAGTCACAATAACTTTCGGTTTTATGATTCCCTAAAACATTAAAAAATTCTTTTATGAACAAATTCCTGGCTGTTATTCTACGATATTAATTCCTCTTCAAGTTTATTAACTTGGTATAACTGCCTTATTTGTTGACTACAAATATACCCTCACTTATTTTGCATTACTTATTCTTGAGTTGTTGGTTAAAAAAATAAACCTTTGGCCCATTGTCTTTACAAAGTTTTTCCCAATTTAATGGCGCTATGGGGACAATCTGGCTGAACTAGTGGAGGGTTTTTTATATTTTTGTTTCCTGGAATAAATTATTTACTTGTTGGAGTCTTTCCGTGTATGGTGATTTTTAGTTCCTGCTATCCCATTCACATAGGAAACAGTAAAATTTGGTGTAATAAAGCTGCAAGCCAAGTAAAAGTATAGTGATTTAAATCTCCATTGATCTTCTGATTTGTTCAAACAGAATCTTTTCGAGCAGTAGTTTCATATTTTGATATGATTTTTTAATTTCAGTAGCATTGGCTAATGGTGTAGATGGATATTTATTTTCATTATTAACAAGTACAACTTTTACAATAAATTCAACTACATACTAGTAGCACCCCGGCCCCTAGTACCATATAAGATCCCCTTGAGTTAGAAAATGAGGCTCATGTGAATAAGTACTACCTTGGAAATCAACATAACTTGCATGGTTTTGTTAATTAGTTTCCAAATCACTATTCCTGTATGTAATGTTTTCCTTTTTTTTGTGGGACATTTAAATCCTCACTGAGTAGACGTCATATTGCAGAAGGCAGTATTTTACCTGTAGCAACAAGTTAGTGGATAAGAAACTTGTAATAATGTCATTGATTTTTATTAGTGTTTTTGCTATGTATACATTAAAATTAATATAGTTTATTGTTGTAAAATCATTACAACAACTCAATATAGTGAAATCAATGTATTTGATTGTTTAAATATATTTTAATACATTTCTTTAATTTGAGTTAAGAACGCATATCTGTTTGTCACAATGTATTGATAAATGTACCTTCATTGTTGATAAAAGAACAATTTAAAAATATTTTTGAAAGATAAAGAGTATGGCTGATAGAGAAATTCTGATTTAATATTTGTATTCAGTGTACAATGTTACATATCATCACTACCAACATCTCTTGTGAAAAAATTTATCTCAACTAGTTTTATTTTTACAAACGTAGGATTTACTACAGAATATTTTTTATAATTTAACATATTATAAATCTTTACAAATGTATAAAATTGTATTTGGTGTTTTATTGTATAACGTAAATTTTTACTTTAATTTCAGAAAAAGTCGTATTTCTAACATCAGATGATGCAAAGTGTAATTGTTATTTATTAAATAGATCCAAGAATAATACCAATAACCTACCAATAATCATATTTATGACGCCTTATCATTTTCGATTTGTATTCAAGGACATTCAAGAAATTGAAATTCCTGGGAAACTTGAAGAGTTTTTAAATGATGTTGTAAGTATTTGCATAGCATTAGTATTCCTACTAGTTTTATAACACATTTATTATGGATTTTATTATTTTGTTTATCAATGGCTTAAGCTGCAATTATAGCTTGACTTGGACAGAGCACCCCAAACCCTATAGCAAATTTATGTTTGGTTGATTTTATTGTTTTGTTTATCAATGGCTTAAGCTGCAATTATAGCTTGACTTGGACAGAGCACTCTATAACAAATTCAAAGAATGGGATTATTAAGAATAGAAACTGTTTCTGCACTGTTTCATATGTAATGCAGTTGATTGCACTGATCATATCAGTAGACCTGGTTCAAGTGAGACAATTTATATGTAATCTTAATAGGAAGATATATGGGGAAGAGGCGACTAAATGAGCTAGAGTCAATAAATTAACCGAGTGGCACCTCCGATGAAATCATGAACATACATAAAGATGTTGTTCATGGATATTTGAGTTGATAAATAGTGTGAAGAAATTTATCACACTATATAGTGTAAAAATTTATCTTAAGTTGATAAAGAGTGTGAAAAAATTAACATACCTTAGCTATAGGGTAGTGATTTTTTGTCACATATTTTCATGGAGCCACAGATGCTCTAAATAATATTTGTTGAATATGGGCAAAGTAAATTCCAAGAAGTAAATGCTGGATGGGCTTGTGAAAGATTGATAACACATACTGTTTTAGAAGTTTGAAATCTCTTAACCCGTTATGGAATACTGCTTCAAAACAACAATTCAATTTCAGTGACCACTGAGTACAAAATTAATTCGTATTAGAAGTAAAATAGAATCTAATTTATAAAGTATATAAGATCTGTTAGAGTGAATTGTTTCATCTGTTTCAAAATGTTTTAGAGTTATTATTTTGAGCTCATTCAATTTTGAAGAAATTGAATTTTTTTCTAGAAAGTTTGCATTTGTTTTCTTCTTAATTGCTTCCTTTAAGCTCATCCTGAGTTGTCTTGTTTTTTAAATCAGAAAGCAAGATCTTTTTTGTTAATTTTGTTAAATAATAATCAATAACTCATTTATAACCTTATGTGTGGTATATGACAAAAAATACAAAACTTTTCCAAATTGTATTTGTTATATTCCCAAAATTCCATTGTAAGAACATTTTATGTACTCATCTTCTTTCATACCCTTTCAAGTGCCAAAGCCATACATAAATGGTTACAGACCAAATGTGTAAGTTTATATTTTAAAATTAATTCATCCTGCGCCTCATTTGTAAATACCTGAGTTATTAAAATACTTTTATCTATGAGCCCTGTAGTTTTTCCAACCTAACTTCAGAGTTTAAATCATTTAAAACATCCTATAAGAAGATGAAATCATGTAAATTGTTAACTGATGTCAAAACCATTTTATGGTAAACATGGTCATAACATTTTTTTTGCAGTTGTGTTGTAATTAAACAGTGTATATATTGAATCATAGTCCTAGTTGTAATAACCTGTTCATTGAAATTGTAATTTATAGTTTTCAATATCTCTTGAAAGTAAAATAGCCAGTAGTAATATTGAATTAACTTCAGTGATATTAGTAATGAAAATTGCAACGATTCAAGTTCAAATAATGAACCATGTTCATATTACCATTCAAATCGCAACGTTTAACATAAAGTGATTGGTTTTTAAAACTATTTCAGTTAGTAAAACAATTTATAGTTTTTTTTCTTTTAAAAATATATAAGATAGGTAAGAAAACCAATTTAGAAAATTATTATATTTTTTAATCTCCGCCCAATGAGATATTCTTACTTGACAAACTCTGGAGTTAAGGGATTAATTGGATCGAGAACATTAGTAGGAAATTTTCTGACACTAGTATCTAGCGTTTAAACCAGATTTTTGTTTTTCAATCATTCACAGCCTCCTGTGGCCATTAAAAAGACTAAAATTATAACAATTATTATAGTCTTGATAATTCCTATAGGAGGTTATGAATTTCCGAAACACCTACAAAAAATTTTAATTAAATACTAGTTAACTGTCCATTTCGTTAGAGTACTGAGTTTACTCTAATGATTCATTAGATTAGATAAACAAATTTATTACTACATAAAAGATGTCAGATTCTTTTTATTATAAGTTTAAAACAGTTTAAAGAACTATTATGTAGCTATGTATTTAAATTTATTCAACATCTTGTTTTTTTTTAGCTTGCCCAAATTCATTTCTCTTGGTGCCTTGTTAGTATTGTGGTAATATACATTTTTGTCCAAGGGAAATTTTGAGGGTAAGGTTTGGTGCTTGTGTTGTGAGTAGGTTTAATTGTTGTGATCAAGGAAGTTGACAAATCTATGAAATGAGCTGTGAAACAATTTATCTAAGGTCATTTTGTTTGTTTGTTTGTTTTTTAATTTAATCCTGCATTTGAACTCTCATATGATCCTGCAGAGGATAACTGGAAAAATTTATTAATTTATTATCGCTGGGCATGAACTATTTGGATTCTTTTGATGAAGATGATCTACACATATTTCACATGAAGCAAAAAATTCTATTCCAAAAGATGTAAGAATATTTTCTTGTATGCTCTATTATTTCAACAGTTTAACATTCCTCTTCTCTAAGCAATGTCATACTTTTTTGTAAAAACAGTTTTTGACACAGGAGAAAGGAATCTCTAACACTACCAAAACCAAAAGAATAATTTATAACTGGAAAATGGGGTTTAAGGTACATTTTATGCCTGAGGATGCATTTCATGTAAGAGTTAATATTACGCTCAGTATTCATACACCTGAAGTTAACTACACTTTTGTTCATTTACTTGAGTGTTCCGACTATAAAAATGCTCTTCAGAATTAACTACAAGGCCTTTAGTTAAAGACATTTTTTGTTCAAAACACAGGCTTCAGTTGTGGAGTGTTGGAATACATTTTTATGGGTGGCTTATGACTGTGAAATAAGCAAAAAACAAAAGCTGATGAACAGCTAACATATATTTAAAATATGATGCCATATAATTTTACGTACTATCTAATTATCTATGTGAAGTAAAGTATGTACTGTTCTGTAAATTGGATGAAGAAGAATGAAGAACTTTTAATAGCAACAAATTGAAAAAACTTAATGATATTGTATCAAAAAAGAGTTTAGCTGAGTTCAAATCATTGAGAAGAAGTAGTAGTTGTGTGTTTGTTTCTGTTTCCATATTGTAACAGGCATTTCATACATTACAAGCCACTTTGCCTATTGTCTGGAGCATGGAAACAATTTTTGAGCTGTGTCTAATACATTTATGAAAATATCAATATAGAAACCTATGTTCACAGTCAAGACTAAAGTATTTGTAAAGAATTTTACAATGTTCAGAGCAGATGGAATCTTTGAGGAATTTGGAAAGTTGAATAAAGAGATGATGCCACATTCATTGACCATGATTGGTACAGCATTGGCACGATGCTTTTTAATATGACCTAAAAATATTTCAGAAATTGTAATTTTGTTTTGATTTTTATTTATATATATATATATATATATATATATATATATATATATATATATATATATATATATATATATATATAGGAGGTTGCTTGTACCGAATTTGAGGTGGATTGGTGAAAAGATTTTTGGTGTGGATGGAAGCTTGAAGAATTTTGAAGCCAACCTCCCAACTTGAAAAACATCCTAGTACATCCTAAACTACCAGAACCTGATGCAGAGAAACCACACAAACTTCCTCATGGCTCCTTTCCATGCAATAGACCTAGATGCAAGACGTGTCCAATACACCCCTCAGCAAATAGTTTCAACGGCCAAACAACAAAAATGTTCTTCAAAATACAGGGTCATCATAATTGTACATCGAAAAATGTCATATACCAGCTACAATGTAAATTTTGCTCAGCACAGTACATAGGCCTGACCAAGGATGGAAGGATGGATGGAATATCAGAATGAATGGCCACAGACATGATGTTGAAATTATGAATATGGATAGGCCAACAGCTCAACATGCTGCGAGTCACATCACAACTTTTGATGACTGCTATACCACAAAAATAATTAAAGCACTTCCCTCTGATTGCAATCCCTCAAAACTGAGAAGATGGGAACTATCATACCAGTGGTATACCAAGTCCAGAGAATCCCCTAACCTCAATATCAGATAAATCCATTCACTTTTTTCCTTAATAGCCTCATCAGACGTCTCCAATCTCTTTTCCCCTGACAGACTTATATAAACTATAATCACTCATATGCTCATGGAAACAATATATATATATCTTTAATTTGTGCATCTGTGACATCTGATTTCTACTCTACACAATCTGTGATTACAACTCATATTTATTTTATTTCATTCTCTCATATTTCTGTTTGTGTTTTCTCTTTGATTGACAAAGACCACTGTGTGGTTGAAATATTTCATTGGTTAAGTGCTTTTATGTGTTTCTGTTTCAAGACTACAGAGTGGACTCTTACCAAGGTAAGTCTGTCAGTCTCCTAGTCCAAAAAATTTAAATAATCTTTACCAACCAAAACTAACCTATAAAGATATATATATATATATATATATATATATATTATCTGAAATAACACTAAGTTGAAAATATATTTTTAAATATTGAACAGCCTATAATTAAAAGCTTTTATTTTCATTGACTAATCCATAAAATCCCATAAGTAACTATTTGGGTAAATAAGTGAAAATTGTTAACATACTTGCTGACGTGTTTTGAAACAATCGTTTCATTGACAAATTCAACAGATACTCTAGACGTTGTGAATTAACTTCGTCAATGAAACCACTGTTTCAAACGTGTCAGCAAATAGGTTAATAGTTTTCACTTAGTTACTCAAATAATTATTTATTATTTATTCACTGAATTCAAGATGATTATAACGAGCACATTCCTTATGTCTTTATTACTCAAATTATATATAGACTATTAATTTTTTTCAGAATCGTGAAGCTCCAATAGATAATGGTGAAGCGCCAGAGTTAACAGAAGAAACAATAAATGAAACTATAGGTAATTTAGTGATGGCAGTATCTAACTAATATTTTTCATTTTGTACATTGTAATGTTGTAAAATTATTTTGACAATGTGTATTTCTCCTCACACTCTACCAAAGTGTAAACATAAGACCTTTTAAAAAGTTTACTAATATTTTGGAGATTGACCATTAAAAGATAAATTGAAAGAAAATGGAGCAACACGAAGAACCATAACCGTCTTTCTCAAAGTAAAAGTAGAAATTGTTTGAGTACGTCATTATAGAAATGCGATTATCCAATATAAATATTGTCTTGGAGGCTAATAGGATATCACTATTGGCTAATATAGATGTGTTAAAACACCATTAAACATCAAACTACATATATGTTTTTTTCTAACTATATATATATATATATATATATATATATATATATATATATATATATATATATATATATATATGAAGTTAATATATTACTATTTTTGAGTAATTTTATCCACCATTAAGTGCAATAATTTTACCTTGAGTGATGAGGCACCTTTCGGTCTTTGACCATTGTCGAATCACAAAGTGATTCGACAATGGTCAAAGACCGAAAGGTGCCTCATCACTCAAGGTAAAATTATTGCACTTAATGGTGGATAAAATTACTCAAAAATAGTAATATATTAACTTCATAAAGTCAGTGCAACGGAAAAACAATGGATAATGTTAAATATCAAGAATATATATATATATATATATATATATATATATATATATATATATATATGTTTATAGATATATAGATAGCGATTGACAAAGACCACTGTGTGGTTGAAATATATCATTGTTTAAGTGCTTTTATGTGTTTCTATTTCAAGACTACAGAGTGGACTCTTACCAAGGTAAGTCTGTCAGTCTCCTAGTCCAACAAATCTATATATATATATATATATATATATATATATATATATATTCTTGATATTTAACGTTATCCATTGTTTTTCCGTTGCACTGACTTTATGAAGTTTATATTACTATTGTAAGTAATTTTATCCACCATTAAGTGCAATAATTTTACCTTGAGTGATGAGGCACCTTTCGGTCAATTGACCATTGTCGAATCACTGATGTTTTTCTGTTGTAAATGTTCGGTCTGTGAAGTTGGTGTTTGTTGACGTTACACGCACTTTTTCTTGATCTGTGTGTATGATGTTTCTATATAGTATGTCTTCTGTATATGTTGTTTGTAGATTCATTAAATTGTTGTGTATGTTTTTATAAATGTGGTATTTTTCTAGTGAGTTTAGTTCTATTGGGTTGTTATTTATTTCAAGTATGGTTAGGTTATTTTCGTAATTTGTTATTTCGTGTTTATGGGATATATATATATATATATATATATATATATATATATATATATATATATATATCCGAGTCGACTTTTATTACGTGTTCTCTTTATCAAGCTTATTCTAAATCTCAGAAATGAGAACAAGTATATCAAATAAGACTCTTGTTTAAGTACTTTAAAGGGTAAGTGATGAACGAATACAAGGAAACAGTGTTGCAAAGTTGAAAAGAAAATATGTACAGTGAAACCTGTCTTAGACGGACCCTGTGTTAGGCGGAATCCCGTCTATCGCAGAAAACTTTAAAAGTTCCGACTGTCGCCTATTTAATTTACCTGGTTAATAACCTCCATAAGCCGGAAACTGTCTAACGCGGAAGCGGAATAAGCAAAAGGATGAGTGATACGTTTTTACTACATCTTAGTTCTCCATAAGCCAGAAAATCTGATCATATACATGCTGTGAAATATAAAGTTACAATGACTTCCGTTTAGATAAAATACAGTTTATAATATATTTTTTTACCATAACAAAATTCACAGATAGGTCTACTTAATTGTAACGGATCGTATTTATTTCTGAGAACTCTGTAACAACTGTCTTGCATCTAGGTCTATTGGATGGGAAGGAGCAATGAAGACGTTTGTGTGGTTTCTCTGCATCAGGGTCTGGTAGTGTAGGATGTACTAGGATGTTTTTTAAGTTGGGAGGTTGCTTGTACCAAATTTGCGGTGAATCGGTGAAAAGATTTTTGGTGTGGACGGAAGCTTGAAGAATTTTGAAGCCATCTCTCAATATCTTGTTGAGTTTATGTAGACCAGGATGGTAGTCTGTTATTAAAGACAGTTTATTTTGTTCTGTTTGTGGTTTATGGTGAACCGAGGATTGTGCTGAATGAATTTGGTTTTCAATGAGTTTTTTTGGGTATCCTCTTCTCTGGAAGGCTGTTGATATCTTTCTATTAAAATCTTCCAATTCCCTATCATTCGAACAGATTCTCTTACCCCTGATTGCTTGACTGTATGGAATGGATCGTTTTATGTTTATTGGGTGGTTGCTGTCGAAATGGAGATATTGTAGGTGGTTTGTCGGTTTGATGTGAATTCCTGTGTTGATATTTCCGTTCTGGAGTGTTACCTCTACATCCAAAAAGGTGATGGCTGATGTAGATTTCTCCCAGGTAAATTGAAGTGTGGAGAATTGTGTCAGGCTGTCTAAAAATGCCTCAAGTGTTGAAGCACCCTGTGTCCAAATTAGGAAGATGTCATCTATATATCTATACCAACATGATGGCTGGTGTGTTTGTTTCTTTAGAAAACTTTCTTCCAACAATCCCATGTACAGATTTAAAAGAACATTTAGGCAATGGATAACTGTTGAAAATTAATAAATTTGTGAAACTTGTTGATGTTTGTATAACTCAAAATTATTTTCAATTGTAGTCATGAGTACTGTCAACAAAGAGATCGACAGCGATAGGAAGTTGTTCATCTTAATTACCAAACTTTTCAGGAGTTAATTTGAAAGGGAATTGAAAAACAGTTTTAAAATATTTTCCTAGGATCTAATATATAGACATTTAATATTGACAAATCAGAAGATGCCAAAAATAAAAATTGATTACTTTACATTTTCACACATTAATCACTAGAAGATTTGATAAGGCATTTGCTCTTTCATTGCATATCCAGCCGCAATGTTCCACCATCCTGGATCTGTGTTTACTTGAAGGAGGCAGTGGAGGGGGGTGGTTACTGCTCTTTATCTTTAAATTTTTTGCTTCCTTTTTGTGCCACTCATCTTACCTGTTGCAACTAGTATCTTGTCTACCTCTTAAGAAATAACAAGTTATGAAAATAACTACCATATTTGAAATAAATAACCGAATAGGACTATTCTCACTAGAAAAATACCACATACATAAAAACAAACACAATAACCTAATTAACCAACAAACCTCATATACAGAGGACACTCTTTTTAAAAACATCTTACCACCGTCCGTAAAACAACAGTATAATAATAATTCAGTGATTCAACAATGGTCAAGAGACTGAAAAGTGCCTCATCACAAGGTAAAAATTGATTACACTTAAGGGTGGAATAATTGTTTACAATTGACATATAATAACTCTCTCTCTCTCTCTCTCTCTCTCTCTCTCTCTCTTTCTCTCTCTCTCTCTCTCTCTCTCTCTCTCTCTCTATATATATATATATATATATATATATATATATATATATATATATATATATATATTTTCTTGATATTTTACGTTATCCATTGTTTTTCCGTTGCACTGACTTTATGAAGTTAATATATTACTATTGTAAGTAATTTTATCCACCATTAAGTGCAATGATTTTTCCTTGAGTGATGAGGCGCCTTTCGGTCACTTGACCATTGTCGAATCACTCATTAATTTTTCTTTATTTTTCTGGTGTGGAAGTTCGCTCCGTGATGTTGGTATTTGTTGACGTTATACGCCTTTTCTCTTGAGTTGCGTGTATAATGTTTTTGAATAGTATGTCTTCTGTATATGTTGTTTGTAGGTTCATTAAATTGTTGTGTATGTTTTTATAAATGTGGTATTTTTCTAGTGAGTTCAGTTCTATTGGGTTATTATTTATTTCAAGTATGGTTAGGTTATTTTTGTAATTTGTTATTTCATGTTTATGTGATATTAGGTGTGCTGCAACATTTGATACTTTTGAATTTTTGTTTTTGAATGCTCTATAATGTTCTTCAAATCTTATTTTAAATGATCTGGTTGTTTTCCCTATGTAAAATGCATTACAGTTGTTACATGTAATTTTGTAAATTCCTGATAGGTTATGTTTTTCTGAATTTGTTTTGTGGTTTGTGTTATTAAGATATTTTATTATTTTGTTGTTTGGTTTGTATGTTGGAGTGTAGTATTCTTTGTTGTATATATTTCTTATTTTTTCTATTTTGTTATTGGTGTATTTATATTTTAGGTAGATTTTTTTATTTGTATTATTTTTGTTTTCCGGTTGTAGTGTTGTATTGAGGTTAGGTTTTTTTGTGAATTTATTGTATATATTTTTTATAAGGTGTTTGTTGTATCCATTTTCTATTGCTATTTTTGTAATGTTACCTAATTCTTCATTTAATTTTTGTTTGTTATCCTGAGTGTATTTTATTGCTTTATTTATCATGTTACTGTAAGTATTAATTTTGTGTGTCCAGGGGTGGTTATTTTTTTATTATTATTTTTTTTTTTTAACTTGGGAGCGGGTTTGAACTGCCCGAAGCACTGCTACCTTAAGGTATATTGTACTTACCTCCCTGATCTAGTCAAATAACCCCTTTCCTCTTACCAGGTTTAGGAGTTTCCTGACTAGAGTTTTACCTTCAGCGTCCACCAAAGCCGTTCCATCACCAAAGAGGTTGAAGCGCCTCTCAGCAAGTACTTCACATCTGTAAATAATGTGTGTGGCAGTCTCCAGTTCCTGCCCGCATAATCTGCACACTGGTTCATCTTTGTAGACACCCATTTTATGCAAAAGTTTCCTTAGTCCACAGTGTCCCGTAAGTAGACCTGTGGCTATCCTCAATTCCTGCCTAGACAGATAGATGAGACTCTTCTGCAGCCCCAAGGAAGGTTTCCTAAGGGTTAGCTTACTGTGTCTCATCCCTTCAGCCCTGATCCAGTGCTCACAGTGTCTTTCAGCCATCCACCTTCGCACTGTCATCTTGACCATGGATTTGGAAATACCTACCGCAGGCTCCGGTCCAATCAGGGGAGTCGAAGACCCCTCCCTGGCCAGGGCATCTACGGCTTCATTTCCAAGCATTCACCTATGCCCTGGCACCCAACCTATCCTGATTTGATTGTGCCTTGCCAGGGCTTGTAGGTTATTTAGGCACTCCCTGACTATGGCCGAGGTGACCGCATGTCCGTTTAGTGCCTTAATTGCTGCCTGACTGTCGGAGAAAATAGCAATCCGCGTCCCGTGTATTTCCCTTCTCGCTATCTCTCCCAGACAGGCATTTATAGCATATACTTTGGCCTGAAAGACAGAGGTATGCCTCCACAAGGAAAAAACTAGTTCTACCCTTGGGTTTTTACAATACACCCCCGTTCCAGTGTGACGTCCATCTTGGAGCCATCTCTGTACCAGATCTGAGCTCCCGATGTTAATGTCCCTGACCATTCCATCATAGTTTGGTGGACCTGGTCAGGTGCAAACGTTCGAGTAATGTGGTCGCTGTCCATTTCCAAGACGGGTTCTTTGACCACGCACTCGATACTCATATGTCCCGAGACATCTGGGAGGTTAGCCCAGTTGCTCTTGTTGCGCAATCTCCATGCCGCCAGCCTTGCCTCTCCCCTAAGGACAAGCTCAAGGGGAGGGAGGTTAAGCATTACTTCCATTGCTGCACCTGGTGTAGTTGACATCGCTCCCAGTGTGCACAGACAGGCCAATCTCTGGATAGAGCTCAGTTTAGCTCTTGTCTGTGCCTGGTTGGCCTTTGTCCACCACACCAGAGCTCCATAGGTAATCATAGGTCTTATCACCCTCAGATACATCCAGTGCATCATTGATGGCTTCAGTCCCCATTTCTTACCCACCATTCTTCTCACTGTCATCAGTGCCCTTTTGGCCCTGTTAACTGTCCTCTCAGATGTGAGTTCCAGGTGAGTTTTCTGTCCAGAGTAACTCCCAGGTACTTCACCTCCCCCACAAACTCAAGGTATTCACCAAACAAGCGAGGCATCCTGGTCGTCAGATCTTTTCGCTGTCTGGTGAAGTTAATAAGAGCAGTCTTTTTCGGATTTACCCTAAGGTTCTCCTTATTACACCACTCTTCAATCAGTCGTAGAGGATTTCTGATTACCTCAAGGACTGTATCAGGGAATCTGCCCAGGATCAGAACAACTATGTCGTCCGCATATCCCAGGCAGAAGTACCCCTGTTCATTCAGGAGTTCAATAAGGTTGTCAACCACTAGGCACCACAGCAGAGGAGAGAGAACCCCCCCCCCCCCCTCCCGTGCACAGCCCAGACTTGTCTCCGCCCTTCTGACCTCCCCTGCCACCTCTACAGAAATGCTTCTGTTTGTTAACATGGAACTTATCCAACCACAAGTGGTCGCATCCCTCCATGACGTCTTGCACCACTTACCATCGTCTCCACTGAGGGGTTATTGAAAGCCCCTTCAATGTCGAGGAAGGCACCTATGGCACAACCTTTCTTACCGATCATATGCTCAATCCTACCAACCACTTGATGGAGAGCTCCCTCGCAGGATTTCCCCGGTTGATAAGCATACTGGTTCCAATGCAGTGGTTTTATGGCCAAAGCACTCCCCCTAATATGCCTATCAACCAGTTTTTCAAGTCCCTTAAGAACAAAGGACATGAGTGTAATAGGTCTGTATCCTTTCCCTTCCGATTGGTTACCAGTGGGCTTAGGTATAAAGACCACCTTACTAGATTTCCAGGCTGCCGGCACATGCCCTAGAGCAACGCTTAGCCTGTATAATTTAGTTAGTACCAGTACCAGCATATCCATTCCCTGCTGCAGCAGCACAGGATAGATCCCATCTGGACCTGGAGATTTGTAGGGTTTAAATGTGCCAATAGCCCATCTTACCCTTTGTGGAGTTACTATCCTCCTTGCCACTTCCCAGTCCTCCCTCTTACCACGTCTTGTGGAGAGTTTGGCAACTGGTTCAGTGTCTGCTCCTCCAAGTTTCCTCAGAGTACTGGAAGGGAAATGTGTTCTGATTAATTCTTCCACAGTTTCCCCTGCAGTTTTTGTTATATTTCCCAGTGGGGTTCTTAGCATCCCCAACGGGTTAACTGGGTCCTTAGAGAGCACTTTATGCAGTTGTGCTCCTTCCCGAGTTTTGTCAATCTCTTGACAAAACTCCTTCCAGGACTTCCTGCGTGCTTCTCTAATTGCCCTGTTGTATTCGGTTAGTGTTTTCCTATACTGGTCCCACTCCCCGTTCTTTTTTGCTCTATTAAAGAGTCTCCTGGTGGTCTTCCGAAGTTTGGCTAGCTTCTTGTTCCACCATGACGGATCCCCTACTTTTCTCCCCTCACTGAGAGGGCAGTTATCAGTAAAGGATTCTACTATAGCCTCGCCAACCAATGTGGCAGAGTCTTCTAGCTCTCTCCTCCCACCATACTCCAATCCAGCCTCCTCAATCCGAACACCCAGGTCCCTCCTGTAGGAGTCCCAGTCTGTTCTTCTTGGATCCCTGGTTGGCCGAAGCATGGCTGGATTTAGGGAGATATCATACCTAATATGTCTGTGGTCAGAAGAAGATGGTTCATCCGACACATGCCAGTTTAGTACATACCTAGCCATCTGGTTCGATGCCACCGTAATGTCCAGGACCTCCTGTCTGGCCCTAGTGACAAACTTCGGCTCTTCCCCCTGATTTAAGACTAGTAAATTCTTAGAGCTAAGATAAGCTAAAAGTTCCTCACCTCTAGTGTTGGTACCTGTACTTCCCCACGAAGTGTGATGGGTGTTAGCATCCATCCCCACCAGCAGCTCCTTATCCACAGCCCCGCAGTGTTCGACCAGCCTCCTCAGCTCTTGTGTTGGTAGAGCCCCCGCGTAGTCAAAGGGGAGATATGCAGTGGCCAGGTTCAGCCTCTTCATCCCCCCTCCGCCCGCAGCTCCACCTTCACTGCTATCAAGTCCCTGCAGCAGAAGTCCATTAGTACAAAAGCACTCAACCCCCTCCTAACCAGATTACACGTCCTGGGAACACCGGAGTCCTTATCGTACAACAACTTACCTCCAGATGTCGCCAGCCCGCATATTCGTCCTCCAGAAATCCATGGCCCCTGGATGAGAACCAAATCCACCTCTCCCCTGTCCAGCATCCTACACACGACAGCACTAGCCGCCCTACTATGCTGTAGGTTCACTTGGAGGATCTTGATCATTGTTCTGCTTACTTCGCAGTTGCCTGGGTCCGCAGAGCAGCCCCAGGACTAGACATCATGCTGAACTCTACAGCCACTTCACTGGTTTCTGCAGTCGGCAGCTTGACAGCCGCCCGCGCACCCCCAGTGATGGTTGCCGTTGACACATCACTGATATTTTTCTGGTATAGATGTTCGGTCCGTGATGTTGGTATTTGTTGACGTTACACGCATTTTCTCTTGATCTGCGTGTGTGATGTTTTTATATAGTATGTCTTCTGTATATGTGGTCAGTAGGTTCATTAAATTGTTGTGTTATTGTTAAAAAAACACATCTACACCTGAAAAATATCAGTGATTCGACAATGGTCAAGTGACCAAAAGGTGCCTCATCACAACAAGGGAAAATTATTGCACTTAGTGGTGGATAAAAGTATTTACAATAGTAATATATCAACTTCATAAAGTCAGTGCAACGGAAAAATAAGGGACAACGTAAAATATCAATATATATATATATATATATATATATATATATATATATATATATATATATATAGATAGATAGATTTTTTGGACTAGGAGACTGACAGACTTACCTTGGTAAGAGTCCACACTGTAGTCTTGAAATAGAAACACATAAAAGCACTTAAACGCTTAAGTGCTTTTATGTGATTCTATTTCAAGACTACAGTGTGGACTCTTACCAAGGTAAGTCTGTCAGTCTCCTAGTCCAAAAAATCTAAATAATCTTTACCAACCAAAACTAACCTAAATATATATATATATCACGTTATTCATTATTTTTTCCGTTGCACTGACTTTATGAAGTTATTATTATTACTTGTGAATAATTTTTTCCACCTCTAAGTGCAATAATTTTACCTTATGTGATGAGGCACCTTTCCGTCACTTGACCATTGTCAAATCACTGATTATTTTTTCTCTATTTTTCTGGTGTGGATGTTCGGTCTGTTAAGTTGGTATTTGTTGACGTCATACATATTTATTCCAGAGCCGTGTGTATAATGTTTTTTGAATAGTACATCGTCTGCATATGTTGTCTGTAGGTTCATTAAATTGTTGTGTATGTTTCAATAAATGTGGTATTTTTCTTGTGAGTTTAGTTCTATTGGGCTATTATTTATTTCAAGCGTGGTTAGGTTATTTTCGTAATTTGTTATTTCATGTTTATGTGATATTAGGTTTGCTGCAACATTACAAAAATAGCAATAGAAAATGGATACAACAAACACCTTATAAAAACATGTACAATAAATTTACAAAAAACCTAACCTCAACACAACCTACAACCTGAACACAAAAATAATAAAAATAAAAAAATCTACCTATTATATAAATACACCAATAAGAAAATAGAAAAATTAAGAAATATATACAACAAAGAATACTACACTCCAACATACAAACCAAACAACAAAATAATAAAATATCTTAATAACACAAACCACAAAACAAATACAGAAAAACATAACCTATCAGGAATTTACAAAATTACATGTAACAACTGCAAGGCATTTTACATAGGAAAAACAACCAGATCATTTAAAATAAGATTTGAAGAACATTACAGAGCATTCAAAAATAAAAATACAAAAGTATCAAATGTTGCAGCACACCAAATATCACATAAATATGAAATAACAAATTACAAAAATAACCTAACCATATTTGAAATAATTAGCCCAATAGAACTTAACTCACTAGAAAAATACCACATTTATAAAAACATACACACCAATTTAATGAATCTACAGACAACATATGCAGACGACGTACTATTCAAAAACATTATACACGCTGCTGAAGAAGAAACATGTATGATGTCAACAAATACCAACATCACGGACTGAACATCCACACCAGAAAAATAGAGAATTATATATATATTTAGATAGATAGATAGATTTTTTGGGCTTGGAGACTGACAGACTTACCTTGGTAAGAGTCCACTCTGTAGTCTTGAAATAAAAACACATAAAAGCACTTAACCAATGATATATTTCAACCATACAGTGGTCTTTGTCTTTGTGTGGTTGAAATATATCATTGGTTAAGTGCTTTTATGTGTTTCTATTTCAAGACTACAGAGTGGACTCTTACCAAGGTAAGTCTGTCAGTCTCCTAGTCCAAAAATTTTAAATAATCTTTACCAACCAAAACTAACCTAAAATATATATATATATATAAAGAACATAAGTCAAAATACATATACAAGAATTATAATTAAATTTTAATTCAAAGCTTATCGTTGACTAACAGTATCAACATCATCAGGAATATTAAACAATTGACGTTAATATTAAACTCATAGAATTGTTTAATATTCCTGATGATGTTGGTACTGTTAGCCAACGATAAGCTTTGAATTGTAAATTCAATTATAATTCTTGTATTTGTATTTTGACTTATGTTCTTTATTAATACACAAGAATACATATTGCGATATATATATATATATATATATATATATATGTGTGTGTGTGTGTGAATGTGGTGTGTGTGTTTGTGAGTGAGTGTACATACATACTGTGTTGACGTTTCACTAGAATCTCCATCTACCAATGACAAGGTATACCCAACAACAAATTGAACTCGCATTTCAACTGTAGTTGGGTATATCTCGTCAATGCTAAATGAGATTTTAGTAAAACGTTGGAAATGTGATTTATGCTCCACACAATATATGTATGAAATTACTGTTTTATTAACTATATTTTCAGCTTCCTATGAGATAGTATTCATAATGTTTTATAACGCAAAATGGGATCCAATATCACTTGAAATAGTACCATGGTTCAACAACGCTGCACAAAAACTGAAAGAAGAATTTCCTCAAGCAGGCCAGGTAATTTTGGCAAAAGTCGATGGTAGGACAAAAGGTATGATGTATATAAAAACAATGTTATTTTTAGATTATTATATTCACTAAATTATAAAAATGTATAATTAGTTACTACTTGTATCACACTTTATGATATCTAGTTACTTTTATATAATGATACATGATATATTCATGGTATATAAATTATTACATGATTGTTTAGCATTTGTGTTTCAGATGTAATCAGTTTATAGTTCAATAATGGGAGTCATGGATTATACTATTACTTTCTGATCTTATGAAAGGCTTGTAAAAAAGTTCTGCCGTAGTGTAGAAAATATATATATTGAAAATATAAGTAAGCAGTGGTTTTTTTAAGGTTTTATTAATTTAAATATACAACAGTATAAATACCGTAAAACATGGTCAAAATTTACATTTAAAATATTTGAAGAGAGGTTACGAACCCTTATTTTGCTCGTATGGATTAAGTAGAACCTTACTAGCCGCAAGACACTTGGTGGGGAAGTCAACTATGATCATCAGTCACATGGCAACAGTCATCAATTGACTCACCAAAAATGCTTATGTAATAAAATAATTATGAGGGGCTCATTGCATGAAAAAAACTATATCACAGTAGAATGGAATAGTAATCTTTGATTCCACGGAAAGGATTTCTTATTAACAATGCCTTCCATTATAAATAGAAGTAAATAAATTTATGTTTTATGAGGATGTTTGTTGCTATAAAACTTTTCTCATCAGTTTTAAAACAAAATTTTCCATCTCCTGAGATTAATGCAGATTTTATAATTTGTTCCTTAGCCAACTAAAAAATTTAGTCTTGAAATGTTAATGCCCAATTTTTTTCAATTTTCTAGATTTATTTCAAGTATGTGTTCAAAGATGTTTCAGAACCAACCTTCCATTACAATAATGCTTGCAAGCTTTTTTCTATCTTCTTCATGCTAGGTTTACTTACAAACTTTGTGTTTGGATAAATGATCGTTCAATTTTATGTTTCAGTTGAATAGTTTAAAAATCAAAAGAAAAAAATATTTTTATTTTTACCATTGTCCTGGCACTCACCTACACGACAGCCCTGAATTTTACAATAGCTGTTAGACAGGATGAGTTGTAGTCAGAATTACCTTCAACAATTACTTTATTATAGTGAAAAAATTGTAATAAATTAATGTTGAAGGTTGTTAATTGCAATAACAAGTGATGATAAATGTTTATTATAAAAATTATGATTTTAATGTTGCATGTGTAAATCCTTTTTATTGAAAATATAAGAAATACTAAAACTGTTTCTCTTTATAAAAATTCACTTAACCCATTGTGGATCTAATTACATGTGCGGCGCAGACACTAGCGGATATGAATTAATTCCTTCCATGAATTAAGTTGTATTTCACTACCAAAATATTCTCACTTATAAAGCACTAAATATTATATTATTTACACGGGTACAATTTTTTTATTTGTTATTTTGTACCTTATTATTTGTTAGTTGATTATTATGTATAATCATAATTAGTAAAAACAAATTAAAAGTTACTTATGGTTTGAAGTTTGCTTTAGATTCTAGGCTCCCACTATTATTGTTAATTTTGTATGTACACAAGAATATACTAATTATGACTACTGACTAACACCAAGTAAAAGCTATGATGAGCTTCTCACTCCAGTTGACATAAAAGCTGCTGAAGCTTGTATTATGTCTGATAGAAGATCAATAGGCCATAAATATCTTTTATTATTTATACTGTAAGTTTCAAGAGTCTATAAATATCTCTAAGAAAGCACAAACTAGTGTTGTGTGTGACATAGAAAATAAACTCTCTTGAAGCAAAGAAATCAATCAAATAATGATGACATCTATCCACTACTAATAAAATAGAACTAATAGAATAGAATAAACTCTCTAGATCTTACTATCACCAAACACAACACTAGACACAATTTCAAAATATACAGAAAACCAACAACTACAGATATGGTCATACATAATACATCTAATCACCACACACAACACAAACACGCTGCATTTAATCATATGTTACACCGTCTAATAAACATACCAATGCTACAGAAAGACTACGTCGAAGAACTTAATACCATAAAATACATCGCTCAACAAAACGGCTTCCAACACACTCTCATAGACAACATACTCAGGAAAATAAAACATAAACACCATCAAACAGCCACACAAACACACCACACAAAAGCAACAAATACATATAACCTCTTTTTTATTACCAAAACTAATCTAATTAGATACTTTGTAGGTACATTTTAATGTAGCTCTATATAAATGTAGTATAACGCAGTAACATGGTTTATGAATATCTACTTGGAAAACGAGTGTCTTAAAAATAAGGTAATGTATGGTTATTAATGCAAATTTCAACTACTGTGTATGTTTAGCGACACTTCAAAACTATTTTGTTCTTATTTAAAATGAACATGGTGGGGCGAAATAACCTCCCGATTCTTGTTGCTCTGTAGTTAGCACTAGGAGACTCTCAGAATGGTGGGATTTCAAAACCAAATTTATATGATTTTCAGTTATTCAATCCTGGTCGTTTAATATACATTATATGGACATAAAATAAGTTATATCAACTTAAGTAATTAATCATTTACCATTGATTTTCTCTCTGAATTTCTTATTCTATTACTTTGGTTGAATTTAAATAAATTATGTTACTAATGACTTTAAATATTTCTTAACTTTGTTAAACTTTAACTTGATGCAACTTTAATCTTGAGATTTTAGAATTAGCATTTTATATTTGAATCATTTTTATTTTATTACCACCACTTATATTTCTCTCTAAAAAAAATCATTTGCTTATATATTTTTTCATTTATGAATAATCAATTAGGTGTTGAATTTTGATTGAAAGAAATCTGAATTTATAATTTTACAAAATTTACTGAATTTAATAAATGGTTAGTTGCCTATCAAAATACTGACTTGCCCCAAAAACTTTCACTGTGATTGCTCCTCTTCTCCCATGGTTTTCTTGGAGTCTGGAATCTCTCACTAATGATCACTTTAGGGCTGCCTTTAATAATGTTTGTAATTTATTGCATTTTTAAAAAGTTTTAAGTTCGAATGAGTAGACAATCGCTGACAGACCATATATCCACTTTCATCTTGGGTTAGATTTTCGGCTTAGCCACGGACCAGCATCTTGGAACCCTCTTCCTGGATCTCCGGAAAAAAACCGTCCTTTCGCCAATAAGCTGATTTTCATCTCCCCTTAGGACTTCTCCACTACCTTCGCTACCCAGCTTGTTAAATTTTCAACAGATTTGTGCTCGGTTCTTAACTGTTGCTGTAAAATGTCACTTATGATTTAAAAATCTAATATTTCTTAACACCATGGTCTTTTTCATATTTTAAAATTTTATTACAAACTTAAATGACAGTTTTACCCCACTCCATTCATTAGTTACGTTTTAACAGCACTCGAAACAATTTTCTCCTGCACTTGACACTTCTATAAATTTTGGAGCAATCTATTAACCATTTATTATTAACATTTATTCTCAAACAAATTTGTTTATAAATTACAATATTTTGCTTTCATTGGTCTTATATTTTATTAATCTCTGGTAGTTTTTTATTTTTATTATGTAATTTCATTTTTTAGTTTTATTTTCTGTAATTAACAAAAATTTATTTTATTTCAATTATTTTTAAAAAAGAAACAAATAATTCTTTCTTACTAGATATGTTTCGTTAATGTTCGTTTGCTAATGTGCAAAATCTGCAACTTTGAGACCGTTTTGGCGTTTCAGTACATCTGAAAATATGAATTCAGTTAGGAACTTGATTTTGCGGTCTCCTCAAAGATCAGGTCGCAAACATGCAGCCTCTCTTCAAATCGCTGACCGTATTGTGTTTAGAATCCTACACATTAACCTCCTTTTTCATTCATATAAAATTGTTGATGTCCAAGAACTGTCACTACGTGATTGGGAGAGTCGTAGGGAAGCACGTCTAATCAAGTTGGAAAGTCTTCCACCAGATGACCTGTGCCGTGGTTTTTTTCAGCATTTCTCTGCTCATTTTCATCTGTTTGAAAGTATAAGGAAACAAAATGTCTGTTATTGGATTTCTCACAGGTAATTCATGAAAAGCCTTTTTATAGTGAACGTGTTACTATATGGTGGGCGTTGTTATGACTTCTAATTATAGGCGCACATTTTTGAAGAGGCTTTCATTTATGTTATTGTTAACTCAAACAGGTATGTCGTTATATTTGAAGAATTTTTTGAACCTCCATTACAAGAGCGGGCTCACAAAAATCTGATTCCAGCATGATTGTACCACAGGTCATACGACTCGGATTTGAGGAAAATTTTTCCTGGTCAATTGACTTGTCAAGGAGGAGTCATTGTGTGACAATATGCCCCCATACACTTAACCCCATGTGACTTTTTTTCTTAGAGGGGAAGGTTTTCAAACATCGTCCCAGGAGCCAAGGAGTGTATTCAGGGCCACCACTTATCCAATATCCTTTTTAAAACCAAGTAGGAAAAAACTTCCCATGTCATAGAATAAGTTTTAAAAAATTAATGTATTATATTCAAAAAAAACAATGGTTTTATTTACATTTAAAAATAGGGAGGTTATTTTGCCGCATCTGTTATTTTTAGTATCATGTAAAACCACTAAAAAACATGTAAAAATCATTCAAGGTAGTGAAATAATGGTGAATCTTTGCCTCAGCTCATTAGTTCATACAATTTTTTACTTAAAAATATATTGTCACTTGCCTAAAGTATCCCTTTCTGTAACTAAGACTCTTTCCATACAAATTTATAAAGCTACAGACCTGAAACATCTGTCCTCACTCACCCAAGTTGAATTAAGTGCTATTTTAGTAAATAAACATATACTTTTAAGTGAATAATTGTAACAAATTATTTTATAAATATTTATCTACTTTTCAGCTCTTTAAGTGCCCTAAAATTTTAAATTCATTTTAATTTGTTATAACAAATTGTTTTAGTTGCCATTTCAAGAAGGTTTGGTATCTCAGAATACCCTACGTTTCTAGTTGTGCGTAAAGGGCAGTGTTTAAGAAATAGATATAAAGGTGGTTACACACTTAAAGAAGTAATAGAGTTTATTAAGCAACAGTGGGCTGATTGGAAGTACATAGAAGGATTTCCTGAGACTGATGACTTTCCTCCTTTAGATGTAAGTTAAAGACTTGTTTATACCTTTCATTTAAGTAATCCAACATAATTTTGTCGCTGAAAGCTTAGAAATCCAGTTGTTTTTCTATTTATTTCTTACCTATACCACCCAATAAAATTTTTATTGTTTGTTTTAATCAAATAATATAAAGTATTCTATAAGGAGCTGGTATTTAACCCTACATCGCATATTGGGTCTCTCAGGACCCATATTGGTATGTTATGTTAAAACCTGTGTTGATATGAGGAATGATATTGCATGATGTTCCTTTAGAGTCAAAAGGATAGGAGTATTTAGTTCATGATTTCTTTGCTAGATAGCAGCACATGATGGCTAGTATTTCTCAATCTTCCAATTAGCCCCAACGGAAGTACTAATTTGATTGCATGCCTTTTCAGTTTCGAGTAGGCAGCAGAAGAAGAGGTGCATGTCATTCCTGCCATAGACTCACTAACAAGGTATTTGCAAGGTAATACCTCTCCTTATTCCTTAGCATAAGGTGATCCAAGCCCCCAGGGTTTCTGCATGATCTGTCGCGGGATTTTTCCTGGCAGGGTTTCTTTCTTTCCAGGTTTTTTCATCCCGCTCTTAGCGCGACACTTACCGTACTGTTTCATTTCACTGTCTCCTGATTCTCCATGGAAAGAGCTTATGAGTTCGGTACATGGGCAATCAATCCCGTTTCCTTCACCCGCGGTAGGGATACTAACCGCATGCGCATGTGAGACGGAGGTAGCTCGCTAGAGGTTGGCTGCCACGAGGGCTAGGCAGGTTTTGGGAGCTCATACCCGGGTAAAAAAAAAAAAAAAATCAATATTTCAAAAGGGTTCCTGCATGATCTTTTGTGGGATTTTTCCTGGCAGGGTTTCTTTCTTGCCAGGTTTTTTCATCCCGCTCTTAGTACGACACTTACCATACTCTTTCATTTCACTATCTCCTGATTCTCCATGGAAAGATCTTATGAGCTTGGTACATGGGCAATCAATGTATTTTTAATACAAAAAAAATATTCTGTTTTGTAAAAAGTACTTCTAATGCATATAGTAATGTTTTTATTAACATTATTAGTATAAAATAATTTGTAAATGATAAAATCTGTTTGTCCCTCCTGCAACATACTGTGCTTTGCCTGTACTAAATGGACCTACTTGTTTGTTTATGTTTACCAACGCAGTTGCAGTTTATTTGTTGATTACGTATGTTGTGAAGGTTTTGTGAGATAGTGCAGTGTTTTTACTATGGTATGTAAATTATTTTAGTATTTTACTATATTTTATATCATCTTTTGTGCATATATAGCCTATATATATATTTTATGTTATCCATTGTTTTTCCGTTGCACTGACTTTATGAAGTTAATATATTACTATTGTAAGTAATTTTATCCACCATTAAGTGCAATGATTTTTCCTTGAGTGATGAGGCGCCTTTCGGTCACTTGACCATTGTCGAATCACTCTGAGAGTGATTCGACAATGGTCAAGTGACCGAAAGGCGCCTCATCACTCAAGGTAAAATCATTGCACTTAATGATGGATAAAATTACTTACAATAGTAATATATTAACTTCATATATATATATATATATATATATATATATATATATATATATATATATATATATATACACACACACACACATACACAGGTGTGTTTTATGTTGATAAAATGTCTGAGTATATTACTGATAAACAGATTTCAGCTACATTTGATACAGCTTTAACTGTTCTATTAGGTAGTGATGATGAACTTGATTACAGTGATGTTAGAGACACTGAGGATAATCTTGGGCCATATTCTCCTCGACAATACTTTTCCTGAACATTTGGCTTTTGAGACAGAAAAAACTGCAACTCCCCCTTCTGTTCACCAAGAACCTGAGCCTTCAGAATTTAAGTCTACAGCGATTGTAAAAGAACATAGGTGTAGGAAACAAAACTCACAAACAAACAAAAATAACTGAAACACCTCTAGTTTTTCATGACGAGTCATCAACAATACCTGCAGAGAAAAAAAAAATAAAAACAAAACCTAAATTATTATGGAAACAGACAATATTGATTAGACCTAATAAGGAATATACATTTTCAGGGAAGACAGATAGATCTTACACAATATATCTTGAAACTTGAAACTCCTTTGCAATTTCTCAACTTCTTTTTTACAGAAGATTTATTAGAAAAAAATTGTCAAGAGTTACATAAATTTACCATGTGGCTAGATACAAACCATTTATTCTGCAAAACAACAGAACTTAGAATAAATGGTTTCTGAGAATTGGTAATGTCTTTAGTTCATATAACTAATTCTAGAAAATACTGGAATGATATTATGGGAAATGAAGCTATAATTGAGATGTCAGTCAGTTTAAAACCATTAAGCATTACCTTCATTTTAATGACAATGAACTCCTGGTGAAAATGACAGCGACAGACTACATAAAATAAGACCTATTTTAGACATTTTTAATAAAGAGTGTGATCTAATACCTCTTGAAGAATCGTTACTGAATGATGAAGATATTTGTGCCACAAAAGCACGACATTACCTTAAGCAAGTACCTTCCTAAAAAGCCACACAAATTGGGCTTTAAGCTTTTTATTTTAGCAGCAATCAGTAGAATTTGTTACCATGCAGAAATATACTCAGGTTTAGAAAATGATCCCTTACTAAGAGCCTAAATGGGAGAGACAGATCTAGGTCCTAGTAGTTGTTGGATTGGTAAGAAACATTCCTAGTGATTGTCACTACAAAATATATTTTAATAATTACTACACCACACTATCTCTCCTTGTGTTCCTTGACAAAAGGAATATCCATGGTTTAGGTTCCTTTAGTTGAAACCTATTTCTAAACCTGAAACTTACAAATGAAAAGTTATTGTGCGTTACAAAGACCTATGTGAAACTTCTGAAAAATTCACGACAACCATAGAGGGAGTAGAAATATCTACTGTTGGAATAAAAGGTTTAAAGTTGAGTAACAATCACGCAGTTTGTTACCAGCACGACAGTTTCATACACTGTACCTCGTGATACCCTAACCTATTTTTGGCCAAAAAACGAAAAGGTGTTAATCAGGATTGTTCAATTATTTTTACCCAGTTTCTGTTAAATGCTACCTATGTGATATACTTACTTCATAAGAAAAAAATATCATGCTGTTGTTTAGGCAAATAAACTGAAGATTATTACAAATAAAAAAACACATTATTATTAGTAGTAGTAGTAGTGGTAGTAGTAAAACAATAGCAGTAAAATTTACATTATTAAAAATAATTAATTACATTAACAAACATTGTAATAACATATCATTTTGTTGCAGCTGAAAAATGCACTAAAGTTTATAAAAGTTACTGTTAAAAAAGAGCTGTTATCAAGTTGGCAAAACCTGGTAATAGTTAGATGAAGCCTTTGATAAAGCCTAGTAAAGGGCTATTAGAATAAGACACCGTAAAACATAATTAATCTATATAGATATAAGAGACGTGGAAAAAACTGATTAAGGGTGAAAAAAAGTAATTTTCAATCATTTACAATTTAATGTTATTCTCTTCTCGGACTCTACTTCATACTGCGAATTCTCCCTTGTCCATAGCAACACTGTAGATCTTTTTCTGTTGCTTTTCTTTTACTGCTTCAACAGTAGGATATCTCATTCCTTTTAAAGTTGACTTGACTTTAGGGAAATGTTGCATTTTGCTAAAAACATCTTTAGTGACTAAGTATTGTGAACTGAGGCATGTCGTGGTTGAGGATCCGTGACGTGTTTCCCCACAAATCCATGACTTGTTCTTCCGTGTTTTGTTTTCTCCATACATGCTCACATAGGGTAGTCAGGGCACTAATGTAATCATTTTGATTCATTATTTGACTCTGTGGCGCCCAATCATTGTGCAAAATCCCTTTGATAGTGAAAAAACCATCATCATTGCCTTGAATTTCGATTTTTCATATGTGCTTTGTTTTGCCATAGATAACAAGAAATAATTTCTATTGCATTTTTTAGCGTTTTTTTTCAGGAATGTAAGTAAAAACCACAATTCATAGCTAATAATAACAGTTCCTATGAAGATTGGATCACTTTCGATGTTTTCCAAGTTGTCAGAACAAACCATTCTTCGGAATTCCTTTGCTAAAACTACTTTAATGGAAGACACTTTAAAACCAATTGTTCAACACTTTTTGTTCATTTTGAAACTTTCATGAAAAGTCTCCCTAATAATTTCCTTATTAATATATTTTGACTCAGATATTTCTCTGCTGTCTAAAATGGTTAAATAGTGATCTTGTCAAACAAGTGTAATATTTGTTCAATGTTAGCATCACTTTTTGCTGAGAATTGTGAGGCAGTCTAAGAGTAATGATGTCTTTGTGCCCATGTTTAAATTGCTTAAAGCACTCAAACACTTCTGTTTATGACAAGGGTCACTGTACACTCGTAATATTACAAATACAGTCCAATCCCGGTAATTCGAAATAATAAATGTATGACAACTTTGGATTACCAAAATGTATGCATACTATGTACACCTACAATGTAAATAAGGCTACATATATGCCTATATGGTATTATAATGTAATTATAACCTAATGGTAAGAGAAGAGCTAGTTAAGTACAGTACTGTAATAATTGATGAAAAACATTTACCAATTGAAACATGTATTTTTTTACTTTAAACAGGTTTGTATCATGTAAAGTTTTAAAATGAACAATATAACAAACAGGTGAACAACACGCTTAATAAAACACAAATAAACCTACTACTGTACGTACTGAATATAAATACTACATTTTTATGAAACTTTACTTGTTACCAAATATGGTATACTTGTTACTGATGGTATGGTATGTCGTTTTCCATTGCCCAGTTAATGCATGTAATTTGTAAAAGCCAAAATTGCATCATCATGTTTTACACTTGGCTTTTTTTATTTCTTCTTCTTACTTCGCAATTTTTTTCTTTGTTCTTCTTTAAGTCACTGATTGTTGAATTTTTGATCCCGAAATCTTCCGCTAATTTTTAGCAAGTACTCCGGCATCAAGTGGCTTTAGAATGTTGCTCTTATCAGTCAACGAAAGTGTTTTGTGTTTTCTTTTAAGAGATGAAGACACCATTATAAAAATTAAAGTTTAACGCACTGCAATGACAAACTGAAACTGAAACTGAATTGCTGTAGGCTGACTAATCAAAGAGATCGATACACAGAGGCCATTGCAAAGTAAAAAAAATACCATGTTGCCTTTATTCATTGAATCTCTCTTATAGCAATTTATTTATTTCTCCTTTTAAAATTTTCGATATCGTTTAGATTTAGTAGGAGTTTTGGACTACTGGGATTGAACTGTATTTCACTTACAGGTTTTCCAAATTTGCAATGAAATTTGTTTCACATGCTGTGTTTTCTGGACAGTCAACATTTTTCCGATGCAGACAAAATGTCAATTGGTTATAACTGATGCTAAGGGCGAGATTAATGTGAGAACCAGGTAAAACTCGACACTGGGTGGAAAGGGAGTCACCATGAGTAGGTGTACGATATTTAGCCTTATTGCAATTCTTCTGTGGCTACACCCAATTCTAATTCGACTTCTTTCCAACCAAACCTCCAATATTCGATACATCGTGTATCTTAAAAGTTATTTTTACAATTTAGACTAAGTTTAGTTGTCAATGTTTTTTATTTTAATTTAATGTATACTTTTTTCTATTTGTAGGTAGTATTTTGAAAAAAAAAGATTTTTTCTAACAAAAATATTTATTATTTTTTTCAGCCATTGATCTGATAACACAATAACACAGAAGATACTCTGACACAGGAAGGTATGCCCAAATTGAGTAGAGAGTGGATTGTTAAAATGGCATGAAGCAATAAGTAACTGGTATATGTTAGGGATGGTCGATATTTCTGTCACTGTGACTATCACTGTTATTTGTTTGTTGCTGGTGGTACTAGTGACAAAATATGGAAAATGCTAGTTCCAGTGACAATGGATCAATCGGAGGCAAATGTGGTCGTCATTGGTTTGAAAGTTACTGATATTTTACTACGGCTGTCATTGGTTTATTTGTCACTGTCATTGGATCTACTCTAATCGCTTGGCTCACGGTGCCAATCATCGTCCAGTATCGTTGACTGAAAGGGGAGAGGGTTTTCTTTGTTGTGATTGGGCAAAATGTCATCAATACTGATATTTTACTGAGGCTGTCATTGGTTGATTTGTCACAGTCACTGGTTCTACTCATTTACGTTGTGTGTGAGTGGGAGATTTGAGTCAGATTTCAGGATAGTGACAGTGTTGTGTGCCTAGATGCTATAGTTTGTTCTTAATTCGATATGAGTTTATTTTTAAATAAAATGAGGATTCCAAAAAAGGAAAAAAGCGAGGTGCGGAAACACTTCACCCCTGTTGATGGTGAATTTGCAAAGTGGGATATTTGTCGGGCAAAATTATCATATAAAAAAACTAACAGTAATTTGAAGAAACACGTGGTGTGAAAACACCCTTTAGTGAAGCTCCAACCAACAACAAACCTTTTCAAACCTAGGCTGTTATAGTAGGTTATGTTAGATTTAAATGCTAAATTACTAATTTGTTTTGAAATAATTGAAAACATGAAAAATTGTTTGGAAAATGATAAAATTAAACTGTTATAGGTACACACTTTTGTAACTCTAAATTAGTACTTTTATTTTACCCTGCGAGCGACTATTCTCTAAGGAAGGTTACGTTTTAAATGACAAAAGGTTAAGTCTTGATAAGGTCAGAAAAATCCTTTTTAGTAATATAAACCTTCAATACTGGAAATGAACTGTATTTTGTAACTATCCCTATGTTGTAAACAAACTTATTTTGTAGCTTCATATAAGATTATATAATTTATTACCCCAGTGTATGTGTTCGAGTAACTTCCTCACCGGCACTGTGTTTCATCAACAGTGTGGTATGCTTGCCTGTTATTGATACATACAAAGTTGTCTCAGTATCCCTTGTCACTGGTACTAAAGTCATTGGTAAAAGTCACTGATCCAACCCTGACACTGTCACTAAAATCACCGATCAGTTAAAGTCACTGGATCGACCATCCCTAATATATGTTGTAACTGCAACTAGTATATGAGAGTATGTAGAAAACAATGAAATGGATATGTCAGTTTATACCATTATTATTAGATACATACAATCCATCATCAATAGTTACTTAATAACTATTTTAGATAAAGTAAATATGATAAATAAAAATATTAATTTTACTTATGAAATGGAGGAAAATAATAAGATCAACTTTCTAGATATAACAATTTTAAGACATATTAATGAATTTGAATTTAACATATATCGTAAACCGACACAAACTAACCAAATTATACCTAATAATTCTAACCATCCCTATAATCAAAAAATGGCTGCATTATACAATTTATTGTATAGATTACATAAAATACCTATGAATAATGAAAACAAGATAAGAGAGAAAAACATTATCTATCAAATTGCAATTGAGAATGGTTATAAAAAGAAAACTGTTGATAAACTTAATTATAATATTTTAAAGAAACAAAATAATAATCTAATTTACAAAAATAATGATGAAAATGTCATATGGACTTCATTTACATTTTTTGGTAATGAAGTAAAAAATATCACAAAATGTTTAAAGGTAGCAACATAAAATTCGCTTATAATACTAAATTAATAAATATAATGAATAATAATAATATTATTAATATGCATAAAAAAACGGTGTATATAAATTAGAATGTGATTATTGTAATAAAGTTTATATAGGACAAACTAAGAAAAACTTAAAGATAGATATAAAGAACATTTTAATGCATATAAAAAGCCAGAAATTTATAAATCAAATTTCGCTAGTCATTGTATTAATAATAATCACTTATTTCCTAATATAGATAATATGATACTTATAAAAGAAATTAACAAAGGCCTAAGAATGAATATTTATGAAGCTTTAGAAATACATAAATATAATACTAATAATGAGTTGATAAATGAACAAATACAAGTAAAATCTAAATTTGATAATATATTCAGTGTTTGTAATGTTAGGGCAGCAAAATAAAAAAATTTAACAACATTGTAATTGATTTGGCATAACTATTTATTTGATCTAATTTGTTACACATATTTTAATTAATAAATTTGATCTAATTTGTTGATCACATATGTTAATTTTAATTATTTAATATTCCTGATGATGTTGGTACTGTTAGCCAACGAAAAGCTTTGAATTGTAAATTCAAATATAATTCTTGTATTTGTATTTTGACTTTTGTTCTTTATTAATACACAAGAAAACATATTGCGATATTTATATATATATATATATATATATATATATATATATATATATATATATATACATAGGGGAAGCATTTCAACAAAACAAAAATTTTGTTTCTTCAGTACACCATAGTAATATATAAGTTTTGTAATTCAATAAATAAAATAATACAATTTCGTATTAATTAATTGTCGAAACGACATAATAATGTTATAACAACTTGGAGCAACTTATGATAATTTTTTATTATAAATTAATCAAATCTCTTGAACACAAAAACTTATTTAAATCATAATATGTTGTTTCATTGTAAAGCAATAATCTTCAGAGAAAACTAAGACAAGAATAATGTTATTAGTGTAATAATAATATTTCAATTAATCACTTAACAATAGTTTATGACTATCCGAACTTTAAATTTTGTAATTAAGATTCACCGAACATAATGGACTACAAACTTCAAGAATAATATTTTGCCTTTACACTTTCCAGCCTTTTTCTTTTTAATCGTGTAAAATTAAATTTTTCTATTTGCAGGACTAGATGATTTCAGTTTGGTTGTTCATCAGCAATCTGATTGCTATTATCATATTTATCATGAATTTGCAAAATCGAACAACACAATATTGTAAACATTTTAAATGTTTTAAACTTGCCATCTTCGCGTGAGCTACTAGTAATCACTTACACTTTTTAAAAAATGTTTTAACTTGCCTATAGTAGCACTTACTTTGCTTGTTGTGGACGGCTGTTTCGGGAGATGTGTCCCTTTCTTGGCCATCCTCAACAAGCAAAGTAAGTGCTTCTATTGGCAAGTTTAAAACATTTAAAAGTGTTTAGTGATTACTAGTAGCTCACGTAAAGATGGAATCAACAAATGACAATATTGTAATATAAAAACTAGTGAAATGTAATAGAAATAAAGTACTGTAGTAGAAAAACGTAGCTTAACTTGGGGACTAGTAACAAAAATCTTTCAAGTTCCTCTAATCTATCTATCGAAACTCTCTCATTTTCCAGTTTATATCATCTGTTCTCATTAATTAATTAAATACTCATTATTTTCTGTTTTCATTCTCAACCTCTCTATATCCAAAATACTGTGCATACATTTTTGGAAACCAATTTTACCCATTTACATCCTAGTTATAACTACAGTTTACAGTTAAATTTTATTGTTATTAAAAAAATTTTAAACACTGATACTCCTTTCTACAGAAAATATTACAATAATTTATGACTGTTAGTTTTTCTGTTATACATATTTATAGGAAATGTGTTTTAATAATTTATGCACAAATTATAAATTCAAATTTGTAAAAAAATATTTACTTATTAATTATTGTCATGGAGCAAAAAAAACATGTAAGAGTAGGATGATGCAACTATAGTATGTAAAGTGCTTCTACCTATCGTAATTTTATTGAACTACAATATGTATGTCACATTCTATTTCAGTTCAACATAAAAACATGTATTAAAATATATTTAAAGAAAATGTAAATTTCAGGAAGCAGACGGGTAATGCTTAAACACGTTTAAAATAAGCTCAATATAAAAAAAAACCGCCATTGAAACAGAAATATATTTATTGGTTTAGGATATTCCTATTGTTATAACCTATTTAAGGTTTTAAACCTTTTAAAAGAAACCCCTAAATGAAAATAACCGTATTGCAAAATCTTTTAAGTGAAAATAGTGCAAAAAACACATATCTTCCAGAAAAAATAATAGAATTGTAATTTATCACACAAAAAACTGATGTTTTAAAGTGTACTAAAAAAATTATAATTCACAAAAAGCTTATTTAATACTATTTATTTGTTGGAAATTAACAAAGAATGACTTTTCTTAACAAAAACTTATTAATGATTTAGTACTTTAGTCATTAATTATTATTTGATGTCAAACCTCTCATAGTAACGATTTTCTGTCTGTATGAAAGGCTAGAAGTTCCAATATCTAATATAGCGGAGTTCAGTTGAGCTTGTCTCTCGGAGCTACCGACAGAGTGTTCGTCACTCAAATTGCTCTGAGGAAGTTCCCCGGACTGCCGACAGAGAGTGTCGCGATGTCAGTTCGTAAACCTAACCGTCTCGTCTATTTGGTAGGACAGGTTTCGACCTTGGACGATGGGTATTAGGGAAAGATGGTCACAGGAAAGAGATGACTTTGGGACATTCAGTTAACAAAACGGGGGCTACTCCAACGGAACTCCATATTTTTGCAATATTTTAACTTTTCCCCATACTTCTGATTCTTACATTAAATTTATTTTAAAATTCACAAATAAAATTTTTTTAAATAGTTTTCCGTTTTAAGTTATAAATTTTACAATAAGTTTCACTAATATTTTCCAAGACTTTCTAAGCGCAGTTCTGTTTTCGAACATCTTTAACCAATGTCCACAGGAAGTTTAATTTTTACTATTTCTATCACATACTTTAGCTTTGAATCTATTTATGTAGCACACATATTTTAAATTGAACAAGTAACACAGAGAACAAATCATTTTAGTTACTTTTGCATAATATCAAGAGCACAGTGGTACAATATATTACAATGAAAATATTGGAAAGAACCTCAATACCACAAAAGTAACAAATAAAACAAGTTACTTAAGATTAAACCCCTATGTACATTTCAATGACCATGCCATCATCATCAGAGGGTTTTATTACAAAATTACAATCTAGCAAACAAGAAGTTAGTTCATTACACTAGTTTGTAACTTCTTGTTTGCTAAGAATAAATTAATAAATATTCTTTTATTTGAATAACCTATGTTGTTTTAAATTATTAAACAAGAAAACGTATTATATATATATATATATATATATATATATATATATATATATATATTAGGGATGGGCCGATTCCGATTCTCGATTCCAGGAATCGTCGATACTCGATTCTTCATCATAAAAGTGTAGGTCCCGATTCCTATTTTGTTTACTATTAAAATATGTGTGTGGAGTAATTTATTGAAAAAATAATTAATTACCAACTATGTCTTATTTATGTAGACTACTAGTTGATTTGAATGAATTAAATGATAAAAGTAAACGAAAATATTATTATTTATGAAGCAACAGCAATCAAGATCGTAACCATTTCTGGTAGTTTGACATCGCTCGTCTCTCTCTCTCTCTCTCTCTCTCTCTCTCCCCACGTGTCTTACTGCCACTGATTTATAGATGTCAGAACAAAACACAAAAAAGTACAGTAAAAACTCAATTAACCATGGCCATGACGGTTGAGCGAATAGACGGATAACAGAAACACTGTATTATTCCTCCGAAACTTAACCTCAATAAATTATATTACTCAGATATCACTCTCACAGTAATGTAATATATTTGGGAGCGAAAAGAAAATAAACACGATTGTAATAGCAAATGAAACTATTTATTACATGATATACAGATCCGCACAGTAGCTACAAATGTAGCAAAATAATGTACAATAATATAAACTTACTGGTGAAATAGTTCGTGTAGTTTAACAAACAAAGCGAACGCGTCACTGTACCTTAATACTTTAGCTGCCGGCCACAATATCGGCGTTTTCATAGAGAATTGCCAAAATATTTTAAGCTCATTTTTAAATAATGTGTTCTTATACTTTGTTCCCCTATCACATCTAAGTATGAATATACGTTTCTTATAATATTTATAAAAATACGTGTCGGACCAACTGGCCCAACATAGTTTTTTCGTAAATGAAACGTAAATAAACTCCGTCGGATCAATTGACCCTACATTGTTTTTGATTTAATTAAATTTTATTATCTGTGCAACACTGTTTTGATATTTTTTTTTTGTGTTAGCAAGAAACAACAAGACCATAATTTCATGTCCAAATAATAAACTGACTGGCGATAAAAGTGTTTTGGCGCCTATCACTAAGACACGTAAACGTGTCACATGTGATTGATTTGTGAGTTTATAAATATTTTGAATATAGGTCCAGTAAATACTATCCAAGATTCAAATTAAGTAAAAGTTTTAACACCAAATAATTTACTTGTTAAGGAATTTACGTTATAATTTACTTCCTAGTAAGGACGAGTTTATCTAAGTATATCAATGTTTGTACTTAACTTTAACCAAGTCCGTTTTTAATGATTATTTTACAACTAAATATTTAGTCAATATTTCCGACTTACTTTTAAGGTTTTGTGAAATTTTGAAAACAGTAGTGAAAATCATTACAATACGTTATAACAAATATGTGTGTCGGCTCGTAACTACGGACAAAAAGCTCTTAGAATAACATCATGTTTTTAATCCCGTCGGCGTTTATCTATCAAACAAAAACCGTCGTAAATACATCTGTAAATAGTGTGAAGCTTGTTGTTAAATACTGTGCCTTAGCACAAAAAGTAGCAACACCAGCTGAGTAGTACTAATAAACATAAAGCGTTAAGAGGCCCGACGGTATTCGGTTCAGGGTACTGGCCGTCGCGTCAATTCGATGACGGTTAACAGAAACTGACGGTGGAAAACCACATAATATATCAAATATGAAAAAGCACTTAACAACATTCCTTTTGCCCAAATTTAACAACAAAAAAGATCTATACTTGAAGAAACTTTATCCTCAGACACAGGACCAACAAGTGATAGTCGGTTAAAAATCAACTGGGATTGAGTAATAAATACAAAATAGGCCTGAATCAGTTGCAATTGTTCTAGACACCTGCAGAAAAAAGGTCCCACCAGATGTAGAGAAGGTATGCCCCACTAATCCAGAATTTTGAGGAAGAAGGTACCCCAGGGGAATTGACAGTAGAAGAAGAAGTAAACAATTATCTGGGGGAACCATTAGCCAGTCCAGATTGTGATGTTGGGAAGTATTGGGCAGTACAAAGTGCCAAATACCCTCATTTAAATGCAATGGCAATAAAATACCTGTCTGCCCACTAGGGACAGTGTTTTCTGAAAAACCTTTCTCAACTTCAGGAGTTATATATGAAACTAGCTTGACCCACAACGTGTTCAAATACTTGTGTTTTTTAACAGAAATGTACATTACCTGCCAGACTTTTAAATATTAAAAACTACCCTATTTGTATTAATTGTTTACTTTTTATGTTGTTCGTTTGTTTTTAATTTTTATTTTGTTTTGAGAGACAATGTAAATAGGCTTAGGTATTTTTTCAAACTTCATAAAATAAGTAAAGTTCACATTTTTAACTTTAAAATAAGTAATTACTTTTATCTGATATGTTTTTATGCTTTTAAAAATTCCTATTGATAAATCAAGGTTGAAGGTTTTGTGTAGCCTATTACATTAAAACAGAACATTTAAAAGGTTTTGCCATATGACCAAGATGTTAACTAAATTAATTATTAGAGAACTAGAATGTAAGCTAATATAACTAGAAAGAATCGACTAAATCGAGAATCGAACGGAAAACTTTAGAATCGGAATCGGAATCAGAATCGAAAATCAGAATCGGAATCGGCCCATCCCTAATATATATATATATATATATATATATATATATATATATATATATATATATATATATATATATATATATATATATATATATTGTAAAACTTAGATGAATTATTTTTTCTTGTTGAATATGTATGGTGAAATAAAATAATTTTCATAAACAAGAATATACGAGTATTACTTCATTTTATTGTTGATTGAAGCTTTTCGCTAATTTACATTATTAGCATGTTCAAAATTTATAAATCACTGTCCAGTTATGTGACTAGAGTAAGAACACTCTAGTCTTACTCTAGTCACATAACTGGGCAGTGATTTATAAATTTTGAAAATGCTAATAATGTAAATTAGCGAAAAGCTTCAATCAACAATAAAATGAAGTAATACTCGTATATTCTTGTTTATGAAAATTATTATATTTCACCATATATATATATATATATATATATATATATATATATATATATATATATATATATAAATATATATATATATATATATATATATATATATATATATATGAATCACAATATTAAGGGGTAAAATGAATTATTAAAATTAATTAATTGAAATTTGAAAAAAATGTATTAACATCAAGTGTCATCCAATGGATGTTTTAAATATATATTTTAACTTGAGTGGATAGATAGAAAGTATTTTATTAAAGATTGAAAATTTGAACAAGATAAATAAATATATATAAGGGAGGGTGTGAACTAATAGTAGGAACTGAAAAATATACATTAGGCCTGGTTATATATCCTGCAGCTAAATTATAGTACTTTTGTTTTATATAAAGTAATGAAGGTTTTTATCAACATTAATTAATTTATTGAAATTTTACAGAGATAGAATGTTTTTGATTGAAGGAGGTAATGTTCACTAGTGTCTCCACTGGGCTCATCATAAAAGTTGTTTTTCAAATTTAGTGTGTAATTTCATTTGTGTTTGTCTAAAATGAAGATGTGTTATCTAGAATACTCAGCTTAATGAAAAAAAAATATTATTTAATTTTTTTCACTTCCTTTCATAGAGTAAAAATTAGTCTCTAAAATAAATGTTGTAGATATTAAGCTATTAAATAGTTTTAAAAATAACATCAATATAAAAAAAATTAAATTTTTAATAAATACTATTTTAAAATAGGTAGAATTAGTAATAAAACCCTTTATTTATTTATTGAAGCCTATATACACAGACTTTAAATTGAACAAAACTAGATATTTATATCACTTGGTGATTGTAATCTCCCCAATTCAAACCTTGAGCATCTGAAAAGAAACCTTTCTATGGACCTTTAACACCCAGAGACACAAGGTAGTGAAGGCCTATGTACTGCATAAAAGAAGAATTCTACCAGAACCCATTAAAACTACAACAAAAAACAAACATCGCTATATGGGCGTTATGAATGCTAAATGATGCAAGGAAGATGGGAACAATCACAAAACAATCCTTACATGAAAATAGAAGGGAAGGATTTGTGATAAACTTTGTTGAAGCAAAATTTTCATCTGTGCTGTAACTACAAATTTGGGTGCCCTGGAAAACCCCCAACAATGGTGCTATTATTAGCTTTTCAAGTGAAATACTGATACTTCAGGCTACCAGTTTGTCTGAGTGCTAGCTAATGTTTTGCACAATAAATATTGCCAAATATTTCATTTTGCCTCACTGTCAGTTTGGTGCTCTACAGGCTCATGGGGATTATGCCCTGTTTGGCTCTGTTAAAGCATTAATCTATATTGTTTTCCCTTCAAGATACAGTAGAGAGACGGCTATCCGAACTAAGGACTGGGACTAGAGGGTGTTCGCATAGTCAAATACTCAGTTAACTAATCAATATTTATGAAATACAGTAGCCCCTAATGTATAACACGAGGAAAAATTTAAATCACCTGCAGCATCTTTATAAATAAAAAAGTAAACAAAGTTCTGTAACTTAATATTAAAAATATTTACACTTACTATTCAGTTGTCCTAAATTGTTACTTACTTCTTCCAGCAGGCATCCAGCTTCAATTGTAGCCGATGGCCCGATGTCCATGATAAATTGTCATCGCAGAGTACCATTCTCATGATACCGCTAAATTGAACCGGTAAAGATAAGCCTGGGTTAAAATGTGTACAGTCCGAGCTCTGGCTGCTAAGGTATATAGACTTCTTTTGATTCCGCTATACATGTCTTCTTTTGCCGGTTCATTCCGGAGGTTAAATAGGGATCGACCGACAAGACATCGTGACCACTCCTCAGTTCACTTTCTCCTGAAAAATCGCTCTGCAGACTTTTGACAAAATAAGATGGAGTATATCTGGTCAGTAGGTTGCATTGCTGAGGCCAATTTTGCTACTTCATCAGTTTCTTCGTTCCCTCTCAACCCGCAATGGGCAATCGCCCGTCCGCCCCTTAAAAAAAAAATTGTGTATTTTTCTAAATATCTACAAACATACGCTCAATTTAGTATATTCAAACATATAATATTTCTTCAGGCATCATAGTGCAAAATGTAAAATAAAGTTTTATTATGTACGTTTATGCAAAATTCACAACACTCAGCGATCTGTAAGCCTGATCACACAGCCACATGTAACAGCCGGAAAAGAGAGAGATAGAAGGTAGTGTATGGCAACGTCCTAAATTGTTACTTGTTTCAATCTGAGTTAAAGTAGTAGTCATTAAGGTTTTTTTTTTGTTCTATATTCGATTTTCTTCTCTTGACAGCCAACTATCACGGATTCGTTTAATAACATGAGCTTCACAGAATCACTCTCCTCTTGGCCCTCAAACCAGAATATTGATGTGTCCAAAGCTTTCATTGCATCTTCAAGACTAACTTGATTTTCACTGTTTTTTTATCATTGTCTTCACCAGCAGAATTTTCTTTTCTTGGCGTAGGAAGGACATGATTTCGTTGTTATTTAAAATTTGGAATCCTACATCACTGTCATTCCCTAGCTACTCATTAAAATCTTCTGTGTCACAACCAGAAAAGCCTGGAGGAATCTTCCGGCACACCTCTATAATTGTTCGCATGTCTTCAGTGTGTTTTCCTGATAGCTATTTTCAGTAAATTTATTCCAGACATTGCTTATGTTTTCCCTAGTTAAAGACGCCCAACTAGCATATAGCACGAGTTACCATAGAGAAACAGTCTTAGATGTTGAGTCATTTTAGAAAATGGCTCAACACTTTCTTCTCCTTCTGCAGTCACTAGTAAAGACCAAGGCAATACCTCTTTCTTGTACACCTTTTTCAGTTTCTCAATCACTCCTTAATCTAAGTAATGCTTTCACATTAGAAGGTAAGTAAACGACTTCAAAATTGTCTTCAACTGAATCCAGTGAGGGACTTGTGAGTGGGTAGCGCATTATTAATCACCTGTGATTAAGCATTAGTACCTGTAATACCCATAAAAAATTCTGATTTCATCCATGCATTTTGTTGTTCAGTTAATTGACGTTTGAATAATAGACTCTCTACTGTATCCATAAAGTAGTTTGTATGCCATGAGGGGGAATCACTCTGACCACATGAAAAATATACCATGTTTTCACCAATAAGGTTGGCAAAATAAAGGTACCCATACAATCAAGAATGGGAGAAACACATAGAATTTAAATGATAGAACACACATAGAACAGAGGATGACTTTGAAAAGGTGGGACCATTTATATACCAACATATAATATTTTTCCTTTACATATAGCAACTTTTACTTTGCTTAAACTTTGTAGTCCATTACGTTCGGCGAATATTAATTAATCACTTAAACAATAGTTTATGATTATCCGAACTTTAAATTTTGTAAATTTATTAAAACTTACTGAGACAGAACGTTTTCGATCGCTTTGTGGCGATCTTCATCAGTGTCTTCTGCTTGGAGATGTCGGGTCAAGCGGTGACGGTTTTAAAAGTAGGTTTTCGATAGTATCAAAGAGTATGTGTGATTTGTATTGTGTTTGTTCGTTTAGTGTGTTTGTATTTTGTGTTTTTGTGAGTCTGTAAATTTCATATTATTCTAGTGTTATAACTGTATGAAAGAACTGTGGCGTAATGTTTAACATAAATAAATGAAACCTCTCAACCACAAATAACTTTCTTCTTTTATTTAAAACCTTATGTACATTTCGATTGCATAGCAGTCATCCTCAGAGGTAATTTACAATGAAAATACATTTATTGTATTGGATGATTGCTATGCAATCGAAATGTAGATAAGGTTTTAAATAAAAGAAGAAAGTTTTTTGTGGTTGAGAGGTTTTATTTATTTATGTTGTTCTAGTGTGTTGAGATGTGGTCCTTTTTTGTTGATGTGTAGGATTTATAGGCTATGCTATTTTGTATCCTATTTTTTTATACAAAATAGCATGCAAAACTAATAACAAGTTACAATACAAAATACAACACGACACCAACAGCAAAGATAAACTATAAGCACCAGGCTTATACAAACTGAACTGCGACAAATGTAACAAATTCTACATTGGACAAACATTTCGCAGCTTTAAACAAAGAGTCGAAGAACACAAACATAACATCAACTTAACATTTTACAATCACATAAAAGAAACAGGACACAAATACACAGACATTTACCATAACCTAGAAATCCTACACATCAACAAAAAAGGACCACATCTCAACACACCAGAACAATATGAAAGTTACAGACACACAAAAACACAAAGTACAAACATATTAAACGAACAAACACAATATCGTCACCGCTTGACCCGACATCTCCAAGCAGAAGACACTGATGAAGATCGCCACATAGCGATCGAAAACGTTCTGTCTCAGTGAGTTTTAACAAATTTACAAAATTTAAAGTTCGGATAGTCATAAACTATTGTTTAAGTGATTAATATTATTTTGCATTTGCCTTTATTTTAGTAACACTTAATTTTTATATAAAACCAAAATAAAATTAACAAAGCCGATACAAATTGTACACTCTTTTGGACCACATTTAAAACCGCTCAACAACACTTCTCACCTGCCAACATACGAGTGTACACTGGCGAACATCACTTAGAGCAATTGAAAAGTTCTATTTCAGTAGGCTTACATAAATATTATAATATTAAATAATTATTATTAAATTTATATTTATTATAAGTTAGGATACTGGTTAATGTGTTAAGCTCAAAGATGAAATGAATTTGGTCATAAGAAAAATACAATCATTTTAATTATTTCCAGGTAAACCATACAAATGGTTAAAATTAATAAAATACATACTTATTGCTACCTTCTTTCTGTACAATAATATAGGCCTATTAACTAGAGCACGGCTAATTTCTTAACGCGATCTTATTTTAGTAAACTTCACAACAATGGTGTCATTGTTGAAACAAGTGGCAAAAATATTATTACAAAAATAATTAAATGGATTTCACAGAATAGATTTGTCTTATTTTAGACGAAATAGAGCAAAAGTTTGGTTTTGTTTTGAGGTAGTGACGGTAGTGCTTTTAGTTAAACAAGAAATAATTCTAAAAATATTAAAGTCAATTCCTACTTAGGTGAACAGAGAAAAATATTATTTTAGTTACTTTTTATCAAATAATTACAATTAATATAAATATGTATATTCATATGACAATATCAAGTGGGAAAATAGAAAGAGAAGTTAATTATTGAAATTAGTTACATAAATTCAATTAATGAAATGATATTTGAATCAAGTGATATAAAAAAAGACAAATTAAAGTAAAAAACCACAAGATGTATACCACAAAAACTGCACAAAATTAAAGTCAATTTCTACTTGAATCAAAAAGGAAACTTTTTTATTTTTAGTTGATTTTTATTAAATTTTTATAATTAATATAAATATGTACACACATAGAACATAATTACAGTATTAAGTGGTAAAATAGAAAACGAAATTAATTATTAAAACAATTTAATTAATATTTGAAGAACTGTATTAACATAAAGAGTCATCTAATACAAGTTTAAAAAACGTATTTGAACTTGAGTGGATGAATAACAATTATTTTGTTAACGATTGAAAATTTGAGCAATATAAATAAATATACAAAGAGAGAGCGTTAACTAATAGATGGAACTGAAAAAGAGCTTAAAATTGAGTTTTTTACAATATAATGCGGAGTTTTATTGGAATTATAGATCTCTTTTCTCACCATTATTTTCAATTACGTAAAAGGTCGGAAGGAAAACAAAATTATTGTTTAAATAATAAATGCTGTCGGCTTGCGAGTCAGGTACAACTATTTATTTACACAGGCAAAGTTTCAATAACTGTACTTAATCGATTTCAGGCATAAAATACACAAGTACACAATTAAAAATAACAAGAATAATAACAATAGTTCACAAATAAACATAGCTACAATGAAATTTCTTATAACTACAAAACACCACATAAACCACTAGAATGGGTAACGTCAAAACAAAGTTTTTTAATGTTATTGACATAACAATTACAAACTATTACATATTTAATCGTAACAAAAACATGAAAAAACTCTAACCTCTAATACAGTTACAGTCATTCACAAGTCAGGAATAAAATACTTTTACAGTTATAAAATACTAAAATTAAACCAAATAAATATTGAAAATCATAATAAGAAATTTCATTGCAGCGATGTTTATTTGTAAACTATTGTTATTATTGCTGGTAATTTTAATTGTTTACTTATATATTGTAGGCCCGAAGGCGATAACGCACCCGTTATTGAAACGTTGCCTGTGTAAATAAATAGTTGTACCTGACTGGCATTTATTATTTAAACAATAATCTTTGCGAGTCTAAACATGATTAATAAAAAAAAACGTTACTGAAATTCAAGGGAGTCCTAACAGAAGTGGTAACAAAATAGAGCTAATATTTTCGCCGAAAATATGAATTTATACATTTTTTATTCAATTTTTTCATCTTTATTTGAGGAATGTATTTAATAAAGATTAATATTTATTACAGTTGTAATAAAATAATGTGGATAACGAAAACATTTATTACATGTTTACTGAATACAATTTTTTTTTAAAGAACAATTCAAATCAGTTCTTTAAAAATTGTAAGACGGGCCTAAAATTGTTTCCCTTCAAAAATTGGATTAAAAATTCATATTATTATTGTTACATTGATTTATTTGTATTGAGACTTATCAAAATTTTAATGAATTAATATATTTAATAACTGATCAAAACTATTTAATAATGATCAACGAGTAAAACAGCTGTTCCACAACATAACCTAACACAAAATCAGCTGTTACATGAAATCATATGTTGTCAGGTAAGCTATATGCTGTAAGATATGCGTTTCAGAAATAGCGTGACAAGAAAACAATGATTTAATCTCATGTTTTGTTCATCTCACTTCAAAAATTATGAATAGAGGAACAAGAAAAAAAAATTAAGAAAAGTTATTGATATGGACCATAATTTCAACGCCTTCAAGGTTATTTGTCAACTAAAAATGTATACAAATCTACACGGAGAGTAATTATAATCAATAAACAACAATCATTCTAGCTGCAAATATTCAAACAACCTTGTTGTAACATTTCGCTAACACAATTAGCATCATCAGACGGTTACAAACATACTGATGTTGCAACAGCGAGATACAGTTTGCTTATAACATTCTGATAATGCTACGTTAGAAATGTACATTAGGGTTGTTTAATTTTTTTTTAGTAAGGGTTATAGTTGTTAATTGATTCATTATAAATGTATCGAGCTCATATGTTGCATCGTTTCGTAGTTAATAGTAGCCCTTCCAATCAGCGATCGCCCCTCCACAGTTGATTGGTAGGCTGCTTCTATAATAGCAGGATTACCTTACTAAACGTGGCCCACAGCAAAACTGTCAACATATATTAAAATATTATCTTGCTCGCAAATTAGGTCATACGATCCGACCCTCATGTGCTTGCCAACGGAATGAAATCACTTCTCACGCCGCCGGAAGTCGGTTGTCTGTCTCTACTTCCGGTGTGTTGGGGTGGCATTCCACTCTACCTACGCTTCCTTTTCATTGTCGGTTGTGTCGTAATTTTACACTACTGTAAAACCTGATTTATCTAGGAGCCTCTAACAAACCAGTGGGAAATGTTGAGGGATAGTATCTAGGAGTAGCAATCAGTGTGAGAGGGGAGGATTCAAAACGTTTGTTAGGTTTTGTAAACTAATTATTTAAATTACTCGTAATAAAATTGAGCATTGTTATATAATAAATTACTACTGCAATTTAAGGGGGAAATTAAATAAATTAGAAATTAATTTATATTTAAAACATTAGGCTATATATATTAAATATGGTGATATGTTTTCTTGAAATATATACAATAAATAAAAAATATTTCAAAAACAAGAATAGATATAATACATATGTTATTCAAAACTTTTCGCCGATAAAACAGTACCAACATCTTCAGAAAAAATAATTATGTAACAAAATATTTTTACAAAATTAATTTTTGTAAAAATATTTGGCTACATAATTAATATATGTATATATATAACATATATATATATATATATATATATATATATATATAAGATATATATAACATATATATATATGTATATATATAATTATATAATACATTAATTAATATATATATATATATATATATATATATATATATATATATATACGCGTATATGGTGATATTTTTTCTTGTAATATAGTTAATAAATTAAAAATATTTCAAAAACAAGAATACTTTGAATGAATATATTTATTCAAAGCTTTTCACCGATAAAATAGTACCAGCATCTCCAGGAAAATAATTATCTAACAAAATATTTTTACAAAATTAAATCATATATATGATTTAATTTTGTAAAAATACTTTTTTAGATAATTATTTTCCTGAAGATGCTGGTACTATTTTATCGGCGAAAAGCTTTGAATAAATATATTCATTCAAAGTATTCTTGTTTTTGAAATATTTTTAATAAATATATGTATATATATATATATATATATATATATATATATATATATATATATATATATAATTTATTTAAATACTTTTCTAGCGATATAAAGAGCCACGACCTTATTATAGTTACTTTCTTATTATTATCCAAACAAAAAGGAGTGATTGTGCTGGAAGGTATAATACTTGTACATATATCGAAAAACTATCGTCTTGGTTGCAGTAGCTCGCTTGCAGCCAATTTCTACAGAAATGGTCCTTCCATAGAGGAGAATAAAGAAGACTATAGGGGTTGGGTGTACACATGTGGAGAGTTTGAGTAGGGTATACACATGCGGAGAGTTTGAGTAGGGTATACACATGTGGAGAGTTTGAGTAGGGTGTACACATGTGGAGAGTTTGAGTAGGGTATACACACGTGGAGAGTTTGAGTAAGGTGTACACATGTGGAGAGTGTGAATAGGGTGTACACATGTGGAAAGTTTGAGTAGGGTATACACATGTGGAGAGTTTGAGTAGGGTATACACATGTGGAGAGTTTTGAGTAGGGTGTACACACGTGGAGAGTTTGAGTAGGGTATACACATGTGGAGAGTTTGAGTAGGGTATAAACGTATGGAGAGTTTGAATAGGTTATATATTGGCCTACACATGTGGAGAATTTAAGTAAGAGATACGCACAAAGAGAGTTTAAATGGAGAATAAATATATGGAAAACGTGAATAAGGTATACACTTGGGGAGACTTGAAGTAGGGTATACACATGTAGAGAGTTTAAATAGGGTATAAACGTATGGAGAATTTGAATAGGGTATACTCGTCTGGAGTGTTGGTCTAGGGTATATATATATATATATATATATATATATATATATATATATATATATATATATATATATATATACATGTAGAGAGTTTAAATAAGGTAGGTTATAAACATATGGAGAATGTGAATAGATTATACTCCTAAGAGAGTTAGAGTAGAGTAGAGTAGAGTATATATATATATATAGGATTAACATGCTCTTAAAATGCTCCGTTTAAAATGTAATAAAATAATAATAAATATTCGTATATCATTGTCCTACGTAGATCGTAGTTGAATAAAATAAGAACGTGTCTGTCTACCTTCCAGGGGGGCGGTCCAAGATTTTCTAGAAAATGGCTCAAGATGGCTTATGACAGTATTTTCTAGTATCACTAAAGCAACAGTCAGAACTATAGATATGAACTGTTTATCACTCTTTATCAGTTAATCATAGTGGGTTTTCCATTTATTATATGCCACATTTAAGGCGTGACAATAATAAATAACTATATTTATTTAAGAATAAATATAAATCCCTTTTAAATTTCAGATTTCTGTCTGAAAATTTCACTATTTAAATTTGAGTTTCAAGTGTTCACTTGAATGATTCCGCTAGTC